>CM076578.1:479498832-479834683 GCA_034641835.2 Pinus albicaulis
CAGTCTCCAAGTGGGAGATTGTTGGGTGTGGAGCCTGATTATCTTGTTTACTTTGTATCACAGCATTGGACCCCGGTACCTTAAAAAGGGCGGCAATACCCTTCGAGAAATTCAACATTTGCCCTTGGGGAGTCCCGAGGGCGGCGGCGCTTTCGGAGCCCCCCTTGGCGGGGCTGAGCGACGCCGAAGCAAAACGGATGTAAAATTGCCTTGTAAAAGTATAGTGATTTCTAGTCAATCTGGGCCGTTCATTAGGCAAATGATCTGACGGTAGAAGTTATGTTTAGATTAGGGTTTTTTGCCCTAGAAGGCAACCCCCTTGTATATATGAGGGCATTGTATTGCGGCTGTGTATTATGAGTGTATTCTCGGAGCGAGAAATAGAGAGGGAGACTGTGAGAGAGAACAGAGGATATTACAGCGGATCTGCTGTAGGTTTTGTCTCTTCAATTTTTGTTGGATAATATAAAGGAAGGACTGGCTGTTCGGGGTGGACGTAGCCCAAACTGGGTGAACCACGTATATCTGTGTCTCTCTGGTTTTATGTGTTTTGTGTGCTTGTATTTTCCGCATATTTTATGTGTTTCATTGCTCTGTAATATTTAATTTTCTAACAAAGTCTAGCCTCAAAAAGAAGTTTGACATGACAGACTTAGGACACTTGCATTATTTCCTTGGTCTTCAAGTCTTGCAATCCAAGGAAGGCATTACCCTCTCTCAGTCCAAGTATGCCTGTGATCTTCTACACCACTTTCACATGGAAGACTGTAAGCCTGGCCCTTATCCCTTTTAGTCTGGAGTCAAGCTTTCAGTCAACTGTACTACCCCTGAAGTTGATGATACCTTATACCGTCAACTTGTTGGTAAACTTTTGTATCTAACCCATACCCGTCCCGAACTTTCCTTTACTATTGGTCTTGTCGCTCAGTTTATGCACCAACCTCATGAAAGTCACTGGAAAGTAGCTAAAAGAATACTTTGATATATTCGAGGTACAATTCAGTTCAGGATTCATTACAGTGCAGGAGCACTCACCTGACCAGATTGGTTTCACTGATTCTGATTGGGCTGGTGACCCTGATGATCGGAAGTCCACTGCAGGATATGTATTCACTCTTGGTTCAGGACCTATTACTTGGTCTTGTAAGAAACAAAGTGCCATCTCCCTTTCTTCAGAAGAAGCGGAGTATCATGGTGTAGTTGAAGCCAGCAAGGAAGCCATGTGGTTTCGTCAGATCCTGTCTAAATTTGGTCTTCATCAGCAGCATCCAACTACACTTTGGTGTGATAATCAGAGTGCCATTCAACTATGTAAAGATCCAGTTCAACATTAGCGTATGAAACACATTGAACTCCACATACACTTCATCAGAAATCTCATTCATAATCATGTTCTTGAAGTGCAGTATTGTCCGACCAATGATCAAGTAGCCGATATCTTTACGAAGGCTCTCACAGAAGCGAAGTTTACCAAACTTCGATCCATGCTTGGAGTTCAGGAAAGTTTTCATTAAGGGGGTATAGGCTCTAATGCTTCCTTCCTTATCCTATTGTGTCACTTTTGTAAATCCTTCAATCCTATCCCAATTTGTTCTTAAGGGGGGATGTTAGGATATTTCAACACATAGGAAATAGGCTCCTTTTGTGTCACCTTTGTAAATCCTTCAATCCTATCCCAAGTTGTTCTTAAGGGGGGGATGTTAGGATATTCCGACACATAGGAAATAGTTAAGAATAACTTAGTCTAGTGTAGAGTTAGGTAAAGTGTGTTTCTTTACCATGTACATTTGTAACTTATAATCCGATGGTCACGATTTGTAGTGATCCGATGGTTATCTTTCACCTCGGTATTAACGGCACTTGATTCGTGGCTTAACACCTGATTGGTCCATGATCTCTATTTAAATAGCATAGAGGGTCATTTGTCCGGTAACCATTTATGAGAGAAACATATGTAACTTTTCTTTTATATTAATAAATTCCTTGAAGTGGCCGCGTTGGCTAAGGGCGTGGACTGTTTCCCTCTTTGAGGGTTTTAACCACGTGATTATACTGGTGTACTGATTTGTGATCTTTTTGTGAGCGGTGAGCTTTGGTTCTTGATCTACGGAACTTACCCTGTAAATTCCTACATTACCTCTGTGGAATTCGAATTTGCTTCTTTCTAGCGCCTTTTTCAAGATGTTTGCATCCTACTCCTCCGTGGGAATGTAATCTAATGACATAATCCACCTCTGAACAAAATCTCTGAGATGGTGATACTAGATATCAATATGCTTGGTCTTGTCATGGAATACTGGATTAACCAAGAGTTTGATGCAACTCTGGTTATCACAATGAATTACCGTCGGATCCATCTGTTGACCAAACAAACCAACAAGTATCTTCGTCATCTAGATGGCCTCGCATGCTGACTAACTGGCTTCCATGTACTCTGCCTCTGTTGAACTAAGTTAACTTGATCTCGGTTTCCTACTATACCAAGAAATTGCTGCCGATCCTATGTTGAATATGCCTCCTGATGTGCTCTTTCAGTCGGATGGACTCCCTGCCCAATCTGCATCGGTGAAGCCTTGAAGCTTCACTCCCTCTATCCATATGTACCATAATCCATACTCTGCAGTGCCTCTTAGATATCTTAACAGATGATTCCCTGCCTTCCAAAAGAGCTTGGTCGGCTTAACCGTAGCTTAGCTCAGTTGGTTAACTACGTAGCATATGTCGGGTCGTGTGTTCACCAAATACATGAGTGAACCCACAAGCTACTTGTAAATAGTAGCATCCACTAGTTTGCTTGAAGTAACATCCTCCTTCCTCCAATTTCCTGTAAGACGAGTCTCCATGGGTTTGTTGCCCTCCATGTGGAAATTCCTCATAATATCCTTGGCATGCTTTCCCTGAGATACAAATAGCTCCCCATCTCTTTTCCATATTTCCAATCCAAGTAAATAGTGTAAGAGTCCCATGTCCTTCAACTCAAATTCTCTTACAAGATCCTCTTTGCAAGACTTGATGAGCTGATCACCACCTGTCAGTATCAGATCATCGACATAAAGTACAATAATCAAAAGCTTACCATCAACCAAAATATGATATAAGCCTGCATTCGCTTCACTCTTGGTGAATCCCAACACGGTGAAATATGTGTCAATCCTGGTGTACCAAGCACGGGGTGCTTGCTTCTATCCATACAGTTCTCTCTTGCGTCTACACATGCGACTCCTTGTCTAAGGTCTCAAAACCTTCCAACTGCTCAGTGTACACTTCTTCCTCAATAACTCCATTGAGAAAGATTGTATTTACATCCATATGATGTATCTTCCATCCCATCTATACTGAGAGTTCAAGGATGGATCTAATAGATGAGTACCTTTCCAATAGTGCAAAAGCCTCATCATAGTTAATCCCCTCCACCTGAAAGAACCCTCCAGCCACAAATCTAGCCTTGTGTTTTCTCCACACTCCCATCTACTACCAGCGTCATCTTGTATACCCATATGGATCCTACAATTGACTTCCCCACTGGTCTTGGGACAACTTCTCATGCACTGTTTATGATGGAGTCACAGTCCTCAACCATGGCATCAAACCACACTGGTTGCTACACATGTTCATCAAAAGAGGATGGTTCTATCTCAATACCTTTGCTCATAAGAGCCATGTATCCAATGTACCGCTATGGGGACCTTCTTTGCCTACACTGTGATGTGGGTGCTCCCACATTATTTCTCGCATCCAGTAATAATCTATCAACCTCGCTTATGCACTTCCTTCCATCTCTGGTGGATGGATCTTCATGAGTGGTTTCTACGACTCTTTGTTCCTCTGCTTGTGACTGCTCCAGATCCTGAGGTTCATCCTTTGGAGCCAAGATCTCATCAACTACATGTAACTCGAGCTCCCTCTCAAGGGAAAATCACATGGATTTGTCTTCATTAAATTTCACATCTCTTCTAAATGCTATCATCCTGTGTGCTAGAAAGTACACCTGATAGTTGTGAGGTGTATCAGTGTACCCCACAAATATCTCCAACTCTGTTGTTGGCTCTAGCTTCTTCCTCGCATATTTTCTCACATGGAAATAAACAAATGAACCAAAAATTTTAAAATACGACACATCCGGTCTCTTACCTGAAAAATCCTCCTCTGGTGTACTCATCCCAAGTATCCGATGAGGACTTTTGTTCTGTACAAATACTATTGTATTGCATGCTTCCACCCAAAGATGCAATGGTAGGCCCTGATCATGTAACATAACTTGTGCTGCTTCCAAAATAGTTCTGTTCTATATTTATGCAACCCCATTTTGTTGTGGGTTATGAGGTGCAATAAATTCTCTTCAAATTCCTTCTAATGCAAAAAAGTTATTGAATTCGTTAGATATGTATTTTCCACCATTGTCACTCCTCAGAGCCTTCACCTTCTTCCCTGTATCTTTCTCGATAAGTGCCTTGAACTCACAAAAATTGGAGAACGTCTAATATTTATTCTGCATGAAGAAAATCCAATACTTTATTGAAAAATCATCAACAAAAATCACATAATACATGTATTTTATTGTGGAAGTTGTCGAGAACGTTTCATAGAAATATGAGTGAACTCTCTTAAGGATCGCCTTGGCTCAACTTTCCTTATCGTGAAAGGTGGATTTGGTATACTTCCCCAGTGTACACCCTTTGCATGTGTCTCTCTGTGCAAGTGCACCCTTTGGAAGTCTTGTAGCAATATGCTACATGATCCTCAAAGCATTGTGGTGTAGATGACCCAAACTTTTGTGCCATAACTCACCGATGTCTCGACTCTCCACCTTCTCTGCTTTAGTGGTCAATGATGCGCAGTCTTCCAAATCCATTTTGTATAGATTCTTTACTCAAACCCTAATATATTTCACTTGTCCCATGGATTTGTGACGAAGGGACACCTTTCCTTGACTAAATATCAAATCATAGCCACGATCTTCCAACAAAGCAACAAAAACCAAATTCTTCTTTAAACCAGGAACATACATGACATATTTTAATGTGAGTGGATTACTTGAATCCCTCTAAAAGGTAACTATACCTACACCAGTAGCGCTATACTTCCCGTCATCACCCATCTCGATGTGCATATGGAGATCCTTCTCCTCCAAGCTATTGAAGAATTCTTTGTTGTCGGTCATATGGAATGAAGCTCCACTATCCAAGTACCACACAAATACCATAACTGATGACACCATGCATGCGATGAGGGTGAAGTCCAACTCGAACTGTGAAGCCAATGCTTCACCTACTGCTCCTCCTAGGCCTTCTTGTTGTTCTTATTTTGTGGAAAATGTGTGGCATAGTGTCCATGCTCATGATAGTTGAAACATTTTACCTTTGACAAGTCTCGCTTATTTCCTGCCTTGCCAGTCTCGGATTTGGAATGGGACACCTTCCATTTTCCTTTCTAGCCAAGGCATGGTTCTTGTCATCATCAATCTTTGATGATGATCCATCTCTGGTGCTCTACCGAATTTCTTCTTGTGCCATATCAGACCATAGTCGCTCCCAATCCGACAATATCTCCCTCCCATTAATAGAGTCTTGATAGATATTCCATCTCTTGGGAAGGCCTAGAAGAGTTAGGCTCACCAAATCATCTGAGGCAACAATGATCCCAATGCTTCAAAGCTCATATCCACATTTAGTGAACTTCGTCAAGTAGTTTTGGATTATGTCACCCTTCTCCATTTTGATCTTCCTGAGCTTGTATTTCAGCGCTAGCTTTATGTGGTTGGTGCTATTCTAATACAGTTTTATCAAGTATTTCCACATCGCATATGGAGTCGCCTTCGTGGGGAGACTCAAGACAATATGATCTCGAACTCCCTCTAACAAGATCCTTCTTGCCTTTTCTACATTCTTCTTCCATGCATCAAGAAATTGAGTATGTACTGTTGGGGGTTCTTGAACTTCAGTATCTATGAAAGCCTTCATTTCATTGTCCTCGACACTGCCTCTATCTAGTCCTTCAATGCAATATAATTTGAGTTTACCTTGAGTGCATATTCGAGTCTCAAGCCATTGAAAGGCATCTTGATCTGTTGCGGATCCTGAAGAATAAAGATGCACATTTGAACCTGATCAAAACAAAATATGTTCTTCTCTTCTTATTGTGATTCCTGGCGCTCTAATACCATGTAGAAAATCTAACCATTGGATTCAATCTGATCTTGTAATGTACTAAAACAAAATACTGAATCCTTCTACAATTTGCAGAAACAAAACAATATCGCACAATCACATAAAAAGTACTAAGAGAAAGAGACAATCAATCACACAACAAAAGATGTATCTGGGGAAAGCGTGCTTCCTAAAACCCTGTTTACTATATGTTGTATAAAGTGAATATCATGAAACAATACAATTTTATCTCTCTTAGAGAAATTCCTGCACTATACTAACTGTCTCACTCTAATCTAGGAAAAGTCAGCCTATTACTTAGCCAATTATTAGCCTCTGCTTAGCCTACCTTTCTCACGCATTCCTGGAGGAATTTTCACCCCATTAAATAGTAAATTCCTTCTAATTGATTGGGAAATGCTTCCTTGGACTCCACATGACTCTATAACTAACATGTACAATTTTATAATTATAACACTGATAGTTATCATCCCTTTAACCTCATTCTCAACCGGGCCTTCCTTAGAACTGACATGCAACAAATATTTATAGTGAATTATCAGTTAACTCATTGATCACTACTTGTGAAATAAATCAAATTTAAGTCACTTGACCTCTGATTGGTTCATGTCTCAGTTAGAACTAGTTAAACCAATTTTAACTCAATTTCTTGAGTTAACTAATTACAACTCACAAATAACTGTAATTGGACCCCCTTAAATCATGGGAGAACTCTACATGCCTAATCTCTGACCCTCAACTCGAATTTCCTAAGCTAACTCAGTCATTCTGACTTAGTTAACTAATACAAGTTGTCATTAGATGAAATTACAATTTCTCTTCCAATTTAATTAAGGGAAAACTAAATCAGAAGCCCCCTTTGCGGTTCCATTTCAACAATTTAAAGCTTTATGAAATTTTATGCCATTAGTCTTATTTTATGTCTATGAATATTGATTTAAATATGTTTCTCTCATTACTTGAATGGATGGATGTGATGGAATAAATTAGGTTATTATTTTTTCAACTATAAATTATTTGTTACATGTTCAACTATTTTATCATTTAGTCCACTCACATGTGTAGATAAAATGAAAGCTTGATTTTATTGTTTCCGAAAGTATATTGAAATTCTGCAAGGAAGATATGCTACGGAGATTCTGAAGAGATTCTAAATGCAGGATTGGCGACCCATGAAAATTCCCATTATCACTAATGGGAGGAATATAGATGCATCAAGAGACAAGGAAGTTGACCCCACCTTGTATAGATAACTCATTGGGCCACTCATGTATCTACTCGACACTAGGCCAAACATTTTTTACACGGTCAATACCCTTATTCAATTCATGGTGGAACCGAAGAGGGTACATTGGGAAGCATCTAGGCACATTCCTAGATATGTGCGTGGAACATTCAGATATGGATTGAGATACACCCGTGAAAATGACATCATATTGAGTGGATCCATAGATGCAAATTGGGTAGGTAGTTCGGTAGATTAGAAAAGTACCTCGGGGTACTGCTTCAACGTTGGATCAAGGATGATCTCTTGGTGCAACAAGAAGAAAAAATCGACATCAATAAACTCAGCAGAAGCTGAATATATGGAAACCAACACAACTATGTGTGAAGTGGTATGGTTTAGAAAGTTGCTTGTGAGTTTGTTCTGGAAGAATATGGGAGCGACCAATGTTTACTGTGATAATCAAAGTTGTATCAAGCTCTCTACGAATCCAATATTTCATGATAGGTTGAAACACATTGATATCATATGTAACTTTATCAGAGACTATGTTCAACGTCGGCATTGCCATTGCAGTATGTTCCCATAGAAGATCATGCAATAAACGTAATCACGAAAGTTCTAGGTAGAGCTAAGTTCATGTAGTTTTTGGGAATAACTGGTTATGATAGAGAACCCATTTCAGTAATAGAAACAGATGGATTCTCGGTTCCAACAGTCGCAGGTGAGAGGGATTTATAATGTAGATGCAATAGTTGGAAGCAGTATGTAGGATTAGCAGCAATACAAATGCAAGGCAAAATTAGAGTTGCGCAGTTGTTGGTGGGTAGTGAGGCAAAACATCAACAATGGAGCAGGAGATGATACAAAGTCAAAGTGATGCTTCAGTAGGTTTCAACACTTAAGAACATTCCTCACTAAGAGGGAGTGTTGATTTTTGTAGCATCGAAGGTGCTTTAGCTTAAATATTTTGTAGAGAGGCTAAGACACTTGCATTCTCAAAGTCCTAGAAATTGTTTGGGAAATTTCCACTTAGAGATGATTTAATTAAAATAATTAATTATTTTTAATGTGTTCCTAAGTCAAAACTTAGGAAATAATTAGGGGAATTTTGAGGTCTAAAATGGGCCTCCTAAGGAAATTATAAAATAATAGTGGAAATAATCAAATAAGATTAGATTACATCATCAAATTTTAGAGGGGAAAAAGAAAAAACTATTTTTTCAACTTGTATTTTCAACTTATTTTCATATGGGTTTACCCAAATTTTGAGTGGGAACACTCGTTGGATGTAAAATTTGATTCCTCATCCAAGGAGTAACCATATTGTATACTTTTGATGAAACATGCTAAACTAAGAATGATAAATATTTGAAAAACGTGATTGCAATCACATTTTTTCATGTATTTCTCATTTTTCGTGTAGCAAGGTCCATCGAAAGTATGCAGCATGGGTATTCCTTGGATGAAGAATTAAATTTTTCATCCAACGAGTACTCCCGTTCGAAATTTGAGTAAAACCTTAAGGAGATAAGTTGAAATACAAGTTGAAAAAGTAGTTTTATTATTTTATTATTTTTTAATATTTTTACTTTTTTACCCTAAAAATGGTGAATCATCCCCAATGGTTGACATCATAATCTTGAATCCTATTGGTTCATATAAAGTTTATTTTGGTTGTACATTTTTTTTAGGAGGCCCATTTTAGACCTAAAAATTTCTTTAATGTGTGATTAATTAAATATAGTGAGAATCTTCTAGATAAAGACGAAGATAGAGTCCAAGTTAATCTTAGCCATCGATTATGTTTTAATCTTGGCCGTCGATATATCAATGAGAGATTATATGAAGGAGCTCAATGGGCACTTGGAGAATACATTAGTTCAGATACTTAGTTCCCAAGCAGATTGATTTTCTTAGTGGTTGAATTTTGGCAAGAGAAAATCGAATCAGAGGGATAGTTGCAGGTGGGAGAGAGAAGGATAAAAAATTGTTCGATAGTGCAAGGAAAAGGCTGGAAGGGGAAGCACAATGGAGGGACGCAGATCACCAGCGCAAAGGCAGTGATGCAGGAAATGTTTAGAGTGTGATGTAGTGAGGTCAACGTGAGGACAGAAGGTCCTCTTCGGGGTCAGGAAAACATTGTGAAGTGTGAGAATTTGTTCAAAAATTTCTCTCAGTGTCTCTTCTTCTATTTGTTAGTGTCAGTCTTTGCAGCCTTCCTCCAGTGATCAAACATGCTCTTACAAAGTTATTTTAAGGTGTCAAGGTCAAATTTTTTCATTTAAGTGAGTCTTCAAGCAAAATTTGGTCACTAGGTATTAGGTCTAGGGTTTGCTTTTACTCTTGTCAAAGTTCTCCAAATGTCGGTCCATGTCACCATTCATCTGAGTGTACCATCATTCAAAGGGTTTTCATCATCATGCCAGATTCCAAAGGGTCATTTTACACCTTGTTCATGCTTCAGTTGTGCCTAGGTAAGGTTCATTTCCCTCTCCTAGGGTTTTGAAGGTAATTTCTCTTGGATGGTCAAATCATTAGCAAAAATTGTATCCTGATGTTCATACACCTTCCCCTATTCTTAATGTATCTTATTAAACACTTCCCATCACCGAGATCCCCCAAATTCCTCATTTTCGCACAAACCCTAGTTTCTTGCTACAACTTGGCAATTTTCTAGGCTAGGCCTGTGTTTTGCCCTTTTGGACCCCGTCCCCTCACTAAATATTTGAAATTCCACTTTCCCCTAATTCCTAACATCCCTCCCTACTTCCAAAAATTTTCTCAAGAGTTTAGAAGCCCCTTATCCCCTTCATTTCGCTTCATTTTGACAAATCCCCTGTTCCACACATCGGGATAGTTTTTACTCCAATGATGTTTATGAGCAAGAAAAGATGAATGTTGGAAAAATGAGAGAGGTTTTTGTCCACAATAGGCCAATGAAGAAAAAAATCCTTCACTTTTTACACAGGTGTCATGGTTTTAGAGAAATGTCAAAAATACAGTTGCCTTAGGAGAATTGATGCACCTCTGAAGTGACCTTGGGAAAATCAAGATTTCTCCTTGCTTGGTTGGAAAAATGACTTGCTTGATGAGTCAAATGATAACTAGACACAAAGAGATTTCCAATGAGATATTATGAGCTCAATTTGGAGTTTAGGAATACCTTCAAAAGTTGACTGCAACAGCACTCTGCCTTGAGGCAGCCGCATTTTGCACATTTTGACCAGTCTTGAGAGATTTGATTTTTGACAAGGAAAATGAACTCCAAATTGAAAAATTCAAGTTGGGTTGGAAATTAGACTCAATAATATTTCCAACGAGCTATCCTGCACCCAATTTGGACACCGGGAAGACCTCCAAAAGTCTCCTGCAAAAAGGCGCTACACATTGAGATGAATTTTGAAAATTTTGCCTTAAAAAACAGAGTTTTCTGCCCAATGCGCCGCGCCACCTGGCGCTCGCTTTTGATGGAGGCATAATTTTGAGAAAAACTCAGAATATTTGGATTTTTCATTAAAAGATATGCATGCTCACAAATGGCCAAGAAATTTTGACAAGTTTTGGGCTTCCAAAAAGGTCAAAAACACCCCAAAAATGACCTTTCTGTCCCTTTTTTGACACACAGGAAGCAGTATTGGGAGAACTCAGTTTTGAAGGGGCAAATGGAGGCCAAATTAAAAAATTCCACTTGTGATGGAAATTAGACAGGAAGACCTTTCCAACAAGCCCACTTGGATCAAATTTGGACATCGAGAAGGCCTCCAAAATCAGCTGTAAAAAGGCACTACGCATAGGGAAATCAATGCGGCACATTGGAGGAATTTTGCTCATTTTTGGTCAAAAACTCTGTTTTTCGCCTAGTTTTTTCACAGTTTGACTTTTTTCCTTCTAATTGTCAAACTCATGATGTAATTTAATGTGACATGATGTATTTTATGTAATTATGCTAAATTTTCACTCATAGAGGTAGATTCATCCATCAAAAGGTAGTTTGCAACTAAATGAATCAGTTTCCTAGTTTTTAGAGGTAAGCTGTTCCACTGCCTACTTTTTAGTTCTCAGTTTAGATTTTGTTGGAACAGATCCTAATCTTATGAGATCGACCCTAGAGGCTAGGATGAGTTGTTGGTTGCCTATATCTTGTAATTTTTCAGTCATTAGCATAGTTGGACTTTTGGGAATGCTTTGACCATTATTGTACATTCATCTCTGCAATTTGTTAAAAGAATAGAACAGGGTTTGCAGCACTTTATGGGATTCTTGTGGAATCTTGATTTGGTATTGTGTTTCCTTATATAATTTCAAGTTTTACATGTGATTTATGTATGCCATTATCTCTCTTTGCTTCATCTTAACTAAATCAAACAAAGATAAAGGTAGAATCCATTGAAATTGCAGTGCTCTACCTAGGGTTTGTTTAGTTATTTATGTTTTCAACTGTTTGAAGAGGATCCTTGAGACTTTCATGCCCTCTTCAACTCCTCACCAGTCTAAAATCTCTCCATCTCACTCAATTTGAAGTGCCAAATCAGTTTCCTACCTTGCCCCATAGAGATCTCTGCAAAACTGAGCCTCATTCCCCAGACCCAAATCTGCCTTTCCATTTGAGCCAATAGAACATCATCAAATTCAATCAAACTCTTCTGCACACATACCTAGCCTAAGATCAGTATTCACATCAGTCATCTCAAGCCTCATTGATCATTGTTTTTGCTGATATTAACAAGGAGAGAGCCCTCTCCCGACCTGGTAGGGCTAGCTACCAAGTTAAGCGTGGTTTGATGTTACCCTAGATTCTGCCTTTCTCAGCCTGAGGTAGATTTAGGCCCTAACAATATTGATCCATGTGGATATTGGTGTCCACTCACCTATTCCACTTGGGGCCCCACCATTGTTTCTTTCAGTTTTTCAGTTTCCTTAATTGTAGCACAATTTACTATTTTTGGTAGTTTTTCGGGTCTCGAACTTCCAAGCCTTTTGAGGCCCTAAACGACATTTTTTGGGAAATAAAAGACCAACATAAATCTTTGACAAATTTTGGTCACTCAAAACTTGTAGTCCTCGGATAGATTTTTCTAACGAGATATTGTACACGTCAAATAAAGATCGCATGCCAAAGTTACGTCCCCGGGAAGTTGATATACCAATTTACCCAAACGGGGCCCATAGTTTTGGCGCTTCATATCCTAGGGTTAGGTTTTAGGATGCTTAGGGTTTTCCCATGTTATTGAATAATAAAAACTTCCTTGAGCCTCATTATAACACATTTCAGAGGCCTGTAGCCACCACATCTCTTCTTAGAGATAAGTTACCAACGCCCTAGCTAGTTTATTTCCATTATATGTGTAACCATATTTCAGTCATTTGATATTAATGAAATGAAGTGTTATTCCAACTACATATTTGTATTTATGGTTATATTTGTGTTCTCTTGTGTTCCTTCATAAATTCGGATCAATGGTACCAGAGCAGTATGCTCTTTCTCTATTTTTATTTGCATGTCCCCAACGAGGTCAAGGTATAAGGATTTAGGGCTCGATCTGGTTGAACCCTTGCAAGATCAGCCTCACAAACCCTGACGACTTCCCATGGCGGAAGAAAAGAAATATGAGGGAGTAGCAGAGCCTATTAAATTACTTCTTGTGGAGGCCCTCGAGAAACAAAGGAATACGATGATGGATAAATTTTCCCAGATCCTTCAATGGTTTCCCACCGACGGTGCATCTGCATCCATCATCCACTCTGGAGGCGCCACTCCTTTAAAGGTACATGTCAACTTCGACATTCCTGTATTTGAAGGCTAGATAGATGCAAACATCATAAATATATGGTTGAATTTGTCTGAAGGGTATTTCTCAGTCCATGATTCCTTTGACCGAGAAAATATTACTTTTACACTCCTCAAACCCGACCCCCATGTTAAAGACTGGTGGGAAACCTACTGTGAGAAAAAGGATGAGAGGGAACCCTCTTTTTTCTTGATTGCACCCACTTGGAATTCATTCCGAGACGACGTAAAGGAGCAATATTACCCCGTGGGGAGCTATGAGGACAAGTACATCCAATGGGCCACGTTGCGACAACAAATGGATCAACATGTGCATGAGCTAACAATTTGTTCCATACCTTGCACACAAAGTTGGGTATTAAAGATTTAGAGAAACATTTGGTGCTAAATTACCGTAGATGTTTTCATAGATACATTCAGGAGGAAATGGAGTTCCTCAACATTACCTCTCTTGGCACGACATATCAATATGCCTCCAAGATCAAGTATAAATTTAAGCAGAAGAAACGAGACTTTGGACCCGTGAATCCGAAGCTAGGGAAAGGAAACCCCGAACCAAAGAAAAAGGGGAAAATCCAAAGTGGGGTGACTCAGAGCAACACCAAAAAGCCAAAGAAGGACACTGGGAAGTGGTGTGAATTTCATAACAACCCCACTCACAACACAAGCGAGTGTTGGACCAAACAGTCGCTGGTGGCCGAACTCAAGGCATCTGAATCAGATGCATGTTCTGATTCTGAGTTAGAACCGAACAAGGGCAATGACTAAGGGAAGAAAATAATTGATGAAAAACCCAGTGCCACCGTTGCCACCACCAAGCTCGAGAGGGAGGAGCCCGAGGATCTAGAGGAGGGGAAGCGCCTCTTCCATTCCCACATGTGGGTGAAGGGTTCTCCACTACAATTACTTGTCAATAGCAGAAGCCAAAATAACCTCATTTCAGCAGAGGCCGTGAATCGGCTCGACCTACTGACCACAACACACCCGCAACCGTATACCATTGGGTGGCTTCACCAAGGAAGAGATCTCCGCGTCCACCAGTAGTGCCGCCTTCCGTATAACATCAATCCATTCATGGATGAGGTATTGTGTGATGTTTCTCCTCTTGACATGTCTAATGTATTATTAGGAAAACCATAATTGTGGAAGCGACATGTTGTATATGAGTCTAGGCCTCATTATGTTATTATTCACTTTGGGAAATAATTTGTACAGGATATCAGAGGTAGTACTGCCTTCCGCCATCTTTTTGAGTACTGCAAAGCAATGCAGTAAGATTATTTCCCAAACCAAGAATTTTTTTTTCATTACGATTTGCCCATAAGGAAAAATAATATTGTGGATGCAGCCTCCAAACAGGGC
Source organism: Pinus albicaulis (assembly GCA_034641835.2). NCBI lineage: Eukaryota > Viridiplantae > Streptophyta > Pinopsida > Pinales > Pinaceae > Pinus > Pinus albicaulis. Next base: position 479,513,378 of record CM076578.1, read on the forward strand.
TCCCCTGCGCGGTAGCAACAAATGGAAAAATATGTGGAGGAATAGACAGACTCCTCACCCATAGAGGTTCCTCTACATTGTTAGGTCAAGCACTCCATTGATCTGACCCCAGGCGTGCCACTACCTGATGTTTCCATACCTCATGCGACCACACAAACATAATCCATACATGTACTATCTGAGGCTAATAACGCAACCAGATTTATTGAATGCATCCATTAGTTCCACGACATATTGGAGAAATCCAATGCCAAGTATAAGCAGCGACATGATCAACATCGGGTGCCACACAACTTCCAGGTGGGCGAAAAATTGTGGCTACATTTGTAGAAGGAGCACCTTGCTGGACCCCACCGAAAGCTTCTCTCGCTTTGATATGGGCCATACACTATCACCAAGGTTGTAGGTGACAATGCCTTCAAGCTCAGTATTCCACCATTCATTGGTCTGCACCCAGGGTTCAATGTGGACTGCCTTCAGCGCTACTTTCCACCTCTACTGAACACATCCAACATAGCAGAACAACTCACACCAACATAGTTAAACCCAGACTACATGGAAAAAACCACCACAGATTGTATCGTGGACACGCAAATCGATAACACTCATCATCAGAATATCCAACTATATCGGTTTGTCAAAGCTGGCCAACTCCTGCACCAAGGCAAGTGTCTCATCAGGGACCAAGTTCAACATAAGTTTTCTCATCTCATGGAAGAATTCAATGCAACGGGGAACATTGCTTCCTAAGGGGGGAAGAATGATCCAAGTGGATATTGCTGGCCACCCGCCTATTTCACTTTGGGCCCCACCATTTTTTCTTTCAGTTTTTCAGTTTCCTTAATTGTAGCACAATTTACTATTTTTGGTAGTTTTTCGGGTCCTGAACTTTCGGTGCCATTTTGAGGCCCTAAACGACGTTTTTTGGGAAATCCAAGAACAAGTTGTGGTCCTTAGATAGATATTTCTAACGAGGTATTGTGCACGTCAAATAGAGATCATATGCGAAAGTTACATCTTCGGGAAGTTGATGTAACAATTTTCCCAAACAGGGCCCATCGTTTTGGCACTTCATCTTCTAGGGTTAGGTTTTTGGATGCTTAGGGTTTTCCGATGTTATTGAATAATAAAAAAGCCCTCGAGCCTCATTGTAACACAGTTCAGAGGCCTGTATTTGCCACATCTCTTCTCAGAGATAAGCTATCAACGCCCTAGCTATTTTATTTCCATTCTGTCTGTAAGCATATTTCAGTCATTTGATATTAATGAAATGAAGTGTTATTTCCACTACATCTTTGTATTTATGGTTACATTCGTATTCTGCTACGTTCCTTCATAAATCCAGATCATCTATTTTGTTGTCCAGAACTTTGTACATGAATTATTGTAGAAGAATAATAAAGAAACCCTCATCTTTTGGATTGGTTTTCCCACATTGGGTTTTTCCATGGACGATTGTCCAAAAATAACTACATCATTACGGTTATATTTGTGCTAGTATTTTTCCTTGCATTTACTTTCCATAGTATTTTAATTGTGAAGGCTGCAGTAGAATTTATTTCGATATGTATTGTGTAACACCATAAATAACTTGATTCAAAAGTAATAATTAGAAGAAATAATATCAGTTGTTGCAGTATGTTTTCGTCTAGGAATTTTGACACTTTGCAGTGTGCTTGGAGAAGCACTTTCTTGACATCACGACACTAGCCTATTATTTCTTGACGGTGTGACTTGATGACTGTTTTGTTGAGCTTGTATATGTGTAAGAGGAGTCACTATTGAGGAATCACTTGCTGTGATCAATTCCTCTTTGTCTTCGTGTGGTATACATGTTTTCACATTGATTTCCTTCTCTAAACTTCCATCCCATGCTTCCTCTTCTATGAACTTTACATCTCTACTGATTATAACCTTCTTGGTTGTTGGATTGTAGAGCTTGTATGCCTTGGATTCATCACTATATCCAAAAAAAATGTATTTCCCCCCTTGCTTTCCAACTTATTCCTTAATACATCCGTGACATGTGCATAAGCTACACATCCAAACACTCTCATGTGAGTGACACTATGCTTTCTTCCACTCCATGCCTCTTCAAGAACCATATTCTTGACACTTTTGGTTGGACACCTATTAACAATATATACTGCACAAGCGACAACTTCAGCCCAATAATCAATTGGAAATGATTTTCCTTCAACATACTCCTTGGTCCTATTTTTCCTTTCCACAACACCATTTTGCTAAGGTGTATACCTTGTTGTAAATTGCTTGTGAATTCCATTCTCCCTGCAAAAACGAAAGAAGTCATTTGAGATGTATTTTCCACCTATGTTAGTCCTCATATATTTGATGTAGTGTCCAGTTTGCTTCTCAATAAGAAATTTTTATTGGCGGAAGCACTCAAACACTTCAATTTTCTATTTTAGGAAGTAGACCCATGTATTCCTTATATAATCACCTACGAAAGTAAAAAATAATAGCTGAAACCAATTGATGGTGTCTGTATTGGTCCACATAAGTTTGATCGAACAATCTCCAAAGGTTCCTTTTCCCTTATTGACTTTCCTTCTCGAAATATCTCTCTATTTTTCTTTCCCAAGATACATCCTTCAAATAGGTTGTCCGTTTTTCTATGAGTGGAAATCACTTAACCATGCGTTTCCTATGTAACAAATTCGAACCTGCAAAATTGAGATGACCAAATCTCAAATGCCATAACTAGTTTTCATCTTTAACTTTTTCTTGAAATTTTACTTGTGTGATAGTTGCTACATTCTTTCATTATCTTTTCAATTCAATGATAGTTGTGCTTGAGAACCTTCTTCCTTCGAATCTGGTTTTAGCTTGAGAGGAAACATTCTATTGCTTGTCATTTGAACTTTTGAAATAAGTTGTTTTCTTGGATACTTATCCAAAATTTTGCACTCTCCATTCTTGAAAAAGACATTGTAGCCCTTTTGCATGACCTGTCCAATGCTTATGAGGCTATGCTTCAAACCAAGGAAAAAATAGACATATGAAATGTACTTCTTCTCCCCCTTCTTTGTTAGAATGTTGACTCTTCCTTTTTCCATGATAGAGACTTTGCTATTAGTCCCTAATGTCACTTCGGATTTCACAATTTCATCTAGATTTGAAAAAATTTCTATGTTCCCTGTCGTGTGGTTGTTGCACCCTGAATCCAAAAACGATACATCCCTTTGTTTTTCTTGCGCTACATTACAAGCCAAAAACATGCTATCTTGGTTCTGATTTTCCTTTATGAAATTTTCACTTGGTTTGCTACTTATATCATGTTTCTTCTTTCTACATTCATTTTCATAATGAACATACTTCTTACAGTACTGACATTGAACTTAAGTTTTATCATACCTTTGACCTTGTGTTTGATTCTAGCTTGGGCCTTGACTTGAATTTCGATTGTTTCCCTTCCACTTCAACTTGAAGGGCTTCCTCTTCCACCTCTGTGTGGGATTCTTCTTCTTCCTCTAACATTTGATCTTCCATTTTCTCTACCTTGACCAAATGAAACTTGCATCTTGAAGACATGCTCCAATGAGTAGTTTGTTGCTATGTTCAGTTTATGTTCATGAGAAACTAGAGATGCATGAATCTCACCTACTGAAAATTGTGAGAGATACTCTGACTCTTCTAGGGCCACAACAATGGCATCTAATCTTGCTAGCAGGCTTCTCAAATTTTTCTCAATTTTTCTCCTTTCCTCAAGTGTCTCACCATGAGACCTGATTTGAGTAACCAGTTCAATTACATGTGTAAAAAATGAGTCTACATTCTCAGACTCTTTCATACAAATCGTCTCAAAATATCTTCTCAATATTTGTAGTTTTGTTGTCTTCACCTTTGTGATGCCTTGGTAGGCTGTTTGGAGGGTATCCCATGCTTGCTTGGACTTTTTTGATGCTACAATTCTTGGGAAAATACTTTCATGAACTACTTGAAAAATGTAGAGGAGGGATTTTGAATCCTTCTTCCTGTTGTCCCTCAACAAATCCTTTTCTGCTTGTGACAAGGCATTGCATGCTGCTGGTTCTTGGAACCCATTCTCCACCCAATCCCGAATATCTTGAGAAGAAAACATAGCCTTCATTGTTATTAGCCCAATAGTCATAATATTTTCCATTAAACTGAGGTATTTGAGGATTAGTCAAGCTTGTGCTTGATGCTGCCATTTTTGTCTATTAAAAATCACTTTCTCAAATGCCTTTGAAACAACCTTTTAACACCCAGTAAAAACACTTGCTCTTAACTAATAAAATTTTACACCCTCTCTGATGTCATGTGAAATAAAAGGCAGAGAGAAACATAGTTGACGTGAGTAACTAAAATGGAGCAAAAAAACTTCAAACAAATTTATGCACATGAGAGCAGAGTAAAACAAAGTGTTGAGTGTTAACAACCAGAAGTGAAATTTCGAGAGCAGGGTACTACACATAACTTCATTTAATCCATTTCCTTAAACTTGCAAACAAAATCCAGAACCTGCATAATATCTACTTGGTTGATTTACACTAAGTGTTGTCACTATATTTAACATGTTGGTTGGGATTAATTTTCCAACTCGCATTTGTCTATAAAGCTTTTGTTTTGAACAAAAATAAAATGTTTCATGCATATCAAACCCAAAGAAACTCAACGAGATGCAAAGAAGAAGTGTAAATCCAAAGAGTTTTGCATAAACATTTTTATATGTAATTGACATGGATAGATTCATAACCACCTAAAATCACACATCAACAATTTCACTATCAATAAGCAATCACCAATCAGCCCTTCTGAGTTATCACCACTTCATCCTCCCCAAAGGGAAAAACCTAAAACCCGAGATCACCCCCTTTGAGTTATCACCACTTCATCCTCCCCAAAGGGAAAAACCTAAAACCCCAGATTTAGCTTAGTAGAAAAATGTAAAGTTCATTCACAACTATGGAATATCTATATAGAAAAAAACCCAAACGATAGAGTGAAAATATTGTACTTCGATTTAGACTACGACTTTTAACAGAATGCCCCATTTTCCATTTGGTCTTCGGCATAGCTACCAAAATCATCGGTAACGGACAAAAAAATACGAAAATTTGATTGCTACATCTAATAATTAAAAAAAAAATTCTATGCGCTATGGTTAGTTCGTGTGATTGAAAGAAAATTCATAGTTAGAGATTTGTTAACTTTCACGCTTTAATAGTGCATGGAATGGTCTTTAAACAAAAAATATATATAAATGCGTGCAATAGCAACAAAAATAGATAGCTTCCCAGGAAGGAAATGGAAAGGTTGAGGGAAACGTGGCGGGATTGCAGGTAGGAAATGAAAATTTAATTATGAGAGAGAAAATTTCCCAGTTTTTAATTTCATGTTGTTTCAATGGATTTAAAAGGTTGAGATAACAAAGAAAGAAATAATTTGATTTGAGTATAAATTTAGAAAAGTAAATTTTATAAAAAGTAAATATTTTTTAAATATATTTATATTAAAATAATTTTTGATTTCATAATGAGGCCGCAGGGAATCAAAGATAAAAGTTTCCGGAGCTGTCATGATACTGAGGTCCTGGTAGGCTTATGGTGTGTTGGTAAACCTGACATTTTTGGGTGTCAATTTATCTTCCCATTGGTGGGTCAGATGGTTTCAGCATATATGAGGAATGGATACTGTGCTGGACAGTGCGAATTCCTCGCCCCCCTCATCTAACATCAGCAGCATAGTATCCAGATCTGCTCGCTACGTATCTTCTCTCTGGGCGAGGTTCTGGGAAAGGTGGTGGGACTCGCTGGTGATTTCCAGACCTTGTAAAGATATTGGGTTTCAGATGTGTCACCATTGGTGGCGGTGCAACGTATGTGTTTGCTGTTGTTTGGACCTTTGATCGCTCCACTGTTCTGAGGCACCATCTCTGTGCTGGTTTGAATTTGGCCGCGGCTTCCCTTTCCGACCACTTCTCCTGTACTCAGGTTGGCCGGCGCCAGATTACTGGGTGTCCGGGTGGGTGGTAGGTGGCTGGGATTATTTCTATGGGATTCATTTTGATATCCTGAGACTACATCAAAGTACTTGTCTTCACTCTATATTCGATGATGTGATTTTGCTATAAATGCCTGGATCTTATGGACAGGTAGGGATGGTCCGGACCGATTTTGTTTTCACCTTCCTTGGCGGGGTGGTTGCATCCTAATGTGGCCTCCTCAAATGTTCTAGCCTGCATTCATTTCGTTCCCACCTATCTCCTTTTGTCACCATTTATGTTTTTCTTTCTGTCTTCTGGTGGCTCACATGGATCAGAGTGCCGGGGGTCCGGCGGACGGGAGGGAGGACCTCTTCTCCTCTGACCTGTCCGCGCAGGAGGCTTTCATTGCGGCTACTCTTCTAGCTGAACAGTCTAGTGACAGGAAAAAGCAATCGGTAAGTACTCTTCCTCGTCTCCCACAGGATCTACTGATAGATCTGGCTGGTTCGGGGAACTCGGAGGCGAGTACTGATGGAACCTCTCTCTTCCCTGTCAATGGACCTTCCCGCGCTGACCGTCGGCGAGATCATCGGAAGCTGAAAGCCAAAGACCGGGCTGTCTTCAGACCAACACTGGATACTAAGGAGGTGGTGCTTGATAACAAAGACATACTTGACAGAGTATGTAGCCTCCAGAAACGTGCTTTGGTTGGCAGGTGGATATATGCAGAATCAAAGGATATTGATATGTATGAATGGGCTAAAAGACACTGGGTCAGAATAGTTGGTTACATGCCAAAGATCAGCATGCTGATGGGTAACTGGTTCACTGTTCACTTCATGCACGATCAAGATTGCAACAAGGTCATGGATAGGGTCTGGGTATATGGACGTAGTTATTTATAGATTATGCCATGGTACTTGGGCTTTGACCCTCTTGTGGATGCGCCCAGGGGTAAGTACTTGTGGGCAAAATTGCCTGGTCTCCCGCTAGAGTACTGGACCGAGAAAGCACTCTCTGCTATCGGAAATGCAATTGGATCGACGAGGTATGTTGATCCTAGGTCTGTCGGCATCCTGGACAAACGAATTGCATGGATTCTGATTGAAGTTTCCTCTATGCGTGAGCTGGCGGGGGACGTGGAGCTAATATGGGACAAAAGGCGACACAATCAGCGTGTCGACTACTGGGGCATTCCTTTTCGTTGCTTATGCTGCTACCAAACAGGCCACCTGCAACGGGAATGCCCTAAAAGTTTTTCGAGGACACGACGGAGGCACAATTACAATTTGTCGAAGGGGGCTGGACGCCAGATGTCTCTCTCCACCGAGCCGACATCCTCGGGTAAGCAAATCTCCTCTCTTGGTCGGTCAGAGGATTTTATCTCCCGCGAACATAAACAGATTTCTGTTAATCCCCCTCTTAATGCAATAGAGGTCCCGTACTCATCTGTGACGGGTGGCCAAGGAGTCTCCACACCCCCTCCTCCCATATCCGATACCCTTTCTAATAAACCTGCTCGCTGTCACTCTGCTACCATCGGCTCCCGCCCCCGAAGTGACAATAATCAACCCACATCGAAGATTCCTCTTTCGCGGCCTCAGCTGAATGTTGCCCTACCTGATAATGCCTCTATCCTTTGCCACATTCACGATTCTCCTATTAACGTCGACCTCTCTGCAAGCAGCCCTCTCATTGCATCCCCCTCGATGCCTGCCTTGGAATGGGCCTCCCCATACAACGACCACTATCCTGACGCTGACCGGGAATTCGAATCGCCTAAGAACACAGTGGGAACTGACCTGGAAGGTCTCTTGAGGAATCCTGACTTGGACCTTGCGGCCTTGACTGTATTTGACGGGAAGGCACCAGACAAGTCTCCTACTATTTCGCCAAGGTCTGCCGCTAACATCACTGTACGTAAGACCACCGAATCGAGAACCAGGCACTTCAGAGGCACGAAGAAGATGAAAGAGCATTTTAGGGGGGAAATCTTGAACCTACAGGATATTCCAATCATGCACACGGAGATGGACTGGGCCCTTAGAGCAAAACGCCCATCAGAAGGTGAGAAATGATGTCTATTCTGTCCATCAATATCAGAGGGATTGACGATCCCTCCAAAACTCGCCGCCTAAGGGACCTGGTTAGGGATCTTCGGCCGTCGATCATAATGTTACAGGAGACTCTCTCTCTTCGAAAACCTGCGGTGGATGCTCTCATTGAGATCTGTCCGGGATGGAAGGCGAATAGGGTGGATGCTATCGGTAGATTTGGAGGTGTAGCTGTTGGGTGGGATATGCAGACTTTCAACCTAATGGCATACAAATTCTTTGGAGGCATCCTTCTCTATGGTATTTGCAGAGGTAGTAGTGAACAGGTGGCTTTCTTCAATTTGTATGCTCCCTGTGTTAGGAAGCTGGATTTCTGGAACAGATTGGATAATTGTGGGGTTCTAGACCTAAAATATCTCATTCTGATTGGGGACTTCAACGTAGCCCTCTCTGTGGAGGAGTCTTGGGGAGTAAAGGCCAGAATTGACAGGATTGCTGACAGGGTTTCTCACATTATGAACTGCCATGATCTGATTAGCATCAAATCCCATCTGGCTGTTCCTACCTGGACTAATCGCCGATGTGGTGACGACTACATTGCCAAGGTTTTGGATCGTGCTATGGTCAGCACAAGAATTATAAAAATTCTGGGTCACATGCGCCTTTCGGTCCAACAATCCTCCCTATCGGATCACATGGCCATTGTTTTAAGTTGGCGGCATGAACCCATAAAAAAGGGAGCCCCTTTTAAATTTAATAGGGTATGGTTAACGGATCCTGAATTTATCGCACTGGTTAACACATTTTGGAAGGAGTCCGGGGGAATGAGCCCCCTTAATGCTGGATTGGCTGCGAAGTTGAGGGCTCTCAAGGAATCTGTTAAAAAATGGGAGCGCCACAAAAAACTCACACAGAGAAAAGAGTTGGCTGAGTTCTCGGCCCTTATTTCTCGGGCATATGAGTCTTCCTATGCCGAATCTCCAGATGCAGAGTTTTATGCCCAAATAAAAAACCTGGAGGACCGGAAGAATGAGCTACTTAGGATCGAAGAGATCACTTGGAAATTGAAAAGCAGGCAGCAGTGGCTCAGAGAAGGTGATCTTAATACTAAATATTTCCACGCATGTGTGTCCGGTAGAAAGGCTAAGAATGCTATTTGGAAAATCTGCAATAAGGATGGAATCACTATACATGATGAAGATGGGATCAGGAGAGCAGCTATTGAACATTTCAGGGATTTTTACAAGGTACAAGAGGGGATCTCTGCCCATAATCAACAGTGGGTATTAAATCACATCCCGGTGATGTTTGACCAGGAATCTGCTGTGAGATTCATGGAACCTGTATCCAAGAAAGAAGTACAGGATGTGCTAAAATCTTTTGCCAGAGACAGGAGCCCTGGGCCGGATGGATGGCCGGCTGAATTCTTCCTTAGCTTTTTTGATCTGATGGGTGATGAATTACTGGAGATGATTGAGACGATCAGGACAAAGGGCCATATCCCGGGCAACATAAGTTCCACTTTCATTGCTCTCATACCGAAACCTTCGGAGCCTATATCCTTCTCGGACTTTCGACCTATTGCTCTCTGCAATGTTTTGTACAAGATATCATCTAAGGTGATTGCTAACCGGCTAAAGGGTACTTTCTCCAGGTGGATTTCGGAAGAGCAGTATGGCTTCCTTAATGGTAGATCAATTCATGACGCTGTGGCCATTGCGCAGGAAGCCATGCACACTATGCATGATCAGAAGCAGGCGGGTATCATTTACAAGGTCGATCTCTACAAAGCTTATGACTCGGTAGACTGGTCTTTCATTAGACTGGCTCTATACAAGATAGGCCTACCTTTACCCGCCATTAGATGGATCATGGCGTGTATATGTTCGGTGCAGTACAATGTCATCATCAATGGGATACCTTCTGCCTTTTTCAACGCTGGTCGTGGTCTGAGACAAGGATGCGCACTGTCTCCGCTCATTTTCCTCCTTGTCATGGATGGCTTCAGCCGTCTGATTAAGAAGGCTGCTCAAGAGGACCTCTTTACAGGCATGCTGGTTTCCCCACAGGTCAGGATTACTCACTCACTTTTTGTAGATGATTTATTGATATTTGGCTGCATCTCTCGCAAAAACTGGCTTTACCTTCACATGATGATGGATAGATTTGGGTCTGCTACGGGGTTAATTACCAACAAACATAAATCCATGTTGCTGTTTGACCACGGTGAGGAAGGTGAAGTACATTATATTGCTGAGACCCTAGGGGTAAGTGCTGTCAACATTTCGGAAGGTATATCATACCTGGGCTTCCGTTTAAAACCATGTGCTTATGTCAACAAAGACTGGGAATGGATGATCGATAAATATAGGGGTAAAATATCGAATTGGACAAACAGATGGCTCACTCTGGGAGGTAGATACATCCTCATACAAGCTGTTCTGTCTCAACTCACAGTTTATTGGGGCCACCTGTACCTCCTCCCTGCACACATCTGCGGGAAGATAAACGCGGTTGTGTCTCACTTTTTATGGTCTAGCGTGGGCGCACAAAAAAAATATCATCTTTGTAAATTGTTGGAGGTCACCAACCCTAAGGTGCTGGGTGGCTGGGGCCTGCTGGATCTACGGACCTTTATGTTTGCCCTCCTTTCTAAGTCTTTGTGGAGGGCTGTGTCTGGATGCGGTATATGGTCTCACATCATGTTGGACAAATACTTGGGCGTGAGATCGCTGGAGATCTACTTTCTTGGCCCTAATATACCTTGTAAAAGGGCATCAATGATATGGCGGAGCATATCAAAGTGCCGTGAGATCATCTCAAACAGAATGGTGTGGAAGTTCGGTAATGGGAGGCGTATCCCTATCCAGTGCAGCAACATAATGGGTGTTAAAGCAGCCACAAATATTGACCCGGATTTCTTTCACCGGTTGGCTCATAGTGGCCTAATTCTTCTAAGTGACTTAATAACAGATTACAATGTGGGTGTCCCTTTATGGATGTCCTTTGAGGCATCTGGTTTGCTGGAGGTTGACAGGGAGAATTGGCAGACTCTCATCAGTTCTCTACAGGCCGCAGGTTTATGTTTTGACCCTTTGGGTGATCGTTTCGTGTGGGGAGGGACTCACAAGGAATCAAATATCTCTGTAAAGGACCTGTACTTTCACATAAAAGTTGAGGGCCAGACTGTCACTGGCTCTCCTGGGTCATCTAGGGTGTGGAAATGGAAGATTCCCCACAAGATTTTCCTCTTCATTTGGCTTATCAGAAAAGACAAGATTCTTACCTGGGAGAATCTCCAGAAAAGAGGGAAACATGGTCCGGGGCGGTGCATATTGTGCAAAGAGGCGCTGGAAACAGTTAATCACATTTTCTTTGAATGCAGGGTGGCCTATGAACTATGGGATTTGTTATCACACTGGGCTGATAACCAACCTTGGAGGTCGCTGCCTCTGGCCCAAGCAATTGATTTTTGGGCTACGAAGGGTGATGGGAAGAAGGCTCTTCCCTACTATGCTTGTTGGGAGATCTGGTGCAATAGGAACAACTTATTGTTCAATGAGGGATGTCTGGATATCTATAGAATGTATTCGAAAATTCTGGGTTGGCTTCATAGCGTTCCTACCCTGGATAAGGTATGTAGGGATCTGTCCATCAGGATCAGATCTCACTGTATCCAGCTTCCGGCCATATTCTTCGATGGTGCCCAACAGGATGGGTTTTGTGGATGTGGTGCTTGGATCCAAACGGAGGGTGGTGATCGCTATCATATTATCTGGAATGGGGGCCCTGGTACAAACAATAAGGCTGAGATAATGGCCTTATGGAGCGGGCTCCTAGTGGCTCATATTTTGAAGTTTCCTTGTATTGATATCTACGGGGATTCCCGGATTGTCATCGATGGCATCTCAGGCAAGGCTTCCCTCAGGTGTACAAATCTCTCTGGCTGGGTTGAGCGCGTTCACCATTATCTATCTCTCTTTCAGAAAGCTCCTCTCCATCACATATACATAGAACATAATGGGAGGGCGGATAGGCTTTCTAAATTGGGACTGGCTCATGCTTTTGGTCATATTACTGTCACCCGCTTCAGTGATAATATGGAAAGGGATTCCTTCAGAATCTCTTTGTAGGATCCCTCAGTGGGGATGCTGTACATTTCCTTGGCCTGCTTGTTGTTTACAGGTGATTGACCTTTTACTGCTGTGCACCCTTGGCTCACCTTTCTTCTGGAGCAGAGATTGGGTGTTTTTTATTTTTTTTTGTTGCTTTTACAGCAGATCTTCTCCACGCGCTGGATCTTTGATGCTGGTTCTTTTTGCTGTTTCTTGGGGTGTATACATCCTCTGGAGGCTCTTCTCTCCGGACCTGGGTCTCATGACTTCAAGTACCATTTGATCATCTGCATCGACCTTCTTCATATCCTTCGTGATGCTACTGTGCTTGGTCGTATTTGAACGTTCATGTGGATCTTATCTGGGCGCTCAACATGCTCCTGTCGATAGTTCATTTTTGGATCATGCGTGCCTGTCCATCTTTTTGGACCTGGCTTCTGGATGGTGTTTTGGCATGATTTATCATGGACATATACTTTTACAGGGTTTTGGGCTCTCTGGAGTATTTTTTGGGTACCTATGGTCAAATGTATCTACTTTTTCTTTGACTTGACTTCTCCATTTGAGGCTTTTCTCTATGCTTATTGATGTCTGGGCATACCTGGACGTATCACTGCTTTGTATGTTCAGACGGATCATTGGATTTTATCTAGTTCTATATCCCTGTGTGTGATGCAGAATGGGCTTACCTGAACGTATCACTGCCCCGTTTTTTACAGCCGGATCATATGGTTTTTATCTAGTACTATTTCCCTGTTTCTGATATGGGAACTAGCTCATTATGTAATGTTTTATGGACTGTTTTGTCTCCATTAATTAAAACAACGTTTTTTCTCTTTGTGAAAAAAAAATATTAAAATAATTTTAGGGAGATAAATGTTTAATATTTAATTTTTAAATATGTATTAGTTATAAAAGGTTTTAAATAAAATTTGAAATTAAGGAAAATGTAGTTTTGAGTTTTGAATATTTAGTTTTTAAATAATATTAATTATAAAAGGATTTTAGATAAGATTTGAAAATAGGGTGAGAAGTTTTGAGTTTTGAAAAGAACAGAGATTTTGGAGATAAGATACATATGGTTATGGTTTTGGTAAGTAAATTGAAGTTTTAAAATTGTTTATATTGACTAAAATAAAAATTATTTAAATTTTAAAATGGATGGGAACAAAATGATAAGGTATTGTTATTATATATATATATATATATATGTTTAAGATATATATTTTTTTCAGTAGAAAAAACAACTGGTTTATACTGAGTACCAACACAATAACTTCAACCTTGTCCTTACATAGTTCCTATTACATCCCTATGAATACTGATGTTAAAAAAAAATCTCCTTTACTAACCATCAATAGGGGCACAGTGTATAGTATAATCAACTTAACTGAGAGTTTTAGCTTCTGGTTCTATTACCAAATTACAAAAATTTACACCATCCTCCATCTAATATATCAACTATTTGAACCCAGAGAAAATGGATCAACCTATTCATTTACAAAAAGAGAAAAAAAAAAAACGATCTGAGCTCAACTTTCTAATATTCTTTTTCAATGTATATCCTGCTCCTGGCCAAGTGAAAGTGTCTTCTTATGATGGACAGAGATCCATCATTAAACTCGCTATGTGATGAGTCTAATTCTTCATATACAAAATAGAAGACCGAATAGTACTGAGCCAAACCTTGTAACTTTCCTTTATCTTTTTATGATCTGTTCGTGGCCCAGTGAGAGAGTCTTCTTGTTATAAGACATGTCTCATCTCCCTTTCTTATCCTGCAAAATAACAAAACCATATTAGAAAAAAATAACAGAGCTTATGGCTCCATTACTTGAACCTTCAATCAGTTCGTACTGAATTTCTCCAAATCTGCCATTTAGACCCTTCTTTGAAAAAATGTTCGCCTGCTTGTTCCTTTCTCTATAAATGTGGCAGAAAGTGAGTGAAGGGAACTTTTTCCTCATGTCCTCAATGTGGCCCATCCAAGTTGTTAAGAAGATAGGATTGAGGGTTTTTCCCTTATTCAAATGGTCTATCAAGACCTTGGAATCCCCATAGATGGTTAACTGATCCACACAAAGGTGATTAGCAAACCACATAAGCCCCCAAAGAGCCATAGCTTCAGCCCTCATGTTCGTTCCATAACCTCCATACCAGTACAACTTGTAATGGCAGCTTGGACTTAACATCAATATTGCGCCACAACCACACTTTTGATTATGTGCAGCTCCATCAAAATATCCAGCTGGAAAGTTAAGTTCATGTGGCCTTTCTCTAATAGACAGATCCATAAGAGGTTTATCTATCACCTTATAATTCTCCAATGCCATGAACACTAGATTTCTTATTCTTTCTGGTGTGTTTATGATGTTATCAAAAATATTTCTATTCCTACAACACCATATATTCCAGTGAAAAATTAATGGCATACTGATAAGATGCTTACCTTTCCTGTACCACTAGTCAAAACAATATTCTGCGTTTTCATAGGAAGGCACCACTAAATTGCGCTCGCTGCAAATGATAATGAGAACCCTCTTAGTGAATAAACAATTATAAAATAATTTTTTATTATCTTCAACTTCATTCCAGCAAAGGTTACAAATTCTGAGACCGTTATACCCTCTCCGCTTTAGGTTGTTCCAAGTTAGGTTTTTATCCCGCCACACAAGCCAGAAGAAGATTGCCATTTTATTTTGTGCTTCGTGATGCAGGGGCATTAGGCCCAAGAAAATACTTTGTATTTTAATAGACATAGGGGGTCTTATGTTTTTAATTTCTTATGTAATTATTAGTATTTTGAATAAATATAGTGAGGAATTGTGAATTTTCCCAAATAATTGGAGAACATGAGGGAATTTGATTAGTTGGGAATATGAAGAGGCAGTTCAGATTTAGGAATGAATTTAGAATTAGTTTCAGCAAATCTAGGGATTTAGGCTAAATTCAGGATTTGAGTATTTCAAGAGTTTTGTTGAGTCATTGTAGGAGCTGAATCGATTCTTTACCATCCTGTATAAGTGTAAGCCTCAAAGGCATTAATGGAGAGACCTGGAGGGCTATGCAGAGTAGTGAGAATAGAAGGCCATCGAATTGAAGATTTGGCCGAAGACAGGAAGAATTTTTGTAAGTGGTCTCATTTGGATATATATGGAAGAATTGTTTCAGCATTATATGAAAATTGGTTGATTTAAGTTCTGTGTGAATGGGCTTTGAATTTCATAAGTAACTGTGTGAGAAAAAATGTGGTAATTACTGAAATTGGGGTCTAATGATGCTCTGTATATAATTGAAAGAATCAATGGAAATTAGCGATGACATTGTGCTTTAACTAAATGTATGAAGGGTTTGTGCATTCCTTTAAGAAGACGAAAGAAGGATTGCAGTCATCAACCACTGCAAGGGTCAATGACATAGAGTGAAATTGAGTTTCAATATAGTGTTCAATATCTGAAGATACCAGATCTTAAGAAGGAGCATTCAAGTAGCGAATGGGCGCACTGTCTGAAAATATACTGTGCGTTGAAGATTAAGATTTAGAAATCGTGATTTGGGTTTTATTGTGGATTTAACCACAAACATTAGATGTGGAAAATAATCCATACACAGGTGAAAGATAAGGGTGTTAAAGCCTGCTCGAATGAAACCAAGGTAGGCCCGAAATTTAAATGAACCGATGCTGTGAGTGGAAGTGAGATCGAATTTATAAAATGCAGAGATAAATGATGGGGGTTTTAAACTCTGTTCATAATTAGAGATGTCTCAGCGAATAGAATGAATCCACTGAAACACGTTGAAGTATTGTTTAATAGCAAAGAGCCGTGAAGCCAGAATCATAAGCGATGGTTCATAGGAAAGCGTTGTGTAAACAATGGAGTCAGAGAAACGAAATGAGGAATGTTGAGGCGCTAAATTATGCTGAAGCCGTGGGGGCGCAGTGAATAAGAGCCGATTTACCGAACCTGAATCAGAAATAACAATAAGGTGCTAGGTTATTCCGTGGAATTGAATGGGAATTCAATAGTATAGAAGATCGAATCAGGAGTAGTCGAGAAAGGATTGGTTTGATGAACCGTGAGGTTGAAATGTATAGAAGGGATTAATAACCGGTGAAGGCGTTGAAGAATTGGCGGAACCAGAAGTTAATTGGGAACCATGATCTATAAACAGTGAAGGTGGATTTCCAAATCCATATTTGGGTTTCGCGCGAGTTAAAACTGGTAAGTGGTATCAAGAAAAAAAAACGCGATATTGTTAGACGGTGGACACGTGGCCTAAGGCAGTATTTTAAACCTGCCTATTTCGCATTTTTTTGGGTGTTAAAGTTCTGTGATAAGAAAAATGTGATTTGTGTCCGATCTTGAGGGAAGCAGATCAAAGGGTGTTCGCACGAGCAAGTTGCATGGTCGATAACACAAAGGTAATTTGTGAATCTTGTGGGCCCGAATAACTATTCATGTTGTTGGATTTTATTTTAAATCAAAATCGAAGTTCATAAAGTCTGGAAGGCATTTTATATGCATCGTGGGGGTTGAGTCAATGGTGATTCAATTTTATGTTCGGCTGTTAATTTAAAGTTTGAACCTTTGATCCGATTTCATGAAACAGTGGGAGTTCATATGAAATAAATGTGAATGCCATGTTGTGGGTCCGATTCATGGGTTGGCCTTTGAACTATGTGAAGTTTATGCTTGACCAAACATTTACACAATAATGAGGTTGAATGTATGGGTTTAACCATAGGGAACAAACCTTTTGACTTTCGATCTATAGAGTCTAGGATCGTAGGTCTAGCGCCGATGATGGTTTAATTAAAGGTCTATGGGTTTTAATCCCAAAGGTATATTAAGAGAAACCACTCCACATATGAAGATTGGGTTGCGGGTTATAACCATAAGAATTGTAATTTAATATCTCAAATCTCAGATTTGAGATATTAAAGCTTCCACACTTATTTATTTAAATTTCCAATTTAGAAATGTTGAATTGCACAGATTGAGAATTGTACTGGATTGAAAGTTGGAGATGCATTGTTATATGCATTGAGAGTTGAAAATGTGGGTTTGGCAGGGTAGCCCCGCTATCATGTGGTATCAAAGCTGGATAAGCTCTTTGAAAATTAATTTTTGGAATACATATGTGCTGAAAGTAATGAGGAAAATTTGAAGTTTTAAATATGTTTAAGAGTGATTGCATATTTGAAGAGGTGTGTAGTGAAGGTATTCAGGTTTGCAGAATCTGAATTTAAGGGCAATATGTTTTGAAGATTTCCAGGATATGTTCTGAAGATGTGAACACAAGTGTGATGGTGATGACAAAGTGATCAGTTCTAAACCTGACAGGACAGTGTGCAGTGCAGCAGAGCATTGGGAGAAATTGCAGAAAGAATTGCAATGAATGTTGAACAAACCTTGAAGGTGAGGTATTTTTGTTTTTGTTGGAAGATTTTGTTTGCAGAATGCAGATTGCAGACAAATGAGGAGCATCTCAGCAAGAAGACCACAACTTTGAAGAGCAGTGATGAGAGAAGCCAATGAAGGTTTCTAAGGATAAAGAGAAGGTGTGGCAGAACCTGGAGAATTCCAAACAGAGGTTGGATAAAAAGAGAACATATGTGTTCTTGAGAGGTTGTAGAGGAGTGAAGCCTGAAGGAGCAGAGAGGAATGCTCAAGAGGTTCCAGACATAGTGGACATATACTTGCCAAAAGACCGGATCCAGAGAGAGGATTGGTGAGGTAAGTTGTGACAAGGAGGACTTGTTACTGCAGAGGTTTCAGTGCAACCCATGATGAATGAGTGAGAAATCATGAAGGAGAAGATGACTACTGATAGTCATAACTGAGATTGCAGAGGTTCTGAGAGAGGCCACAACAGAATGAAGATGAAGAAAGAGGATGCCAAGACAGATGGAATACATAGACAGTTAAGAAAGGAAGAGTATGAGAAAGAGGTAGCTGAGATCAGGGAGCAGTTCAACAAATTGGAACTGATGATAAAGGAAAGCCAGAGAGTTGGTTGGCTCATGAAGAAGAAGGTAATGTAGCATAAGCTATAGATGAAGAGAGAGCAAATGATAAATGCTCGACAGAAGGAGAAATTACTCAGAATGGTTGAGTATTTGGAGAAAGACTTGAAGACTGAAGCTTCAAGTGAGACCAAGAGGTCAAATGACTTTACATCTGACAAATTTTGTATGTTTGAAGGAAGAACATGTGGAGGAGGACAGACTGCTGATGTTGTCACAAAGAAAGAAAATGGGATAGCCAGATATTTTGAAAATTTCCGTACATAGTTGGAGAAAAGTTTTACTTTCCAATACATTGGAAGCAGAGGAAGTCTAAATTGTGATGATGGCCAAAAGCTAGAAATTGAGAAATCAATTAGACAACTTGAAGAGACTGAAGAGAGGACCATTGAATAATTTCTGAATTGTATAGAAGGCTTGGAACAATGGGAGGATTTTGTGATTAAGTCATCAAATGAGACCATGAGGTCTCATGGTATTAAAACTGACAAGATTCGTGTGTATGCAGGTATTGAAGAAGACAATTGATGTGATGGAATTATATTGAGTGAAGCTGAAAGTTGCCAAGAAAGATATGATGATTACCTTTCAGAGGAAGATCAGACTAAATTACTACAGCAGAAGGAATTCATAAATTCCTTGTTTTATGAAAGAGATTGCTTCAATGGGGACATGACAGTTGTGTTTGATGATGATAAATTTGTTGTTAATGATGATAATGAAAAATTGACTTTATTAAATGGCCAAGTGAAGAGTGATGGACAGATAACTGAAATTATTGTAGAGATGAGAAATCAGAATTCTATTATGATGAAAGGTGAAGAAGTAGTGACAGCAAGAAGCTTGACTTGTGAAGTTAGTGAAGATTGCACAGAGATTTTCTCAGATGGGATGAAATATATGTGGCATGAGTTAAGTGTTCTAGAGCAGAGGATAGAAACACAGAGAATAAGCGTTCAGATTGTAAAGGCAGAGATGAATGGGAATGAGAAGGTTCATTTTTATGAACCAGAGCAGAGAGACATCCTTGGAGAACATGATGTGGAGGAGAGACTAGTTGACAGTCTCGAGAATTATTTGAAGGGTTGGAATCGGCATACTGATGTGCTAATGACATAGCAACAGATTGAAGTGTTGCTAGAAGAAATGACAGAGAAACAGATTGAGATGTTGCCGGAAGAGGAAGAGACACAAGGATTTTATAACTTTGATGTTTGTTTTATGATTGCAGGTACTGATGGAGGGACTAAGGAATGTTTATTCCAGGAGAAGAAAAGGGATGATGATAGTGACTGGAAATTTAAATACCAGTCCAGAGAATTGCTGAAGTTAGAGAATGAAGAAATTGTCATGAGTGACAATCAGGAAGAGTTTTTCTGTTGCAGAAAACAAGAGGGTATGGATGATTGGGTGGTAGTAGGAGCTCAGCAGGCAGTAAGGACTGAGCAAGTAAAATATTAGCAAGCTAGCGTAAGAGCTCAGCAAGTACAAGCTAGAGAAAGAGTAAGCGTAAGAGTCCAGAAAGCAAGGGCTCATCAAGCAAAAGTAGAAGTAGCAGTTCAGCAAACAAGATGGAGCAGTATCCAGTAGTCAGAAGATATATTAGATGAATAAATTGAATTGATAAGAAGACTGATGGTGAGAGTGTATGAGAAGAAGAAAGCAACAACAAAACAAAGAAGCAGCAGCAACAAGAAGAAGATAGTCACAGACTATGAAAGCTTAGCAAGCGGAAAGATGCAGCATAAGATATGGAAGCCTCGAGAAGTGCAGAAGAAGAATATTGCAGTAGATGATCAGTTACAGAACAAAGTGTGGGATCCAGGAAGACAAGGACTGAAAGCACATGATTAAGAGATCATGAATCATTTTAACCTTGGGAGTCTGATGCAGGGGCATTAGGCCCAAGAAAATACTTTGTATTTTAGTAGACATAGGGGGGTCTTATGTTTTTAATTTCTTATGTAATTATTAGTATTTTGAATAAATATAGTGAGGAATTGTAAATGTTCCCAAATGATTGGAGAATATGAGGGAATTTGATTATTTGGGAATATGAAGAGGCAGTTCAGATTTAGGAATGAATTTAGAATTAGTTTAAGCAAATCTAGGGATTTAGGCTAAATTCAGGATTTGACGATTTCAAGAGTTTTGTTGAGTCATTGTAGGAGATGAATCAATTCATTACCATCCTGTATAAGTGTAAGCCTAAAAGGCATTAATGGAGAGACCTGGAGGGTTGTGCAGAGTAGTGAGGATAGAAGGCCATCGAATTGAAGATCTGGCCGAAGACAGGAAGAATTTTTGTAAGTGGTCTCATTTGGATATATATGGAAGAATTGTTTCAGCATTATATGAAAATTGGTTAATTTAATTTCTGTGTGAATGGGCTTTGAATTTCATAAGTAATTGTGTGAGAAACAATGTGGTAAATTACTGAAATTGGAGGGTTAATGATGCTCTGTATATAATTGAAAGAATCAATGGAAATTAGCGACGACATTGTGCTTGAACTAAATGTATGAAGGGTTTGTGCATTCCTTTAAGAAGATGAAAGAAGGATTGTAGTCATCGACCACTGCAAGGGTCGATGAAATAGAGTGAAATTGAGTTTCAATACAGTGTTCATTATCTGAAGATATCCAATCTTAAGAAGGAGCATTCAAGTAGCGAATGGGCGCATTGTCTGAAAATACACTGTGTGTTGAAGATTAATATTTAGAAATCGTGCTTTGGGTTTTATTGTGGATTTAACCACAAAAATTATATGTGGAAACTAATCCATACATAGGTGAAAGATAAGGGTGTTAAAGCCTGCTCGAATGAAACCAAGGTAGGCCTGAAATTTAAATGAACCGATGCTGTGAGTGGAAGCGAGATAGAATTTATAAAATGCAGAGATAAATGATGGGGATTTTAAACTCTGTTCATAATTAGAGATGTCTCATCGAATAGAATGAATCCACCGAAACACGTTGAAGTATTGTTTAATAGCAAAGAGCCGTGAAGCCAGAATCATAAGCGATGGTTCGTAGGAAAGTGTTGTGTAAACAATGGAGTCAGAGCAACAAAATGAGGAATGCTGAGATGCTGAATTATGCTGAAGCCATGGGGGCGCAGTGAATAAGAGATGACTTACCGAACCTGAATCAGAAATAACGAGAAGGTGTTGGGTTAATCCGTGGAATCGAATGGGAATTCGATAGTGTAGAAGATCAAATCAGGAGTAGTCGAGAAAGGATTGGTTTGATGAACCATGAGGTCGAAATGTATAGAAGGGATTAATAACCGGTGAAGGCGTTGAAGAATTGGCGAAACCAGAAGTTAATTGGGAACCATGATCTATAAACAGTGAAGGTGGATTTCCAAATCCATATGTGGGTTTCGTGCGAGTTAAAACTGTTAAGTGGTATCAAGAAAAAAACTCGATATTGTTAGATGGTGGACACGTGGCCTAAGGCAGTAATTTAAACCTGCCTATTTCACATTTTTTTTGGGTGTTAAAGTTCTGTGACAAGAAAAATGCGATTTGCGTCCGATCTTGAGGGTAGCAGATCAAAGGGTGTTCACACGAGCAAGTTGCATGGTCGATAATGCAAAGGTAATTTGTGAATGTTGTGGGCCCGAATAACTATTCATGTTGTTGGGTTTTGTTTTAAATCAAAATCGAAGTTCATAAAGTCTGGAAGGCATTTTATATGCGTCATGGGGGTTGAGTCAATGGTGATTCAATTTTATGTTCGGTTGTTAAATTAAAGTTTGAACCTTTGATCTGATTTCATGAAAGAGTAGGAGTTCATATGAAATAAATGTGAATGCCATGTTGTGGGTCTGATGCATGGGTTGGCCTTTGAACTATGCGAAGTTTATGCTTGACCAAACATTTACACAATAATGAGGTTGAATGTATGGGTTTAACCATAGGGAACAAAACTTTTTACTTTCGATCTATAGAGTCTGGGATCGTATGTCTAGCACCGAGGATGGTTTAATTGAAGGTATATGGGTTTTAATCCCAAAGGTATATTAAGAGAAACCACTCCACATATGAATATTGGGTTGCGGGTTATAACCATAAGAATTGTAATTTAATATCTCAAATCTCAGATTTGAGATATTAAAGCTTCCGCACTTATTTATTTAAATTGCCAGTTCAGAAACGTTGAATTGCATAGATTGAGAATTGTACTGGATTGAAAGTTGGAGATGCATTGTTATATGCATTGAGAGTTGAAAATGTGGGTTTGGCAGGGTAGCCCTGCTATCACTTTGTTTTCCATACCTTCTTAATCCATCCGGGTGTCACTCCCTGTACTTTGTCTCCCATCATATCAAGGTAGAGTTCCGTGATAACAATCTGTCTTTTATTCAACCTTCCTCCCCACTTAATACTATCGCCCTGTCTTCTTTTATAGAATCCAAAATTTCTTAGTGAATCACAGTAGTATTCCCAGACCACCGCCAATTCTGCCGGTATACCCAGTCTTCTAACCGAGTACCACTGTGGAAATTCCCCAGTCCAATCCATAATTTGACAGAAATTAAATTCCTTTATTATTAAGGAATTATAATAACTCTGCATTGATAAAAGTTCTATGTCTTGTAGCTTCCAATTCAATTTGACCCACTTTTATTTGTCCACCATTCCCAAATTTCCACTTTAATCTGTCTTTTAGTTCTGGCCATACCTTCCGAAAACCGTTCCAAATCGTTGATCCATTCTTCAGATGAATTTTGTCCGTTAAGTATATATCTTCCATAGAGGAATTATGATGGTATTTATGCTCCATGATGTCTTTCCATTGTCCCGGATGGCAGAGGCATCTCCACAGAGTTTTCATATGGAGTGCCTTCCCAAATGTATCCAAATCAATAATACCCCAGCCTCCATGAATCTTTGGCTTTGCAATTTCCTCCCATTTAATCAGATGGAAATATTGTTTCCCCAAGCCCCCATTCCACACGAAATCCGCCATAATTCCTCTTATTTTTTTTAGAATCTTTCGGAGTAATTGGAACAAGTGTGCCCAATAGATGGCCAGCTGTTGAAGGACAACCTGAGTAAGGACCAGGCGCCCACCTTTTGACAACCACTTGTTAGACCAATTCTTGATTATTTTCTGAAATTTTCCTACCAGCCACATCCTGTTGAAGATTGCAACAAGAAACAGTGAAGGAGGCATCCTGAAACATCTTTCCTGATCCTAGTTGGAAAGTGATCACCTAAACTAGGTGGGGGCCACACAAGTGATTTTTGTCGCAAAGTCTATTTTTAGACATATGGAGCATATTCTATAAGTTGCGGGATGCTATTTGTGGATGGTTGGTCAAGTTGGAAAAATAGATGGATTTCTATTTAGACATATTATGAGTCTATTTTTAGACTGCCAGTCTAAAAATAGATCAGTCGAATATTATTAGCTCTTAATAATATTTGGACTATAAACATTATCTTATCCTCTTGGAGCACTTCAGTTCGAGCTACGGATGTGGCACATGTAGCTGACAGAAGGAAATACGCTTTTCCTAAGGGTTAGTTGAGCTATTGCATGGTTGACTTCAGTTAGAACTCATGTGGCAGAGTTTGGTGGAGTTGATGAGACAGTTGGTGGAGTTGTGTTCAGTTTAACTTAGTTGAACTAGTTGTATTTAGTCTAACTGATAAATACACTAGTGATGAGTGGTGTGAATTAATTATTAATTAATTCACTAATTATTAACTCATAAATCAACTAAAGAACACATCAGTTAACTCAGTGCATGGACAGTTCAATGGAGACAAGTGTTAGAGGTGGGTGAAAGGGTGAGTCTACTATCAGTTGTGACTATAGCTGTGCATGAGATTTGCACACACATTGATTGAGATTTCCAATGAGGATTGCGCAGTACAAGCTAGTGGGATTCGAACTTGGATCTCATCATTATTCATCTTGGATTGCGTAGTAGAGGCAGGCAGACTTGTGGAGGAGATTTGAACTTGTGACTTGTTCATCTCAGAGCTAGTTTGTGTGTAGCATATGAGATAGTGCTGAGAGCTGTGAGGAGCTTTGTGCTATGTATTGTTACATGTTCTCTATCATTATAATATACAGATAGTTGGGGGTTTTCATCTGTATGCTTTCCCCATTACATACCGTGTTATATGTGTGCTTGACTATGTTTTAATGTGCGCATGCGACTGCTTCTATTTCCGCAAATTGATGATCAATTGTAGAAGAGGTTATGTATTATGCATGAAGCTTAAATAGTGTGTAATCAGGATAATCTCGGTGAATAATTCAACTATTATTCAAATTTCTACATGGTATCAGAGCGAAATTGATCATCGGATCTATTACAGTGATTACAATTTATTTCGGTAGACAGAGTCTGTAAGCGGGCCAGGTAGCCTCTGGATTCATCCTTTCTTTGAAAGGTGAAAAATCCAGTAAATGCCCCTACAGTCGATCTCTGTGCTAGAAATACTTTGTTCTCACAGATCAGAAGCGGTTGAGTTTTGAGCTGGTGGAATTCGAATTTGCAGCAATGTTTTCTTGGTGTCGAAAGTCGAGATGTCTTTCAACGGATTGCGATTGGAGTATGCCCTTGAGGGTAGCTCGAATTATATTGCATGGAAAGATAGGATGGAGGTGGTGTTAGATGATAATGGGTTTTTGGAGTTCATAGAGAAAGAAGTTCCAAAGCCTACTTCTACTGATGCTGCTGTAGTTGAAGCTTGGCAAAAGAAGACAGCAAGGTGTCGAAGGATTCTGTTGGAGTGCGTGAAGGATCACATAGTATCCAGCCTGCATGGAAAAGCTTCTCCATACTTGATGTGGAAAGCGTTGACAGATTTATTACAAAGCAAGAGTGACCAAAGGAAGTTGGCGCTCAAGGATAAACTCAGGAAAATAAAGATGGAGAAGAATGACACTATTTCGGTATACTTGACAAAGTTTTTCCACTGCAGGGATGAGCTTGGGAGTGTAGGAGTTAGTGTGGATGATAAGGAACTGGTGAGCTTGACTCTCCTTGGGCTTCCAAAGAGTTGGAACTCCTATCAGGACTCTGTCAATGGTCGGGAGAAATTGCCAGGATGGGAGCGACTTTGGTCAGATCTTGTGCAAGAGGAGATAAGGCGGAGTACTAGGGATGGATCTTCATCAAAGGCATCTGATGAAGAGGATTGCGATTTGGCTGCCAAAGCAAGGAAGGGGAAGGGCAAGAAGAATGCTCCTCAATCCGGTGCGGATGGTAAAGAGCGTGACATGTCCAAAGTGAAGTGTTTTCACTGTCACGAGCACGGACATTACGCCACGAATTTTCCATAGAAGAAGAAGAACAAGCAGACTGCTGGATCTGCAGATGGTGAGGCTCTTGCCTCGCAATTTGAGCTGGAATTCTCATTGATCGCATGCATGGTGTCTAGTGCATTGGGATCGGGGTGGTATTTTGATAGTGGCACTTCCTTTCACATGACGGGAGATGTGAATCTTTTCAGTGACTTGGTGGAGAAAGATCTCCAGTTGCATGTTGAGTTGGGTGACAATGGACGATACAATGCGACCGACATTGGTACCATAACCTTTCAGAGGGAGTCAGGTAAACTCATTATTTTACAAGATGTAGTGCATGTTCCAGGTTTAAAGAAGAATTTGATCTCAGTCGCAATGTTAGAGGATAAAGGGTATGAAGTTGTCTTCAGTGAAGGAAAAGTTTTCCTTCGGCACAAGGAAACAGGACAAGTCAAGAAGGTTGGGATTCGAGCAAAGAATCTCTACAGACTTGAAGTAGATGGGATGTCTACGGAGCTTCCTACTGTTGGGAAGTGCAAGAAAGACATGCAATTGATGCTTGAGAGGGAGCAAGTTTTGCATGCAGGTAAGAGTGAAACTCGGGATGTGGAGCAGCCACAAGATGAGGATCATGGAGTGGGAGAAACCACTCATGCAGAGAAATTTCGTGCCAGATGGGCAGAGGGAGTGCATGCAACTATACCACCAGGTGAGAGGTGGGGCGACATGCATGAGTAATCCCAAGAGGAGATTTCTGGGCAGGATTCATGAGATGGTGTGGATCTCATGAATTGAACTTGGCTACGAGGTGCCCACAGCGCAGCAGTAGCATGATCAGTTGGATTGATGCAGGCAGATCAAAGTGACAGTGTCGGATACTGGAGCGCGGATCAGAGTTGACAGCAAGTGCAGAGTGCATGGGTGCAAGAGTTCAACAACGCAGTGGTTCCTGATGACATGTGCAATTGGGCCCAGCAGAAGTCGAAGACTTTGATGATAGATGCATCAGACTGATTGAGTTGTTTGGAGCCTATTCAGTTTCAGAGGAGTTGCAGAGCAGATGCATGGAGTTGCATGGCGCTTGTGAAGGTTGCAGGGCGAATGCATGGAGTTGCATGTCGCATGCAAAGAAAGTCCTTTCTTGTTGAGAGGGAGTGTTGAAGATTGCAACAAGAAACAGTGAAGGAGGCATCTTGAAGCATCTTTCCTGATCCTAGTTGGAAAGTGATCACCTAAACTAGGTGGGGGCCACACAAGTGATTTTTGTCACAAAGTCTATTTTTAGACTATGTCTATTTTTAGACATATGGAGCATATTCTATAAGTTGCGGGATGCTATTTGTGGATGGTTGGTCAAGTTGGAAAAATATATGGATTTCTATTTTTAGACATATTGGGTGGAGTCTATTTTTAGACTGCCAGTCTAAAAATAGATCAGTCGAATATTATTATCTCTTAATAATATTTGGACTATAAACATTATCTTATCCTCTTGCAACACTTCAGTTAGAGCTACAGATGTGGCACATGCAGCTGACAGAAGGAATTACGCTATTCCTAGGGTTTAGTTGAACTATTTCATGGTTGACTTCAGTTAGAACTCATGTGGCAGAGTTTGGTGGAGTTGATGAGACAGTTGGTGGAGTTGTGTTCGGTTTAACTTAGTTGAACTAGTTGTATTTAGTATAACTGATAAATACACTAGTGATGAGTGGTGTGAATTAATTTTTAATTAATTCACTAATTATTAACTCATAAATAAACTAAAGAATACATCAGCTAACTGCAATGCATGGACAGTTCAGTGGAGACTAGTGTTAGAGGTGGGTGAAAGGGTGAGTCTACTATAAGTTGTGACTATAGCTGTGCATGATATTTGCACACAAATTGATTGAGATTGCCAATGAGGACTGCGCAGTACAAGCTAGTGGGATTTGAACTTGGATCTCATCATTATTCATCTTGGATTGCGCAGTAGAGGCAGGTAGACAGGTGGAAGAGATTTGAACTTGTGACTTGTTCATATCTGAGCTAGTTTGCGTGTAGCATGTGAGATAGTGCTGAGAGCTGTGAGGAGCTTTGTGCTATGTATTGTTACATGTTCTATATCATTATAATATACATATAGTTGGGGGTTTTCAGCTGTAAGCTTTCCCCATTACATATTGTGTTATATGTGTGCTTGATTATGCTTTAATGTGCGCATGCCACTGCTTCTATTTCCGCAAATTGATGATCAATTGTAGAAGAGGTTATGTATTATGCATGAAGATTAAATAGTGTGTAATCAGGATAATCTCGGTGAATAATTCAGCTATTATTCAAATTTCTACAAATATTCTGTGGTATATTTCGTGCCCGAAGTCGGAATCCCAGATATGTAATCCCTTCCTTTAAATAAATAGCCTGAAAATTAAACTGTTGTTGAATATATTGAATTACCTTAGAGGACCCATCAGAATGATAGAAGCAAGTTTTTTTGCTATTCGCCTCCATTCCCGAGGCATAACAGAAGTTGTTAAAGATCTGACCCAGTCTCCTCCAACTGCTAATAATCATAAGCCAAAAAATGAGGACATTGTCAACAAAGAAGATATGTGAGGTAGCATCTTTCCCGAAGATATTTAAACCTGTAAATTCACCAATAATCACTGCTCTCTTAATAATTCAAGCTTAATGCATCCATTACAAAGATAAACAGTAATGGGGAGAGGGCGCATCCCTACCTTAGCCCTCTCCGAGGTCTAAAAAAGTTAGAAGCCGTTCAATTAATGATCACAGACATAGAAGAACTGGAGATACACCCCATTATCCATTCAACAGAGTCACTTGTCAACCCAATCTTGTATAAGATCAGTTTGATAAAGCCCCAATCAACTATATCATAGGCCTTATTCAAATTGATTTTCATGATCCCCACATTAAGGTTCTTAGATTTGATAGAATGCATTATTTATTGAGTAATAGCCACCGCATCATGAATACTCCTCCCAGGTAAGAATTTGGACTGTTCCGGGGTCACATAATTAGCCAATATTTCTTTGATCCTTTTTGCCAGAAGTTTTGAAACTATCTTGTATAATGTATTACATAGCGATATCAGCCTAAAGTCCTCAAAATTTCGTGGATCACTCTTCTTAGGTATCAGAGCAATAAAAGTGGAATTAATCCCACCTCTAAATATCGCAGATGTTTTTACCTCCTCAACTGTGTCCGTGATATCTTCCAGGAATAAATCAGAGAAATGCAAGAAGAAGTCCGGAGTCCACCCGTCAGGTCCAGGACTCTTATCTATAGGAAAATATTTGAGAACTTTTCTCACTTCTTCGCATGTGACTGGCCTAGTCATCAAATCATTTTCTGTTGTCCCAAACATCCGAGGAAAATTAGCCAGAACCTTTTGTTGTTCTGCAACATCCACCACCTCTCTATCCTTAAACAAATTTTCAAAATATTGTACCACTGCCCCTTGTATCTCATTTGTCAAATTAACTGTGACCCCATTAGCGTCCATCCTCCAAATCACGTTAACCTTTTTCCTGCCGTTTGCAATTTATGGAAGAACTTTGTGTTATAGTGTTATAGCATAATTTTTCACCCTCATGTGAATAATGATTGTCTCTTTGGTCTTGGGCACCCTTTCCCCCCAGAATAGAACAAATTCATAAAAAACAGTGTTAAAAATCCCATACGCGATTATGCCTAGACTTTTCCGCGTATATACACGAGTCCATTCATACTTTTCCGCGTATGCCATTTAAATCATTAAAAAATATTTAAATTTCTTATTTTCGAGGCAGGGTGATGGTTATTCCCATAATTCAACCACCTTAGCTCGTGGCCCAACTATTTCCAACTGCTGAAACTACTTTGAGGGAGTATAAAAGCCCCTTATGTGTATGGCCTAAGGGAGAGAGAAAATTATAGACATTATACTCTATTGGATCCCTATTTCAAGTCTGATGTTACCGTGCCTCCTGCACTTCCCAAGTATATTCAGGAAACCCTTGTTTCCTTGAAGATGATAATCATCCTATATGACATCTTGTGTGCACAGATCTTGGAAGAATCCTAGCGAGGTCAGGGCTAGACGGATCCAGAGGACGGTCTACTCGAAGGCCATGGAAGGATTCAGGTGATCTCTCCACTTTCTATTCTTGTACATGCCATTTATAATGAGAAGAACCATCTTGTTCCCGAATATTCACGTGTTTATATCTATTTATATATGTGTAAATATTGTTAGTTGAACATTCAGTATTGCTTATATGATATTATACATGAATTATACTAACATCTAGGAACAATATATGCTGTACAACTAGTTTTTTGTGTTCGTTCTTTCTTGATTTCTAGGTTACGAAGCACGAGGAGTTGCTGGGCGTTTGAACCCCACGGGATCTACATCAAACGTAGGAATTTCGGGTAAGTTCCGCAATTGATTAAATCTAGTTTTCAACATAAAAGATAGGTTAAGTGAGTCCTTCTTGAATGGTATGGCCCTGATCTGTGAAGGTTGCCAACCCAAAAACCTTTAGGGAGTTATTTCCTGAAACAATAGTCTCCCTCTTGTAACCAGATCGCATGGCTCTTAAGGCGTCATTTTTTTTCATTGATCAGTATTATCCTCCGTCGGTTATCTTCTAATGTTTTGAGACGGGACCACTGATCCGAGACCTTAGCCCCATCATCAATTTCCTTTAGAATATCAGAGATCCTCTCATTGGTATGTTTAAGGTCTAGTAGTAGTTTCACTTTCTTAGCCATCTCCCATTTCTTGACCCTCTTTTTCAAAGCTCTTAATGTGCCAGTTGTTCTAACCATCGCTGAAGGGTTCGAGTCTCCTTTGTTTTTAGCTGAAATCCCCCGAACTAATTGATTAAAATTAATATCTTTTAACCAAACTCGATTAAACTTAAACGAGTGACCTTTCTTTAAATCTTAAAAAACCCATTCTGCTGTAATAGGCTGGTGATCAGAGATTATATAGTCCTCCATGTTTTTTTTTACACCCTCCATTGAAGAGAGAAGGGAAGCTTGTATCATAATCTGGTCAAGTCTTTTCCCGATGAATTCCTCACCAGAACAACTGTTGAACCAAGTCGGCCCCTCCCTCTCCATTCTAATGTCCACTAGGTTTGAGTTCTTAAAGAGAGAGAACAGATACTTCTCCAATGGATCCCTTCTCCCATGCTGACCCCAAACTTCACCATCTCTTATGGTATAATTAAAGTCCCCTGCAAATATAGCGCTGTCCAGAGATAATAGTCCGCAATCCTCCGTGTTCCTCTAGAAACACCATCACTCCTTATACGGGGCATATATGTTAACTAAGTAAACCCTCCTTTTATATCCTCTTATATGTCCCGATAGCTGAATGCCCCCATTAAATCTGAAGGCCTTAAATGAAGCTTGAGTGGGATCCCACATTGCAGCTAGTCCGCCCGAGAGTCCCTCTGTGTCCGTAGCAACCAAATTCCAGTTAGGATACAGATCTCGACAACAGGAACGCCCGCAATCAGCTAATGACACGGTCTCTTTTAAAAAAATAACACAAATATTTAAAGAAAACACAGATTTCTTGCAGAGGCCATTTTTTCTCGATCCCCCACCCCCCATATGTTAAGTGAGCATAGCTTCATGGAGGACCGTCATGTGACGGGCTCAATGCTCTAAGGACCTGGTTTAAAGTAAGGGTTACAGGTGTTATCAATCTAATAATTCTAAAGTTGTGAGATTTTTGATTTAAAGTCTAAGAACATTAGAGGTAATCACATACAAACTTTTAAACTCTAGGATCTAACCTTCCTAGGGTTCATAGAGGGCTCTCTCTTTAAGATTTAACTTTGTTTTGATTATAAGATATTAGGCTAGTTATGATTGTGAAAATTGGTTTTGATTTGGTTTGGTTTGGTGGGAAAAATCACTTAATGAGATGGATAGTGGGAGATATGTTTGTCCATTGGGCTAAGGAGTCAAAAGTCAAGCATACAGAACTAGGATCAAGGTCAAAAAGTCAAATGTTTTCAGGGCAAGATATAATTTTTTTTGAAGATCATGGAAGGCTGTTTGGGTGAAGTGGTTTAATCGGGATAAAGAGCAATGAAGGATTCTTTGATCCAGATAAGGAAGGAGTAGACATAGGTCATTCAAAAGAGGGAGAAATTAAGGGTTCCCTACTCTAGAAATTAGCAGAAAACATAGAAATGATAAACAGTTAAAGACAGGGTGCTTTTAACAAATCCTGTAATAATACTCCTGATTTATCATTCAAATTTATAGAACATATATGGATGCATGTAAAACATAAGAAGATAAAAAAATATAGCAGAAAGTACTTCACTTCAATGGCTCATCACATGAATCCTAAAATATGATGCTAGATGATTTGATCCAGTTTGCTACTCGAACTTGTAACAAAAAGCCCTCAAGTACAACAAAAATAACTATAGAAATCTTCAGCAATTTATTCCACACTAATACTTCAAAGGATGAAGTATAGATACAAAAATGTTTACAAAATATCCTAGAATACTTCTAGGAATTATCTAAGGAAAAATAAATATCTTTTACAATAAAATAGTGACAACTGCTTAACAAATCAACAAGCTATCCTATTTATCCAAATAAAATAGAAAACTGTTTTAGAATGGGTGCATATGGTTGCCTTGTTGTCCTCTTTGCTGGCAAAGATATTTCAAATTTGTTTTGAAATATTATCTTCTGATCTTATACTCTTTCATCTGATACTCTTTACCTCTAATACACTTTAAAATCTGTTAAAACTGCCTTACTGCTGTAAAATTCTGTTTTGACTGCAAAAAATCAGAAAAATGTTTTAATCTTTCTCTCTGCCTTTTGACTTCTACAGTAAGTCAGTGAGTGATTTCCAAGCTTCATTATCAGGAATTTTTATCTTTTTCAACTTCCTAAAATTCTCATGTGCCTCTGTATATCTAGCAAATGTTGGTTTTATAACAAATAAGTGTTTTATCTCATGTTGTAGATAAAACAAGTCTTCAAAACTTCTGTGTAAAACCTTCCCTGTAGGAATTCCTTTCCCTTCTGTTTTGTTAACTTGTTCTTTTGCATAATCTCTAATCTTTTTGTTGTAATCCTCCCGTGGCATTAGTTTATCATTAATGACCAAAATGTTAGGCAAACATCTTTGCCTCAAATTTTCAAACTTAACCATAAACTTGGTTATGGTTATGTTCATGTTTTCACATTTTTCCTCTAACTGTTTCATTAAATTCTTCTTTGAAATGACTTTCCTTGTCTCAAGGATTGTCTCTGTTCTATCAATAATTTCTATTTCTTCAAGTTCTTGCTTGTTCTTGCTGTTAAGAAATTTGATTAATTCTAGGGCTTGCTGAAGTTTGTCACCTAGCTTAGCCTATGTTTTTTGAATTTCTACTTGTGCTACCTTCAGTAAATCCCTCTGCTCATATATTACATGTATTGATGGCCAAACATCATTGATGGCTTCAATAATTTTACTCCATAACTGATTCTTCACATAAGAAATTGGCTTTTTTAAGGTTAAGTCCTTTTGTAGATTTTTCAATTTAGTATTTAACCTGTTAGCCCTTTGTTCATGAGTTTTAACATTGATTTGGGCTAGCTTCTTAGTATCTTCAACGTTTTCAATCTCTTTCTTCAATCTGTTGATCTCATTGGTTTGAAGTCACATTTCCTCCATGGCTTTAACTAGTTTACTAGCCTCATCTGTTGGCTGCATTGTTGATGTAGATGACTCTGTAGCTGAACTAGTGGATGAGGTCACTAGCACTGCAGTAACTATTGGTACTTTGGGTGCCAACTCTTCTGCAAGAGTTGAAGGCACAACTGTAGTAACCATGGGAATTAATGTAGGAGTTTCCTGTACTTTTGTAGTTTCTCTTTCATGGACAAGCTTGTCTATTTGGATTTCCATTTATTTTATCTGTCCTGTTAATTGTAGAATTAAATTCATCATATCATCTTTTGGGCTTTGCTCTCGCACTATTTCTTTGGCTTGTGGATTTTCAGTTGGTGGAAGCTTGAGCTGTTTCCTCAATGCTACAATATAAACATTCTTTTTCTTCACTAACTCTTCTGCTACTTTTACATTGGCAGGATCATATCCTACTTGAATAAAAAACTCTTCTAAAGAATTAATCCTAAGATCTTTAGCATATGAGGAAGCCTTATCAACCTTCATTTGATCTCTAATTTTTATTATGGTATTCTGAAGCTTGGGAACACTCATGGCCTTTGTAGTAATGGTAGAATATAACATCTCAAAATTTTGTCTGTGAAATTCTATTTGATCTAGTGCATGGATACTTTCTGTTGGCACTTCAAGATCACTTTCTTGTAAT
Organism: Pinus albicaulis; assembly: GCA_034641835.2. Lineage (NCBI taxonomy): Eukaryota > Viridiplantae > Streptophyta > Pinopsida > Pinales > Pinaceae > Pinus > Pinus albicaulis. Next base: position 479,547,180 of record CM076578.1, read on the forward strand.
CTGCCACTGCCTTGGGAGTCTTGACTGTTGATTGAAGCACTAACATAATCAACTTCTTGTTTGAATAATCAAAAGCTGATAAAAGTCTATTCTGGATACGTGGTGTTTGTTTCAAATACTGAGAATAAATCTCATTTTTTATTTCTTCATTCTTTGTCTTTATCTGCTTATATTTTTCTCTGATATCAAGATCTTTATCTTCTACTCTCTGTGAGGAAGATGCCTCCATACTCTGCTACTTTTCAATTACCTGTGTATTGGGATTATTAGGATGTTCTTAATTTAGGATCTCTGTAAATGGCTCATTTGTAATAACTGTAGCTGCATCTTTGTTTATCTTTGGAACATCTGTATCTTCAACTTCTATGGTCTCTTTGTTTTTATCAACTGAATTGAGCTTAGGCTTTTTGCTATACCTGATTTTAAACCTAGTCTCAGTGGTTGTTTCAGCAGTGTAATTACCTTCTTCTCTACCTCTCTTAGTAGCTTTCTCTCCTTGATTTATAGGTTCCAAGGTGTGACTAGCATCACCCTGTCTTATTGATTCAATCAAGGTGTTTTCTAACCACTCTATTTGATTAGCTTACTTTTCAATCTTTGGTCTTTTGTCATGAATATAAGGTGTCAAATTTGCTTTTAACCCTCATTTTGCTAAGAATTCCCTAAGGGTCATAATTCCATAAGAAGCTAAACTCAAATTTGTACTCCAACAACTGTTTTGCTGCTTCTAATGCTGCATCTCTATGATTACAAATGAAGGGCCCTATCTGATTTTTCAAGTTAAATTGGGTTTTATTCTTGGCTGCTAGGAAGTTAATTGAATTTGAATTTAAGATTCTCCTGATATACTCCAAGGAAAAAATTCTTATTGGCACATGCTTAGGAAGTTTATAAGGTAACATATTGGACCCAAAAAATCTGATTTTTGTATGGTTTTGATATAAGTACCAATCTCCAGTTCTTGTTTGCTCTGATAACTATATAACTTTCTTTATTTCATCACTGATTCTTGGTTGTACTATATTTGTTAACATGTTTATCAATGGATGAATAAACTAATCTGTAAAGTCTACATAAGTGAACTTTGTGGACTCTTTTATGATCAAAGAAGTCCAAAATATGACTGAAAGTGGGTTCTCTTCAATATCAAGCTTTTGAAGTGTAATTGGAAACTTGTCTGCTTGGAAATATAAGAACATACAGAACATAAATTATGTATACCTAAATACTCCTTCAGTTGGAAATTTGACAAGCTGATTATGGATATTATAAGCTATATATTCAGCATAATTGAAAATGACAGAAGGAGGATGTCCTTGTGCAAAGGTAGATAGAAAAACTAGGATCGATTCATCTGTATGCTCATCTGTAAAATACCCTAGGATAAATGACAACATGGATATGACATGCATAGAACCTTTAGGAAATTTTGAAGTAGAGTAAGGAGGATTGATTTGTGGAATTTAAACATGTAAAGGCATGAACACTTGGAAAATTTGGAACCTTTTGGGAAATTCAAGACCAATGTAAAGCTTTATGAGTGCTTTAATTGATAAGAGAACAACTTTGGGATCAAGTTTGAGCTGTAGCATTTGATTTATTGACTCTATAGTAATTGTGAACAAGACTTCTTTATTTTCATTTACAATTACTCTATGTTCAGGAGAATAATGGGTCTGACATAACCTAATAACCATTGGACATTGATGGGTGAGTGGAACAACATATTTGGGTAGGTTTGACTCCCAAATTTGGACTTCTTCAACTTGATCCAATGATTTTTCATAACTCCGGCAGTGGAGGTCTAACAATTTGAATTCAACAATTGGATATGCTATTTTATAATCCACATCTGCTAAAGGTGTATGTTCAATGTCTACAACAAGAGGTTGTAGAGGATTTACAATAATTGCAGTCTTGGAGGACATAGTTGGATTTGATTTTGACATTTTTAGGCTTTCTGGATAACTGAAACTCTGTATTTGGACTTTTTTGGACTCTTCTGTAAGATTAAATTGTTTACAGAAGTGTTTTTGACTTTGACAGAGGTTCTTTGGATAAAAATAATCACAACTTGGTTTTCTTGGAGTTTTAACCTTCAATATTGCTTTCAACTGGTCTTCAGACTTTCACAGGTTTAGGAAATGATAAAACAAGGGTTTTATCTGATTTTTGGATAATTTTGGACTGAAACTGGTTCAAATTTGGCACAAAAGGGTTGAGGTTACCTGCAAAGGATTTCTGGGCAAATTCGAAGTCTTATAAGGTCTGCATGTTGGTATGTGTTGCCCTTGATGGCAACCTACTTGATGAAATACGATTGTTGGCAATATGATGCAGAGTGTTGTCCTTGATGGCAACCTACTTGATAAAGTTGATGACAACCTACTTGATGAATTTTCCCTTGATGGAAACCTAATTGATGAGTTAAGGGGGAGATTGTTGGCAATGTGATACAATGTATTGAATTTGATGGAATATGCTTGATGAAGTTGTCCTTGATGGAAATGATGTAAATATGATGTATCTATGTGTTAAAAGGAAGGATGATATATTTACAGACTAGCTCAGAAGTAACAGAAGAAAGGAATTCCAGTAAAGTGTCAGAGAAATGATAAATAAGTCATGTCACAAGGCATACGCGGGTTTGTTAAGGAGAAGTAGCGTATACATGCGGAAAAGTACGTGCCAAGTCGCGTATGCCAATTTGCGCTCTAATTTTATAAAACCAGGGGGCATTACCATGGTATTGGCCCAATGTATTGAGCGCTGGATTATCTATTTGATCCCGTCCTGGAATACCATCGGAAGTGGTGTGGTTTTGGCTCATGGTATTGACAAAGGCTAAATCTATATAAGGAGAAGAAGATCATGGTGCAAGGGAGTGCATATGTCTGGGTTTTAATGAATACTTCACTCTGAAGTATATCTGTATGAAAGGGTAACATTTTGTTGATTGATCTGAACTTATAGTACACCTATGAAGAAAATGATGAAGAGGGATCTCTAGATCTGAAATGTATATGTATTTTCTAGATCTGTTTATGGAATGTTTAGATCTGAGATGAGGTGAAATACTTTCTGAAGTAAAGGATGAAATCTGATTTGTTTATCTGATCTGAAGAACTGCACAGTCCTAAAAAGTTACAGATCTATACGCAGGTTTGCTTCATTAAAAGCGCGTGTATACGCGGGTCTGCTTAAGGAAAAGCGCATATGGGCAGATAGGGTTTTCTAAAGAATGCACAGAAGTATACGCGGGTTGGTGTGCATGAAAGTGCATACATATGCAGGTTCAGTGAAGTAAAAGCGCGTATGGAATCTAGGGTTTGCTGAAGTAAGTGAAATGAAATGTCTGATCTATTTTGCTGTTTTACTGCTATCTGTCAATGATGTATTCATACAGAACTGGGTTGTTTGAATGATGAATATGCTGCTGATTATGTTGATTGAAGATCAAGTTGTTGGTTGATTGGTTGATGATTCAATGAATGAATTGATGGGGTTATAAGTTTCAGTTTGATGAATGTTGAGCTTAAATGTGTGGAGTGGGTCCAGTCTGAAAATATGATGAAAATTGGCCTACAAGTTGTGTTGTATGGAAGCTGTTGGATCCAGTATGAAAATTGATGAAACGTGGTCCACAGAGGTGTTGAAGGTCGAAGCCTTCAGTGAGGGGGTTGTAGCCCCCTTCCAGTGGTAGCTGGTAAACGAGTGCAGGGGGTAGTGGCTCCCTTCCAGGAGAGGCTGGTAAATGAGAGCAGGGGGTAGTGGCTCCCTTCCAGGAGAGGCTGGTAAACGAGAGAAGGTTGTAGCCTTCTGCAGGTGGGTGCCTGCGTGCTAGTATGAGTCTGCGCCAGTACATGGTTGTACGATGTTTTATTTATAATAAAATATTGAAGACTGAGATGACGACAGCGGTGGTTTTCTCCCGAATTGGGTTTCCACCTTAAATCCTGGTGTTCATGTGTGTTGCTTATGTGTGATGATTTATTCTGTTCTCACTGCACATGTTTACTGCTTACTAAACATCTAATGAATGAATGATGCAATGATCTAAGCAAAGAATTATCTGCATAATGAGATCTCTGTTAATACGCGAGTTTTATTAAGGATATCCGCGTGTATATGCGAGTTGGCTTCAGTAAAGTAGCGTATGGGTTTTAGAAAAAAGAAAAAGTAAAATTTTTTCAGTCTGCACTAAATACTGATTCACCCCCCCTCTCAGTATTTTTCCCAACACTACAAAGGATAAATAAATTCAAATTTTCCTTAAAAACTATACACAATATTGAAAACAGGGGTTTATCAAAGATTTTGCAGTGAATTTGTTCTTTTCGGGCATCTACAGGGTCTTTCTATGGATAAATTGGCTTAATTAGGCTTAATTCTTCGGAAATTCCTTCTAAAACGATAAACATGTTTGTTTTCTTCGGAAAATACCTGTTTGAGTAGGTATTCTGGACTTCAACTGGTTTCTGAGGTGTCGAACAGCTTCCTGGTAGCTTTGAAGGTTTCTGGAAGTCGATTTGGGTGCTTCCAGTGGTTTTAACAGCAACTATGGTGGCTTTCTCTGATTTTCTAGGCGTAAAACAATGTATAGGTCTTCTTCTTTAGTCGGGATGAATGCACACAAATAACGCAGAAAAGGCTTTGATAGCGCAGTATGGAGGTTTATATGGTTTTTAGGTAAAAAGAGTTATGCATTTAATGGCGGTCATGTCGAAACAAAGGGCATTTTTGGTCTTCAAAGGCAGAAAACCAGAGGTGGTTATCGCTTGGGTTTGGGCAGTAAGTGGTTTTGGTTGGATTGAATGCGATCCAGTAAGCTGCTACCGCGTGGAGGAGAGAGAACGATGGAAAACCGCCCATTTCGCAAAGTTTGAAATGGATTTTGATCGCATAGTTTCAAATGCGATATTCATTTTGGATTGTCGGATTGGAGGGCGTTAATGCGAATGGTGAATATTGAGTTTTGAAGTTGCTCGACATTGGGGTATGGGGCCCTGGTTTTGTATTATGTGGCGGGATAGATTTTTATCGTTTAAAACATAGTTTTGAACTTAAAACTATGTATTATTTGATTGGCGGGGTAATGTTTATATGGTTAAGTAAAACATTAACAAATGTTTAATAACCAATGGCACGAGATATATAATACATGGCGTATAAAACATTTACATGTGTTTTATAACCATTTGGAAGCGGGATTTAATTTATACGATATAACGTTTAACCTATGGGGAATATGGCGGGGTTTATTTTGGCACATGGGATATATAAACCATAGGTTAATATTGAAAAATGGGTTTTTTGGGATATTTGAATAATGGATTTAATAAATTACGGGAAGGGTATTATAAAGGGATTTAATAATTTAGGTTACAAATTAATATGAAATGAGATGAAATGAATCAAAATACATAGAATTTAAAATAAGTAAAGTGTAAATAGGCATTCTAGCATAAAATATCCCATTTTGATTTTTACACATAAACTTAGGATAAAATGTATTTTGTAGGTTTTTTGAGTGTTTTTGGATGAAAATGAAATTAATTAAGGGGGATTTTACTTTTTCTAAGCAAAAGGGTTTTTTACTTAGGAAAATGGTTTGTATTTCTTGGAAAAGGGTGAATATGCTGAGAAAAATGGATTTTATAAAGGGAATCCAGTATTTTTAACCAATCAGTTATTAAGCCTTGGGTCCGGTCCCAACAGAAGTCAAAGAAATGCTCTGAGCCTCTTTAACTGAAGGTTTAGAATACTGGATCATTTTGGGGGAGGGGAAATTAGTAATTTTGCCCGATGATGCTTTATTACATGCCTTGCACAACTGCTTTCTACCTACCCATTATTATTCTAACATTTTTTACTTCATTTGCATGGGTGCATTTAAGCTTGCAACCCTCAATCCATTTTCTTTTAAAGAAAAAAATCTATCTAATTCTAACCTTATTTCATCCAAGGGCTCAGATTAAACTGTTGAGCTCCTCATTTATTATCTAACTATCTACTGATTTGTCAAGTTTAAACTGTTTGACATATCTTTATTCTCTATCTAAAACACGAAATTCAAAGCATGAAAAGTTAAGATTAAGCTATTTAACTGATCATGGATTATGACATTTTGGACAACCTGCACACAATCATTATTCTTGCAGTAAAAGTAAATAGTAGTGGCATTTTGACTTGCTCACTTTCATGTCTTATTTTATCTCTTTTTTCTTTTGGGGTCCATTTTTATTCTTTTTGATCTTTTCTTTTCAAAGTCATTTAATCGTTCTTTTAAGACTTTTACCCTCTTTTCATTTTTTATTATTTTCAAAATATGGGAAAACAACTTGCAGAAATCAAGGTATGTACATATTTACAAGGCTATCAAAGTCAATTAAAAAATTATGAACCCTATTATTATAGGACCCTAACAACAGGTACATCTCGAAAGTTTCCATGTGTAATATCCTGTAGAGAGTCTACCCTAACCGACTTATGTCTACCATGTGACCTGCCTCTCCTCTTATGAATGGTTACATTGGATCACGAATCGGGGCTGATGATAATACCAGGGGAAGACGGGGTTCTAGTGTCAATAGTCAGCGACTCCATACCCATGGTAGGGTTCATGAGAATAAATTCCAACTAGCTCCCTACCGAGTTATGTGGGGACATAGGCATCTCCAATTTTTTCCAAATTGAAAAATTTTCATCTAAATTTTTATGATTTCATATAAATTCGATTCTGAATCCGAATTCGAACTTGGTAACTATGATCTTCTAAAAGGTCAACAACTTCTCTACATATTTTTGGCCATCTGCACAACACGCTCTGCAAAATTTGAATTTGAATAATCTAACGGTGGCTTTCAATTCTATCAGGAAGCAAACAAAGGTGATCGCTCAAGACCTTAACTTCACAAGATGCACTACGGAATCAAGCGGTAGTGTAAACATAACGTCTAGATGAAAAAGGCTATGCGTACCCCATCACAGATTTAGGAAAACTCTGCAAGGACACAATTGTGGATTTTGATTGCAGGATACCGGTCAGCAAAAACGTTTGGACATTCCCAGAAAATATGGATGCTATTGTGGATTTCAAAGAAATCATTGTGAATTTTGATTATAGGCCATGGAAAACCATAGGGAGAAACGTCTAGAAATTCCTAGAGAATATGGGTATTGGCATAGAATAATGGACCGTCTATATTTCAATACTGCATCCATTGGATTTGCAAGCTTCCAACGCAAGAAAATAATGCTATTTCTCATATAAGAAATTCCATCCCACTCCATTTTCCATCTTTTCGTGTTGTAAGTGGAAACTAGAACACACCGAAGTTCACTATATGTGGCTTAAGATATATGTAATTTTTATTTGTATTTAGCATGATAATGTTTGTGAATTAAATAGGTGATTATTATTATTATTATTATTATTATTATTATTTTTGGTTTTCGATTGTAGAGTATGAGTCATTATCTAGAATTTAGCTTTATGGAAGAGTATGTTTTTAGTATTTAGAAGGTTGTTAAATTTTGTTCGTCAACAAATTAGCTTTTAAATGAATGTGGTTGGGATATTTTTTTAAATGGATAATTATGAAATCAAAATAATTTATCTCTTTTGAAACCAATATTGTTGTATTTATAAACTTTTTAGTAAATTTTGCATATATAAAAATAAATGGTTTATTTTTTGAATTTTTAATATAGTATTAAAGTAGACCCAATAAAATATTAGAGTAGAATGTATTATAGTGGAGTGTAAAGGTGGACTATAGTGGAGAGTAAAAGTGGATTATAGTGGAGTAGAATGCATTATAGTGGAGGTTGATGGGAAGTGCCGAGGTAATAATCGAGGATAATAGAACACCCACAAGAACAATTCTGTGCTATAGAATCTAATTCTGGAAATTTTGCAAATTAATTAAGCATAATAATCAAAAGAGAATGTAGAGATTTCCTTCATAAATTCTACGATATCTCTCTCTCGTGCCTTCCAATCCTCTTTCACTCCTCCTCCAACTCACATGGGCTTCATCTCATCAAGGGCATGACCAACAAGTCAAAACGAGCTCTCAAAGCCTCATACACAACACAACACTTGTTTTGTTGTAGGTGTTGGAAAATATTTTCGTAGCGCAGTAAAAAAACGTATAGGTGCTACGAAATATTTTCGTAGCGCTTCCAGAAACTTGTATTTTTTACTTCGAGGCAACTAAAATAACTCACTGTCTCTCCCAATCGGATCTACGCAACCCTGTGTTTCTCTTTAACACCACACATGACCTCCTACGCTTTTCTTCATCGAGATTGCAAAGCTAACACCTTTTCCCATCATGCTTCAGTCACAAAAGGGGTTTTGACAATGTTTACACAACAGGGAGCTCGGGTAACCTCTAACAACGCTCTAATTGCTATTTTTTCTACACAATCCCTACTCCAAAACACATGAACAATCACATACAAGGAACAATCCTCCACGGTTTTGAACCATGATACAAAGGGTGTGACTCCACTCTAACATGTATACTTTGTTTTTCTCTCACAACACTCACTTCCACACAGGTTCACAACAACCACTCCATCACAAGCTTCACATCACAAGTCACACATGCACAATCATCTCCAGAACACACAGAATATTCCCTTCCCAGGCTTTACACTGAAACAACAACAGTTATTACATAAAGGGACACCACACCAAGATGGAGGCTTCAACACACAAGTTCTTAATACACCTCTATCGAATAATAAAACACATTCAAGGGTAAGCAATACACAAAAATAAAACCCAAATGGAACACAGTCCATAATAAGACAATGATGGCAACCATGCTTCCTCTACACGACCTCTGCCCCATACACACAGGTTAATATATATATTTAGCCCAAAATACATATAAACAAACACATATTGAAAGCATACAACCATATGAAATTTCTCAACTCGTCCAGATTTAACATCAAGGCATACAATCATGACACATTTCTCACCACGTCTTGATCCTTAAAAAGTGCAGATAAACAAATTCTTTAATGATAGACAAACAGAGGAAAATACACACATAAAGGCACATAAACAAAATTTCTCATTAATCAAAACTACATACATTAAGCTGGCCATATTTTAAAATGTGGGCATCTGTAGCCTAGGCCTATCATCCTTTGCCTGTCCTCCTAGTGTTGAAGCTTCTCCTATCTACTATTGCACTTTTGTCGATTCTGCACACATTTTCCTACTCTCTTCTCAACACTCATTTCTTTATAAATAAAACTAACATGGGTAACCAAGAGTCACAAGTGATTTTTAATTTCCCCTTCTCACAAATATGGGAAATTGTTGCTACATTAATTGCAATTAATTAATTTTACATTAGGAAATATTTCCTCTCACATCCTAATGCAAATATCTATCAAAACATTTGAAATCTCCCCCAACATCATCATCTGATCTCCCATCACATTGACAAGCCTAGGTCTAGTCTTCCTCAAACTTTGTGCCCCAACTATGCACTTGCATCAGACTCCCAAGGTAAAAAATATATGACCTTATGGTCATATGCATCTGGTCTTCTCATGACAAACTCAACTCGTGAGGTGCAACACACCTCTACAGTAAAAAGTCTCTACTTTGCTACACAATACTTCACCAAACTTTCTCCCGAGTTCGAGATTTTGGCATCTTCCTGGTTCTCTTCTCTGCAACCTTGCGAGTATTCATTGCTCTAGGGTACTGCAAATATCCTCACCTTCCTCTACTATCACCTGCATAATGAAACAAATCTCTTACCATATCCTTAACTCAACTTGTACCTTCTTCTACTTCTTCTATTGCGAACTATGAACTTTACTTGTTGACGAATTGTCCAAATTTCCAATACATTGCTAAAAAATTATAGGTTGTCTCTTCCTACAACCAGCTATACCTTTCGGTTTTCCTTTTTCCAATTTCATCCTCTAACTCTGTCCTTGGATGGAATTTTTTTATCTTCAGGCTACTCATAAAATCTCCGTCTACTTCATCACATGTGTTCATCACCCTTAGGCTATTCTTCCATGGTTGCAACTCAACTCCCTTCAATATTTTCCTCCAACTAGGCATTTATCTCCACCTTCAACTTCACTTGCATCTCACTCTCTTCCAGATACTTCATCTGTAATCCTAGTCTTCCTCATCTTTCTATAGTAGTCCTCTCATCATCTATAACTGTAATTTGATTTTAGCTACTCCTCTATCAAGTTTGTCATGAATTTATCTACTATAGATTCTCTCTAAATATTTACTATGACTCTCAGCAGTCACAAATCTCCTTCTTCAATGAACTTCTCCCTGCTAATTGTGAGCTGCACACAAGCCGCTGCAACAAGCTAACCCCATCAACCTGTTTATAAATACCATACTAATCTCTTCCAAGCCTAGTCTTCTCCCGATATTTCTGCTGACTCCTTACTCTAGAATATTCATATGAGCACTTTTTTCTCTTTTTGCTTCTGCATGCAATTTACTCACCTTCCTCCTTTGAGAACTTTGTTGTTATTCCTCAATTTCTACCACAACGTTCCTTTCCATCATCCTCAACTACAAAAAATCATCATTGCTACTTGTAATCAACAATCCATCTACAATTAACTGGAAACAAAAGACCATTACCTCTTGTCCAATCTTCACTTGAGCACACAAATTTTGCTATAGAATTCACCTTGCTGTTGTCATCTGTTTGTTGTTGCAAAAATTTCTGTTCAACAACATTATTCCTCTCATAACTCTGGTCACCATGAATTTCTTGTTGCAACTGTTCACATGATTGAGTTATGTAGCAACTCAACCATCTATCAGTCATTCCTTTGGCACTTTTATTCTTCCATTTGTGGCTTTCCTATGAACCCCTAATATGACTAACAACAATAATCTTAATCTCTATCTGTTGTGACTCTCCTTGCTTGCACCATTTTTTATTCTGTAACATTTTTTTTGCTTGTCACTCAATACCAAGTCATTCTCTTGGTATCCTCTCTTCTCTAGGTTATCTGTAGTAGAACCACTTCTTGAGAAATCTTGCTCCTAAAATTTCAAAGATATCAAATGATTCATCCTCAACCACTCACTCTTCTTAGTTCTGCTATTGGGTTCTGTCACCATTTTTCACCTAAGAGATTTTCCTACTCCATCTCCTTTGACATATATTACTTGCTATGGAAAATGTTACCAACTGAGTCCTGCAAACAAAAATATTTTAATGACCCAAATAGACATAAAAATCATATTTAATTTCATAAGATCTATCAAAAGACCTCATCTTCCACAACCTTTTTGAACAAATTCCTCTCCAACCAAGAGCATATCACTTCTGCAATCAACCCATTTACTATTGTAAAGTTCTCTTTCTCTTCAACCCCTTTTATTTCTTCACTTTCAAGATGTCCTATAATTCTGCATTTCCTCTTCCAAGGTCCCTTATTCTTCTTCCACTGATGCTTCTTCAAGTGAGGTTATTTCTCCTTGTACCTCCTTAATTTCCTGATAGCCTGAATGACCTGTGTTTGCACACTCTTTCATCAAGATACATCAAAGTATTCTTCACTATGAGCTATCAAATTAAAGATCTATTTCCAACTCTGATACCACTTTATGGGGATGTTCCGTGTTTCCCTAGTGGTCACCCAATACCCCAGGACAAAACAACACCCATAAGCACAATTATGTGCTATAGAATCCAATTCTAGAAATTAATTAAACATAAAAGTCAAAAGAGAATGTGGATATTTCCTTCATAAATGATATGAGATCTCTCTCTCATGCCTTCCAATCCCCTTTCACTCCTCCTCCAAGTCACATGGGCTTTACCTCATCAAGGCACGACCAATAGGTCAAAACGAGCTCTCAAAGCTTCATACACAACCCGAAACTAGTTTGTTGTAGGCACTACGAAATATTTTCAAAGTGCACTGCAAAATGTTTTCATAGCACTCAAAACTTGTCTTTTCGCATTCCTGGGAAGTTGAATCGACTTGCTCCTCTACAAGGTCGATCCTCCATGATCTTGAATCGCTCTACAACGCTACCAACAACCTCACATGCCTTCCTTTCTCTAGATTACACTCTCCCTCAACTAATGTTATGAATCCCCAATTAAAAGGGCATGACAACATAAGCAACATGGGTGCTCTATTTCTAATATGTGGCAGTACTCCACTCACTATAAATACCACACGGTCGCTCCTTCAAGACACAGAGGACACTTCCACCACAAATTTGGAATAGTTACAACACAACATCGACATTGCATGACTAACACACATAACAATTAAAGCTAAAATCAGTTCAATCGGATTATAGGGTCCCACGACTGTACCCCAACGACACATCAATGACAACTACGACCAAAATATCCAATTACAATCTCACACACAAGGTTTATCAACCATCAAAATATATAGACCACACAATCACTCACACGCTGCACAAACTAACACCCGCAACACAACTTCATAGATAACCAACCACAATGCAGGGACTAAATCTAGATAGGAAAACAACATCTCAACCTGCTCACAAATTCTCATACGCACTACCATATACCAATAGTGGCTATACTCACACACAAACATACAATAACCCATTCTAAACACTCCAGCAACCACTACAACATTGAAATGAAGCTATAGCTTCATACACACAGATAAATACATACTCTCAACTCAAAAATGTGTTTAAACCAACTCATATCGATACAACCATGACATTTCTCAACACATTTCAGATTCTTGACATCAAGGCATACAACCATAACAGATTTCTCAACATATTTTAGATTCTTAACAAGTGCAGATAAAAAACTTCAGTAATAATAGACAGATAGAGGAAATACACACACGAAGGCACATTAACACATTTTCTTATGAATCAAATTTTGCATACATTAATCGCACCATATTTTACAATTTGGGCATGTGAAGCCCAAGCCTCTCATCCTCTGCTTCTCCTCCTAGCGTTGAAGCTTCTCCTATATATTGCTGCACTTCTGCCTCTCCTTCACACATTTGCCTCCTATCGTCTCTACACTCATTTCTTTATAAAGAAATCTAACATGGGAAATCAAGAGTCACAAGGGATGGTTCATTTCCCCTTATCACAAATATGGGAAACTTGAGCTACATTAATTAAATTTACATTAGTAAATTTTTCCTCTCACATCCTATTGCAAATATCTATCAAAACATTTGAAATATCTCCTAACATCATCATGTGACCTACCATCACATTGAAAAACCTAGGTCCAGTCTTCCTCGAAATTTGTGCCCCATCTATGCACCTGCGTCATAGTTAAAGGTGGATTATAGTGGAGAGTAGAATGTATGGAAGTTTGTTAGTTTAATATGCTGTAAAGGTGGATTATAGTGGAGTAAACTATCATAGTCTATCTGTTATATGTTTTGGAAGTTCTTGGGTATATTTTCTGGTGTGAGCATAGTTAGAATTACAAGTTTAATTTGTAAACTCTTCATAATCTAAATGCCCCAAGCATTTTTGAGGGTTCTAAATTAATACATGCAGTAAAAAAACACATTTTAAACAACAAAGGATCAAGATTGGACCAAAAATAAATTGCTTCGCCAAATTCTAACCAAAACCTTCAAAATGTATAATAGTTAGACACCACCTATTATATTGGTGTGTATAAATAATAGTACAATTCTCAATGGTGTGTATAAAGAATAGTACAATGCTTAGTCAAATATGGATTCCTAAATTTATTAATACAATTATAAAACTACTCAATAAATTATCAAATAATAAAAAAGATGATGTGAATTCACGGGTTTATGAAATTAATGGTTAATATAATGTTATACTAGCCCAACCATATAAATTAAATGGTTGACAAACACTGATAAACATCCATTTATAATAAGAATCAAAATACTTAACTAAATTTAAAAAATCATATAAACTAATTAAACTATAATTTTATTTTATTATTATTTTAACTAGTATACAAAATAAAAAGTTAATATTTATCTCCAAAATAGTTATGTCCATTTTCCCCTTTTAATTAAATTTCTTAATTAAAAAAAAATCTCATATGAACAAGTGTCATATGAGTGAATTATGGTTTTTGGGCATGTAATATTGATAAGCCGTGGTATAAGCTCATAGTATTGTAACAAAACCTATTTACAAATCCAAAATATCCATGATATAGTTGGGATAAGTGTTTTGAATGCTTCTTATGGATTCATGCATATTGGAATTTAACATCCATTTCATTTGTATAATCATGCCAATTAATAAATAATTAAACTATTTAATATATAAGTTAAACATAAATAAATTTAAAAAAATATGGAATAATATTCTTAACCATAAAGATCTATCTTTACTTTATCATACATATTTTTAATTGTTTTGTTAAATCTCTATCATTCATCTAATATTTATTGATAATTAAATTAAAAATTTTGATTAAATCTCTATCATTCATCTAATAATTATTAAAAATTAAATTACATTTTTTTTGAAAATCTCATTAAAAAATAAACAAGCTAAATAATGTTAAATAAAAACCATGTGATTTCTATAATTCATTCATTGAACTAGATTACATTTATACTTGAGAAATTAGTTATCACTAACTACTAACTTTCTAACTTCCTAACTACCTAATTGAACATAAACCCTAAGGATTCCTATAGGATTACAACATTTCCCCCCTTAATTAGAAGGGAAATCTGACATACCAAGTAAAGATCTAAATTTTTCGAACTTTTCACGTCCTAATGCTTTGGTAAAAATATTTGCACTTTGTTCAGAAGTTGGACAATGTGTCAGATGAATTGTTTTGACCTCTACATGATGTCGAATCAAATGATATTTGGTGTTGATATGTTTGGTTCGATCATGAAAATTTGGATTCCTGGCCAACTGAATTGCAAAAGAGTTGTCGACAAATAGAGGAGTTGAAGCTCTTTGTTTCTCCTGCAAATATTCGAGTATTTTTCGAAGCCAAATGATTTCCTTAATGGCTTGCGCTGCTGCAACATATTCGGCTTCGGTGGTAGAATCAGCAGGAACAGATTGCTTGCACGATCTCCAACTGATGATTGTTGATCCAAGATTCATTGAATATCCAGAAGTTGAGACTCCATTTTCTTTATCTCCATCAAAATCTGAATTTGAATAACCAACAAGATGGAAGTCTAAAACTTTGGAATATTTGATGCCGTAAGTTTGAGTTCCTTTTAAATACTTCAAAACTCTTTTTTCTGCTACCCAATGCCCCTCACAAGGATTATGCATAAACCTGGAAGGATTATGACAACAAAGGTTATATCAAGACAAGTAATAGACAAATAAATCAAGCTTCCAACAAGTTTCTTGTACTTTTTTGGATCTTCAAACGACTTTCCTTCTTCGGAAGTGAGTTTCAAATTCTGCTCCATTGGGGTAGCAACATGAATACATTCCGTCATACTATATTTGTTCAATAATTTATCAACATATTTCTTTTGAGAGATTAAAACATGTTGTGGTTTTTGATCAACTTCAATTCCAAGATAATAATGAATTAAACCTAAATCTGTCATATCAAAAACCTTTTTCAATTCCTTCTTTATAGATGATATATATTCATCATTGTTTCCTGTGATCATCAAATCATCAACATATACAACTAGATATACAACTGATCTGCCAACTTTCTTAATGAAAAGAGTTGCATCATCTAGGTCAAAATGGTTATAGTTTAATTTAAAAAGATTTTCAATTAGCTTCTCATACCATGCTCGTTGCGCTTGTTTCAAGCCGTACAAAGACTTCATTAGTTTGCAAAAATTTTTTTCTTTCCCTTTAATGGAAAAACATTTTGGCTGAAACATGTAAACATCTTCTTTCAAATCTCCATTTAAAAAGGCAGTTTTGACATCCATATGATGAATTTTCCATTCTTTCTGAGATGCAATAGAAAACAAAGATCTAATAGTGCCCCATTTAGTTGTAGGAGAAAAAGTCTCTGTATAGTCGATACCCTCTTTCTGTGCATATTCCTTCGCTACAAGTCTTGTTTTGTACTTGTCTAGCGAACCATCAACTTTAAACTTAGTTTTATAAATCCATTTGCAACCAATAGGTTTGATGCCAACAGGAGGGTCCACTAGCCTCCATATGCCATTTTTTATGAGAGAATCAAATTCCTTTTGCATTGCATCTTTCCACTGTTCATAACTAACAACTTCTTCAAAGCAAGTAGGCTCACAATCCACAGAAAAATAAAATTCACAATGAGAATAGTTACCTAAGGAACTTCCAGCCTTAAACTCATCATATTTCTTTGGAAATGTTTGAATACAAGTTGACCTTCGCAAAGGTTGTGTAGGGAGTTGTTTAGGAAGTTTCTCATCTTCTTCATCTGGCTCAGCTCTTTCCATTTCTATCATTGTTTCTGTAGAAACACTTGCATCAATTAATTCCTCATCAACAACAATGGAATTATCATCATCAACCACAACCAATTTCTCATCACTGAGAGAAGGAAACTCCACAGATTGATCTAATATAGGAATCCCCCCTTCAGGATGGGGAAGTATATTATCTGATTCATAATAAAACTTTTGAGGCAAAAAATTTTCTATTTGATTAAGTTGTCTTTCAAGAGTGAGGGAACCTTTATTAGTTTCAAGAAAAAATACATCTCTTGACAACATAAATTTTTTGTTCGCTTCATCATATAATTGGTACGCTTTTGAAGTCATCGAATACCCTAAAAATATGCATTTTCTGCTTCGTTCGCTCAACTTATTCCTCTGATGTTTGGGAATCAAAGCATAACATTGAGAACCGAAAATTCGGAAATGTTTAATAGCAAGAAGAAGAATGTACCACCTTTCATATGGAGTTCTGTTGTTAATGACAGAGGAAGGGCACCGATTTCTAATGTATGCCGCATAGAACACGACTTCTCCCCAAAACATTAATTTTACTTTCTTAAAAAACATCATTGACCTTACCATATTAAGCAATTTTCAGTTCATTCTTTCAACAACACCATTTTGTTGTGGATTATATGGTATTGTGGTCTGGTGTTTGATGCCATTCTCTTGCAAATATGTTTCAAAATCATGTGAAGTATATTCTCCTCCATTATCAGTCCATATAGTACCAATAATAAGTTGTGCTTCAATTTTTATCAAAAGATGAAATTTCTTAAACACATTAAAAACTTGTGATTTTTCTTTAAGCAGCTAAACCCGACACATCCTCAAATAATAATCAATAAAAGTGAGTATGTATTTATTTCCATTTGCAGTTGGTACATGCATTTGACCACATAAGTCAGAGTGTATGAGACTTAATTTTCTTGTAGCTCTAGACTTAGAATTCTAAAAACAATGTTTGTGATGCTTGCCCAATATACAAGCATTACATGAGGTAAATTTTCTGGGAATTGTTGGAAGTCCCTTAATCCCCTGTTGTTTCATAATTCGAATACTTTCATAATTAGCATGACCGAAGCGTGCATGCCATAATAAAGAAGATGATAAAGTATCATTTTGCTTAACCAAGTAAGTTGTGTTCAATGCAATAGATGACATACCATGCAACTTCAATAATTTATCTTCTTCCACACCAGACATTACAGTTTTATTGTTAGCTGCTCTTCTAATTTCTACTTTACCATAAAATATGTGAATGGAATGTCCCTGTTGTCTTATTTGTATAAGAGATAACAAAATTCTTTGGAACTACGAAATGTAAAGAACATCATTCAAAATATAATTTGGAAGTCCAAGAAATTTTAACTGAATTGAACCAATCCCTGATGGTTTGATTTGAGACTTATCAACAAAATACACTACTCCATCAATATTATCATTGAATTGATCAAACAAATCCCTTCAAAAGGTCATATGACACATGGCACCTGTGTCTAGAACCCAATTGTCATACCATGAAGAAAAATAAGTACTAAAAACATTTTCCATGTGGAAATTACAATGTGTGACAACATAATGTGCATTCTCAGAAGACTGTCCTCTGCCTGGAATTAAATGATTTTTATTTTCAAGCAATTGTTCTCTTTTTTCATTAATTTTATCCCAGGGAATTTTGTAATTTTCAGCAATATGTCCAAGTTTACCACATCTAAAACATTTTATAGCTGGTTTATCAGAAAAATTTCTTTGTTGTTCATTCTGCTGTCTATCTTCCTGAATATTTCTGCCCCCCCTGCCTCTATAATTCTTCTTACCTCGACCTCTATTACTTCTAGTATTTCTGAAAGATTCCTCCTGAGGTTTTTGGTCTTTTTGAGCAAGACATAGGGTTTCGGTATTAGAACTATGTGATATTTCTTTCTTGCCAAAAGCCTTATCTCTTTCTGCAATTTTCCCTACTAATTTGTCAAAATGTATATATTTTAATTTCCCACTAGCTTGGAGAGATTCCAAGTAGTGTGAATAACTAGGGTAAAGAGCTTTTATAAAGGCAGTAAGCGAAAAATCAACTTTAACTCCAGTACATTCAATTTGATGATTGATGGCTTTAATTTCAGAGGCAAGTGTTAGAGGATCATTATCGCTCATTTCCAGATTAAATAACTTCAACAATAACTTAATTATCTCCAATTCAGAGTGTGAATCATAAATATATTTTAGTTTTGTTATGGAATCATAAGTTGTTTTACTCTGAGTAATATATTTGCTTACCTCTTCTGAGACTGAAGCGAATATTAAGGCAATGGCCTTCTTATCCTTACTTTGCTATATTGCGAGTTGTTTCCGATCATCAGGCTGCACCGGTGCATTCTCTCCTTCTCCTTCACAGACTGCATCCCATAAATCATTGAATATAAGAGTAATTTTAACTTTCCTAAACCACTCCTGGTAATTTTCCTTTTCGGAAAGGACAACCCTAATTAAAGACACCAAGGAGTTCATATTTAAAAGATATTGTTTAAATCACTGGCACCCTTAAAATAAAATTTTGTTTTAATCACTTCCAAACTTCAAATTCTTCTTATAAATACTCCGATATTTAAAAAATACTCTGTTTAATCTTGTAGATTCAGTAGAGATTAAAGACACAAATTTCTCCCTTTTTTTTAATTAAAAAAAAACTCTATTTTAACCACTATCACTGGCACCAAAAAAAAAAAAAAAAACTGTTTTTAAATTTACAAAATCAACAAGTGGCATTTCTGTAGCTCCAGAGAAAAAGTTTTCCAAAAAAAAACTGATTTAAACTTACATAATTGTCTGCTACAAAAATATGATCTAAAAAAAATGCTGGCAGATTCGTGACAGGAACATAAATGAGGGTTTCTGTCAATCAAATGTTGCAAACGCAACAGAGGAAAATGCTGGGAAACAAACTCCGCTAGTAGTGTTGTCACAAGTTGAAAACAATCTGCTAGTGTTGTCACAAGTTGAAAACAATCTGCTGCTCCCTTAACATCAACGCTGCCACTAGCCTCCTCGGATCTCAAGTCCTCTGATACCACTGTTAAATAATAATAATGTGATTTCTGTAATTCATTCATTGAACTAGATTACATTTATACTTGAGAAATTAGTTATCACTAACTACTAACTTCCTAACTACCTAAGTGAACAAAACCCCTAAATATTCCCCTATGATTACAACAAATAAATTATATGAACTTAGATGAAAGTGGTTTTGAAAAAACATTTAAAAATATGCTAAATGAATTTTAAAACAACTACGGTTCTGCCGGGCTTATTTTCCGTTGTTACTCGGCATTGCCAAAAGCTCCGATATAAAAGTGTCGCTGGACCCTGAGTCACATAATGATTTTATGAGAATAACACATCCCTTTATTCTTTGTGAACAACTTTCCACTAGACATTTCACAAAACAGTAAACAATTATATAACCATTTACCCACAACAAACCGTGATTATAGAGATAAGGTAAGCATTGCGAATTAAAAATCTAGAAATAAATAATGAATGCGGTCCTCAAATGTAGTAGTTCTGAGATATTCCCGGGCTTTTGACATCCAAATATCTTCTGACCAGAGCTGATATGCTCACTGCGTAACCTGTAATGTAGCCAATATTCTCTTCCATGGCCTTTGCGATGACATTCACATATCCAAGAACTCACTACCTGCTACTTGAACTCACAGACACCCCATGAAATATTCATAGAGGAACTAAGTATCACCGTCATCTTCAAAGATTATGTAATTTTCACCATTGCAATTAGATACTAGATTGCTAGGTGGCCTTTGCGATGGCATTCACATATCCAAGAACTCACTACCTGCTACTTGAACTCACAGACGCCCTATGAAATATTCATAGAGGAACTAAGCATCACGGTCACCTTCAAAGACTATGTAATTTTCACCATTGCAATTAGATACTAGATTGCTAGGAATATCTCATGTTTTTAGAGCGACTTAATATATCTGATTGTCCCAAAATCAAGTGGGATGTAAGATTATGTAAATGTAAGATTATGTAATTTTTATTACTGCAATTAGATATTAGATTGCTAAGTGTCGAACATTTAATGTTTTTGAAATGATTCAGTGTCCTAAAATCAAGTGGGATGTTGGAATAATGAAACATAAAATTCTAGGATTAAAATCCACTAATATTAATATATATATATATATATGAATGATATGAAGAAGTCTTTGGCATAGGCGAAAACGAAAGCCGTCATCCTCAAGCATGCTGGAATAGTGAAGCATTAAAATTCCAGGATTAAGTTTATTCACTATTAAATATACATTAGTAATCTTTGTAAAAACAAAAGGCCTCATCCTCACTAAATTTGTGATCGCCTTGCAATAATGTTAGCATTATTTACTAGAGATATCTTCATTCATCGAATTCACTTAGATGTTATACCAAGCTGTCTTGTTAGTTGTACAAACAATCATACATTTTATATATCTTATTTTTTTCAAATAATCCTTATATAATATTTATTTCAATTGAAATAAAAGTATTTGAGTTTTTTAAAATGACCTCCTTGAATCTTTTATTCTTTCAAAACAAAACTTAATATTTACCACATTGTGTGTGGGGGAGTATAAAGTTCGGCATGACTTCGGCAAGGTACAAGGTTTGTAGCCAGGCAGGTGGGAAAGAGAGGGGCTGTATCGGGCTTTATCGACTGATAGGGAGAGAAGGGGAGCTATAAATTATATAAGCTGCATAACTGACCTAACTTGAGGGCATCGGGAAACCTTGGCAGAAAACCCAATGGTGACCTCCTGAGGGGCATCTCCTGCTTGAGAGATGACCTAACTTTTATGGGGTGTACTTCTAAGGGGCCTTCTTTTATTCTTTCAAAATAAAACTTAATATTCACCAACAAAGCATGGCATACTCTTTTTTGCAGAGAGAATATCATATTAGATATAATAAAGACGATTATATAAAATAAATTAGATACAATAACAGAAGCATCTCCCGCCTGCAGTGCTTTATATTAGACTTTTAACAGTGCTTTTTTTTTGAGTTAGAAAATAGTAATTGTAGAAAATTTTTGGAGGCAACCTTTGGAAAACTAATCATAATTATCTTGTTTAATTTTCTAACAACAACTATATCATAATAAATGTTTTGCATGTTGCAGATTGAGTTTGTATAAAAAGACACGTTTTGAGCTAAACATAATACATTTTACCCATTCTCCAACCGATTAAACTATTAAAGTTCAATATAAATTTAATGCATGGTTATTAAAAGCGTATGGGCAAACATTTAATTAGCAAGTGTTATTTACTTCACCAATCTCTGCAAAGTCCAGAAAGTCATTTTTTCTCATCCTGTGTATTAAATTTTGTTTGTCATGAATTAATGTGTTAGATATATATTTTTGAATTAACAAGCTAGTAGAATGTAATGTGGTAGATGTAATTCTAGAAAGATAAGAAGGAGAATCATGGAGCAAATTTTGGTGGGTGCGTGAAGACAACAGAGGTTTTACTGTGTGTAAATTCGACAACCTGGTGAATGTAAATATCAGTAAAATCTTGGAGCAAATTTTGGTGGGTGCTTGAAAACAACAATTAGAGGTTTTACTGTGTGTAATTTCCACTACCCTGGTGAATGTAAATCTTAGTAAGAACAATTATTTTATGTGAAGGAGCCACAACCTCCATCAGTAAGAACAATTGTTTTACTAGTGAAGGAGTCACAACCTCCATATGTGAATGTATGTCATGTTTTGAAGTTGGTGGGTGAAAGAAGGAGCCACAACCTCCATATGTGAATGTATTTCATGTTTGAAGTTGGTGCGTGAAAACAATAGTTATAGGTTTTATTGTGTGTAAATTGGGAAACCCTGGTGAATTTAAATCTAAGTAAGAACGAAGCAGCAACAATTATGTGTGTAACCTGGTGAATTTAAATTTGAGTAAGAACGAAAGTGTAAACTCTGCAACCCTAGTGAATGTAAATCTCACTAAGTCATTTCTACAACTCTTTGTGAACTCTGCGGGTTGAGGAAAATAATTTCCTCTGTCTTAAAATATTCTAACATGGTATCATATCAGGTTTAAAATCTGAGTAAAAGGTAGTGTTTTTAGAGTTAAAAGATGTTCTGGAAAGTGACTAATCCACAAATACCTCAGTTTAATGGCAAAAATTATGATTATTGGGCTATAGCAATGAAAGCTTTATTTTTCACACAAGATATTTGGGAATTGGTGGAGAATTGTTTCGAAAACCAACACATGCAACAATATACAATGCTTTGACACAAGCAGAAAGAGATGTGTTGAGGAAAAACAGGAAGAAGGACTTAAAAACCCTCTTGTATATTTTTCAGGCAGTTCATGAAAGTATCTTC
Organism: Pinus albicaulis; assembly: GCA_034641835.2. Classification (NCBI taxonomy): domain Eukaryota; kingdom Viridiplantae; phylum Streptophyta; class Pinopsida; order Pinales; family Pinaceae; genus Pinus; species Pinus albicaulis. The sequence goes on from CM076578.1 coordinate 479,570,011, forward strand.
CCAAGGATTGCAACAACAACAAAGTCCAAGCAAGCATGGGATACCCTCCAGACAACCTACCAAGGCATGGCAAAGGTGAAGAAAAAAAACTACAAATGTTGAGAAGAGATTTTGAGACAATTTGTATTGAAGAGAATGTAGACTCATTTTTTACACATGTAATTGGGTTGGTTACCCAAATCAGGTCTCATTTGAGACACTTTGAGAAAGTTTTAAGAATTTTTCCAACAAGGTTTGATGCCATAGTTGTGGCAATAGAAGAGACAAAATATCTGTCACAATTTTCAGTGGATAAGATTCATGCATCACCATTTTCTCATGAACACAGATTGAACAAAGAAATGAACTCCTCATTGGAGTATGCATTCAAGACACAAGTTTCATTTGGTCAAGGTAGAGGTCGAGGAAGATCAAATTATTTAGGAAGAGGAAGAAACCCACACAGAGGTGGAAGAAGCAACCATTCAAGCTCAAGAGGAAGGCGCAACAATCAAAATCCAAGTCAAGGCCCACACAAAAATCAAACACAAGGTTAGAGGTATGATAAATCTCAAGTTCAATGTCATTATTGTAAGAATTATGGTCATTATGCAAATGAATGTAGAAAGAAGCAATATGACATAAGTAACAAACCAAGTGTAAATTTCATAAAGGAAAATCAAAACCATGATAGCATGTTTTTAGCTTTTAATGTATCACAAGAAAAACAAGGAGATGTATGGTTCTTAGATTCAGGGTGTAGCAAACACATGACTGGAAACATAGAAATGTTTTCCAATCTAGATGAAAGCGTGAAATCAAAAGTGACATTGGGGACTGATAGCAAAGTCTCAATCATGGAAAAAGGAAGAGTAGACATTCTAACAAAGAAGGGAGAGAAGAAGTTCATATCGGATGTTTAGTTTGTCCCTGGTTTGAAACATAACCTCATAAGCATTGGACAACTCATGCAAAAGGGCCACAATGTATTTTTCAAGAATGATGTGTGCACAATTTTGGATAAGCCTCCAAGTAGACAACTGACTGTGAATGTTCACATGACAAACAATAGAATTTTTCCCCTAAAGCTAAGATTAGATTTGAAGGAAGAAGGTGGTCAAGCACAATTGTCAATAAAATCAGAAGAGGATGAAAGAAATGTAGCAGCTATCACAAAAATATACTTTCATGCAGAGGTCAAAGATGAAAACTGGTTATGACATTTGAGATTTGGTCATCTCAAATTTGGAGGTTTGAATTTGTTGCATAGGAAATTTATGGTGAAAGGATTGCCACTCATAGAAAAAATAGACAACCTATGTGAAGGATGCATCTTGGGAAAACAACATGGAAAATAATTTCTAGCAGAAAAGTCAATAATGGAAAAGGCACCTTTGGACATTGTCCACTTAGATTTATGTGGACCAATGAAAACACCATCAATTGGTGGCAACCATTATATTTTTACTTTCATACATGACTACACGAGGAATACATGGGTCTACTTCATAAAATAGAAAAGTGAAGTGTTTGACTGCTTCCGCTAATACAAAGCTTTTGTTGAGAAGCTAAGTGGACACTATAAAGTGTTGAGGACTGACAAAGGTGGAGAATATATCTCAAGTGACTTCCTACGTTTTTGCAGGGAGAATGAAATTCACAAGCAATTTACAACAAGGTATACACCTCAGCAAAATGGTGTTGAGGAAATGAAGGATAGGACAATCATGGAAACGAAAAGGAGTATGTTGAAGGCAAAGCATTTGCCAAATGATTATTGGGCTGAAGCTGTCGCTTGTGCAACGTATATTATTAATAGGTGTCCAATCAAAAGTGTTATGAATATTGTTCTTGAAGATGCATGCGGTGGAAGAAAGCAATTTTTCACCCACATGAGAGTGTTTGGGTGTGTGGCGTATGCACATTTCTTAGATGAGTTAAGGAAGAAGTAGGAAAACAAGGGGGAGAAATGTATATTTTTTGGATACAATGATGAATCCAAGGCATACAAGCTCTACAATCCATCAAATAAGAAGACAATAATTAGTAGATATGTCCAGTTCATAGAAGAAGAATTATGGAATGGAAGTTTAGAGAAGATAGTCAATGTGAAGACATGTATGTCACATGAAGACAAAGAATAATTGATTGCAACAAGTAATTCCTCAACGGTGACTCCTCCTCCACCTACACAAGCTCAACAAAGCAGTCAACTTATAGCACCACAAAAAAATAATAGGACAATGTTACACAACCAAGAAAGTGCTTCTCCAAGCACACCACAAGGATCTGCAACTCCATCTACTTCAAGCGCAACACCGAGCCCATCTTCAGCAAACATAGGAAGACCAAAATTCAGAAATTTAAATGAAATTTATGAGCAAGATGAATTTGATAGCAACGCTGGTCTGAATTCTTTATTTGCATTATTTTGACATGTAGATGATCCAATCCAGTTTGAAGACGCAATCAAAGAAGAGAAATGGGTTGCAGCAACGGATGAAGAAATAAGAGCAATAGAAAAGAATGACACATGGGAGTTAGTAGACCTTCCGCAAGGAAAATAAGTCATTGGAGTGAAGTGGGTCTATAAGAGCAAGAGAAACATTGAAGGGAAGATTTAAAGGCATAAAGCAAGGTTAGTTTCCAAAGGAAACAAGCAGCATCATGGAAGAAACTATGCGGAAAATTTGTGCCAGTCGCGAGGATGGGTGTTGTTGATTTCCGCGCAACACAAATGGAAAGTGTATCAAATGGGCGTAAATTCAACGTTCTTGAATGGAGTGCTGAAAGAGGAAGTGTATGTTGCGCAACCTCCTGACTATGAGGTAGAAGGCAAAGAAGACAAGGTATGTAGGTTGCGGAAAGCTCTTTATGGGTTGAAGCAAGCACCATGTGTATGATATAGCTGGATATATGCTTACTTGATGGACAATGGGTTCGAAAAATGTGATGGTGAACTTACTCTCTACATCAAAGAAAGTGATGGTAAGCTTCTTATTGTTGTTTTGTATGTAGATGATTTGATATTTACAGGGAGTCATGATTTCCTCATCGCTGATTTCAAAGCAGTCATGAAAAGTGAGTTTGAAATCACTGACTTGGGGTTGTTAAGATATTTTTTGGGCATAGAAGTGAAGCAAACAAAAAATGGCATTTTTATCTATCAAGCAAAGTATGTTGCGGATATTTTAGAGAGGTCTAATATGCAGAACAACAAGCCAACACCAAATCCAACTATCATGGGGTTGAAGTTGAGCAAGGAAGATTGTAGCAGCAATGTCAATCCCGTGTATTAAATTTTGTCTGTCATGAATTAATGTGTTAGATATATATGTTTTGAATTAACAATAGAGTAAAATGTAATGTGGTGGATGAAAGTCTAGAAAGACAAGAAGGAGAAAATTCTGGACCAAATTTTGGTGGGTGCTTGAAAACAACACTTACAAGTTTTAATGTGTGTAAATTCAACAACCCTGCTAAATGTAAATTTGAGTAAGAACAATTGTTTTACTGGTGAAGGAGCCTCAACCTCCATATGTGAATGTATTTCATGTTTTGAAGTTAAAAGATAAAGTTTGGTTACTAGGGATATGGTTCTATAAATTTAGCCTCAACCTCCATATGTGAATATATTTCATGTTTAGAAGTTATAATATAAAGTTTGGTTACTAGCATATGTGAATGTATTTCATGTTTTGAAGTTATAAGATAAAGTTTGATTACTAGGGATATGGTTCTGTAAATTTAGCCTCAACCTCCATATGTGAATGTATTTCATGTTTAGAAGTTATAATATAAAGTTTGGTTACTAGCGATATAGTTCTATAAATTTTCAAGCAACACTCCTTTTACTCTATTTCACAGTGAGTAAAATTAATTCCTCTCTGTCTTAAAATATTCTAATAGCAAATGTCAGCCTCCAGCCTCCATGAAGCAATTGCCATTTTTAAAATGAAAAACTGTCATTACAATATACTTACAATCACAGAGAGTGTTTTAAGGGCGCTGGAAAAGGCCAAAAGAAATGTGGGAGGAAAGAGTATGTATTTTTTGCTCTTCCGGAAAAGTGGAAACAAAAAAACATTTCATTTTAGAATGCGAGGCCTTCAAAGACAGCAGAGAAAACTATGTAGGTATTCTGGCAATGAGTTCTTGGGATAATCTATAAGAATTTGTCGATAAGCTAGGAGTGGTTATTATAAAACTTCACAGGAAAAGGGCCGAATACAAGAGCCAAATAGAAAAGCAATCTGTCCCATAAGCTATTTTTAGCCTCGTGGACATTAAAAATTCTTTCTTTCTTTCTAAGAGTATGTAACATTTAAACGAAGATATTCTTCTAAAACATTCAAAATCAGCCGTAGTAAGTACACAAAATTAATCCCATAAGTTGAACGTTTCCAACAACCAGCTGTGAATATAGGGCTAAGGGCTAAGGGCTCTAAGCATAGTCAAGGAACAATATCATTTACCAATAACTTCTTAGTCATTCAAAATAATATCATTTACCAGTAACTTAGCCATTCAACCAGTTTATATCCTCAGAGATTAGGATGGATGCAAGATATGATTTCTTCAAAGCTAATAGGTCTCCGAGTTCGAGAGCATCATTGAACAATTATCTACTTTGAATAATTCGAGAGCACCATGTATATGCTTTCTTTTGGCAATCAAACATTCATTCCACGTAAGTGGTCTGTACAATAGTGGATGCTCTGTATCTACCAGCTCTGGCGCAGGCCTTATGACTGCTATAGGAGGACCCCATAGATACGCAGTAGAAAGCCTGCTGGATCTGCTATTCGGTATAGCCCTATGAACAACACTTCTGCATCTTCCATTGCTCAACACCTGAAAGCAACAACATTCACCAAAATTTATATAAGCATTTAATTCATCAAACAACAACTTGAATCATTATCATACAATTACCTGTAGCAAGTCTCCCAAATTCACTACTAATGAATTGGCGATAGCTGGCACGATAATCCATCTTCCATCCCGCAACTGAAAATGAAGACCTTCGACTTGGCCCTGGTAAAGGAGGGTGAGGAGTGTAGAGTATGTATGAGGAGGCATTCCCATTGTTCGAAATGGCTGTGGACACGGAGGATAATAGTTCATCTGCAGTGCTCTGGTTGTTGCGTCCCATTCAATATCACACCATTTGGGATCCCCTGTATTTAGTCCCAGGCTTCTACCTATCAATGCCATAAGCTTGATTGCCAGCTTCTTCATATCATGTTCATAATCCTCCTTTAACTCACTGCAAACACAAAATAAATCAGCATCTTAATCCTGTTTTAGTTTTCATTTCATTTTCAAATCTATCTTAACGGTCGAACTATTTGTCAGCCAGAGAAGCAATAAAAGATGGAGGTACCTTGAAACCATTCCATTGCATTTTAGGTTCGAATATTTGGTAATTCACTGTTGGCAAACAATTGAATTTGTTAAGGTCTATCCACTTCTAAGATCTATAATCCTAAAATCTACCGTCATGATCCTAAAACAATCATGGTAAGTTTAGCAGAATTGATGTTTTAAATAAATTATATAAAGTGAAACATACTTTAAAAAAAAATAGATAAATTTAACAAATATACGTGTGGTAATTTTAGGCTTTTAAGAAGTGGTTAATATACTATAGTAACTTAAAAGCTCTTTTGATCATATATATATATAGAGAGAGAGAATTTAATATTAACATTTGTAGTTGTTTCAAGTTAGTATTATGCACAACTTTTACACTTTCAATTAAAATCTCTTTCATTATTGGCCACTAGACATGTGATTTAGTTTTAGGAAACTCAAGTGTAACTACTTTAAATTTGTAACTATCAAGAAGAACTATCTTTATATAGGCATTCTCTTTTCAATAGGTTTTGCAAACTTTTATAGCTGTGTTGAAAACCACTATAAAATAATTTGGTTTTCTAATGATATTAAATTCATATTTTAGATTAAGAAGGGGTTTGAATAGAAATTTATTTAAACATTTAATACTCAACCTAATTCACAACTATCTGATTATCTTTGGGGTTGGGATGATGGAAGCATTGAACTTGAATGAGTACTGGAAACCCACATACAATACCTAAAAGCTGAGTATTTTCTGTTTTCTTGACATGGAGGGCGTTTTTTGTAATTTTACTACAAAAAATCCAATATCTGAATCAATAGAAATCCAAAATGAAGCCCATCATACAAAAAAACTGTACAAAAAATTTAGATTCAATGTATTCGAGAAAAAATGAATGAGAAAAATGATCATATTATTCAATCATCAATGTCCATGATTGTCAAAACTGAAGCTTTGTACTTGGATTATCCCTAAAACCTTCCCAAAAACATCCCTAAATCTGCCAAAAACATTCCTGAAATTTGTCAGAAACATCTCTAAAATCTGTGTGAAACGTCTTGAGAAAGGCTAGCAAGTTCCTAAGTCTTCAATAGAATCCCCAATAGTTTTTGGACTTTTCCTAAAGGTCCAAAAGTCCGCGGAACGCACGCAGAGTTAGTGAGTATTTTTGTATTTTTGGGGACGGGTCCCCGTGCAACATCCATTACCAGAATTGGCGATAATCTTGAGGCCAAAGTTTCTTTGCATCTTCCTTTGGGGATCCTACCCATGTAAAACCCTCAGACCACATTGATTTGTGAAAGAACGATGCGATTTTTGCAGAGCCATAACCCGAAATTCCATCTGGGTTTCGTAGTGCTTTGAGTTTTTGCTCTAATGGCAGGGAAAACAGTTGGCGTCCATAGTTCTCCATACCATCTAGCAATTTCTCGGATATGCCATGATTAACTACTAAGAAATAGCCCTTCTCACAAGCATGGCCGATTTGGTGAATGATTTGAGCTTCTTGATTTTTTTGTTCAAGCTGCAAGTCTATAACCAGCACACTGCCATTTTCTCCGCAGTCTCCTGGCTGTTCAATGGGACGATCTTCTTCTGACCATAGGTGGGAATTCGGTATCTCGTCATGCATTAATGAATTGGTTGCAGAAACGCTCTTGTAAGTATGAGACGGAGGTCTCATCTTAACAGCGTGTACCTGTTTATCAAATAAAAGAATGCAACGCCTGAATCCGAAGCGAAGGTAATATGCAAACGATAGCGAGTTTGCCTGCGGTTTTCATGAAGTGACTGCAGACGATGAATCTTTTTGTAGATTTATCGCTGCCATTTGGGAAGAATTAATAAAAAATAATTGGATTTCGATCTGGTAATTGGATATACGAAATCCAGGTCACCTGTAAGTTTTGATATAACTAGAAATTTCAAAATTAAAAATCTACTTAATAGATTCTTCTTGAGTTCGAAATTCACGATAGTAATTTTAAAATTGAAATTCTACTTAAAAAATTCTCTTAAACTAAACTAACAATTCCCTTAAAATGTGAAAAATACACCGAAATGAATAGAAAAATTGGTAGCATAGAATCCCAAATCAATTATATAATTTCAAAAAAATTCATTAAATAACACAAATAATTATAATTTTTTATTTACAAAATACAAAAAAACTAAATAAATTTAATTACATTTTAACATAATGATGACAAATTAATATTTATTTTTATTAAAATTTTATATACACACAAAATTTATGATAAAAGAAAACTCTAAAATTTACATCTTACTTCTTTTTCTTTCTTTTTCTTTTTTCTTCTTCTTCTTTTCTTTCTTTCTTTCCTCTTTTCTTTTTTTTCTTTCTTTCTTTCTTTTTCTTTTTCTTTTTCTTTCTTTCTTTCTTTCTTTCTTCTTTCTTTCTTTTTTTTTTTTTTCTTTTTTTTTTTTTTTTTTTTTTTCTTGTCTCAGAAATGACAGTACATGATCAACATTACATTCTCAGCTGGTAATTCATATCAGCCAGAAAAAACCAATTTCCATATACAACCAAATTACCCAATCACTGAGACAAGTAATTCACAGTACATGGCAAGCAAAAATTATGGGCACGTTTCCAGGCCCAAACAGATAGAAAAATGTCATCCCTGAATAAGACAAAAACATAAACAGATACAGTTGTATGTAAGCATTCCTATATAAAAGAGCACAATAACATAAGATATAGGGATAATATGGTGGGAGGATAAAACCGAGATTCCTATAGAGATTGCTGCAATACAATCACTCGCATATATGAAGAAAAATCCCAGCTATTCCATTATAGAAAATCTGTAGCAGACTCATATGAGAAAATTTTTTGACCGGCTCGCTTGTGATGAAGAGATGCCATTAGATGAGATTAAAACAGGTTCGCCTGGACTAAGGATGGCATAAGAGACATCTTCAAAGCGTATGCATGATAAACAAAACAGGCTCGCTTGATGATGGAAATGGAATAGTAGGAATATAACAGGTTCGCCTGATGATGAGCCGTGCACATGAATCGATAAGTATCCACACGATCCGACTCAGCCACATGAGTGAAGACACAGTATTGTCCACACGAGTCATCCTGTAGAGTTATAAAAACTTCCAGATCACCTGTTAATATGATAAACCAGTAACAAATAGATTAGCCCGTTGGAGGATGTTATGTAATCGAAGAAAACAAAAAATGTGGACAAGATAGATGAGGATAAACGCTGTCCCATAAAGCACCGTGCCCATCAAGGAATAGGGATGATAGAATTCCATATCTGTTGTCCATCCATGAATTGCTGAATATTCATAAGCCCAAAATCAGCATTGATCCCCTTTTTGGAGAGGCCATCAGCCCTCGAATTATTTTCCCTGTAAACATGCGTAATAGGGGGATAATTAAGAATCTGCCACATTCTATGAGCCCGCTTGCACCATCCCTGAAGTACTGTGTTTTGAATATGTTGTGTGCTTGTGATCCATCTAATCACATTCATAGAATCCCCATAAAAGTTGGGGTTCTGAAGTTGAAGATTAACAGCCACGTACAGAGCACCCCAAAGAGCCATAATGTCAGCCTTATTATTTGAAACAGGGCCAACATTCCAGAAAATATGTATTCTCTCGTTCTGTGACAGTTAGATCCAAACCCCACATCCCATGATTCCATCAGCTGAAGCACCATCAAAATAGATGGCGGGGATGGCAATTTCATGAGGTCTGCACCTAAAGGATCCATCAGTGATCACTTGTGGGGGATTCGGCCTGTCCTCCATCCAGTTCATAATGTTGGTAAAAATGGTTTGCAAGTGAAAAGGCATATCTTCGAATATCAGCTTATTCCTACCAATCCACACCTCCCATATTAAGAAAAAAGGAAGAGATTTGAATTTACCATGAAGCGTGTCCCATTTCAAAACCGACTCCATGAAGTCAGAAGCGGTCCAATTTGGATCGAAGAAGTAAGGAAAAAAAAGGTGCCACAACTTTTTAACTTCTGTGCAGCTGAAAAAGAGGTGTGTAATATTTTCAGCCTCCAGACAACATATTGCACATCGATTGGGGCCCAGAATGCCTCTCTTATTGAGTTTGTCCCATGTAAGTATCTTACCACGCCATACTAGCCATCCAAAAAGAGTTATCTTCATGGGGATCTTACGTCACCAGAAGGTATAAAAAAACTTGGTAGAACTTCCAGCGAATTGAGTATGGATGATATTTGAATATATTTCTTTGACAATAACCGCATCCTTTTTCATTGGCCCATTCCATGTGATCCTATCACCCCCCGGAGAATAACAGAAACCAGCACGTCTATAAGAATCTCGGATGAATTCCCATTCCGAAGCGTCAGTCCCAACCAGACCAAGCTGTTCCGCTGTCTTGAATATCGGTGCGCCAAATGACCAAACTCTAATAGTCTGTGATAAAAACATAATTCCCCTGTGAGACAGACGATGAATAAGACGTGCGGAAAGACAATTGTGTGGCAGGATCAATAATATTGACTTGTAGGCTAATGGAATTCGGCCTCCATCACTGAAACTCCACGTCATGCAACCATATACATGAGATAATACCTTCTTGAACCCTCCCCAAATAGCATAATAGGTTCGAGCACAACTCATATCCCCGTAGATAAGCTGATGAAAGGTGTCGCCCTCAATATACTTGCATCTGATTATATTGCTCCAGATGCCAATCCCATTTATGGCACGCCAAAAAGATTTTATCAGCAACGCTATAGTAAAAAAATGAGTATTAAGTATACCCCACCCATCTTGATCTTTTGGTCTGCAGATAACTTCCAGTTGGCAGAGGTGAAATTTTTTCTCCATTTTTTCTCCTCCCCATAGAAATTGTGCCATAGTGCTATTAATAAATTCCACAATCTTGGTAGGCATATAGTAAAGATGGCCCCAATAGACCATCATTTGTGATAGAACCGCCTGTATAAGGATAAGTCTGCCACCCAGAGACAGCCATTTATGTGTCCATCTTTGAATACGGGCTCTAAACTGCTCAATAATCCACATCCAATCCTTAATTTTATAACCATAGGGTTTAATGTTAAAACCCAAATATTTGAAACCGTCTTTAGCAAGTTGTATGTGAACCCCCAAGAATTTTGCAATAAATTGAATCTCCTGTAAGTCACCTTTCTCATATAGTAGAAATGATTTGTCTTTATTGATCCCTAAACCAGTGGCAGATTCAAACCTATTGAGCACAATATGCAAATAGAACCAATGATTCCTGATGAGGTAGCCAAATAACAACATATCATCTACAAAGAGAGAATGTGTTGTGGAGACCGATTTAGAAAAAGCAAAGCCTTTTATGATCCCCTTTTGTTCTGCATTGTGTAGGACTTTGCTAAAACAATCCAAAATGAGGATGAAGATGAGTGGTGAGAGGGCGCAGCCCTGACGAAGACCTCCAGCAGCCTTGAAGAAATGTGTGGGCGTACCATTAACCAATACAACATATCTAACTATAGTGATGCAGGACATAATCCACTTGATGATCCTGATTGGCAGACCAATCTTGAGCAGTACTAATCTGATATAAGACCAGTCAACTGAATCATAAGCTTTGTGCAAATCAACCTTCATGACCAATGCCTCCCTCCTTTCCGTGTGCATAGAGTGAAGGACTTCCTGTGCGATGGAAATCGCATCATGGATAGAACGTCCTTGTAGAAAACCATACTGCTCCAAACAAATGTGTTCTGATAATGTAGCTCGGATGCGATTGGAAATAATCTTGGAAGTAATCTTGTACAGGAGATTGTAGAGCGCGATCGGTCTAAATTCAGCAAAATATTGCGGGTCAGCCACCTTGGGTATTAATGCAATAAAGGTGGAATTTAAATTTGCAGGCATATGGCCGCTCTTACGAATGAACTCCACCACCTCCATAAGCTCAGCACCGATTAAATCATAGAAAAAGGAGAAGAATTCCGTGGGCTAGCCGTCTGGTCCCGGACACTTATCAGGCGCGAAAGACTTCAGGACCTTGTACACTTCATTCCCATTAATTTCCTTATCCAATTCAGATATAGCCTCTTGATTAAACATTCTAGGTATGTGATTGAGGATCCATGTTTGGTTTTCAATATCACTGGCCTGCTCTCTTTGATAGAATTCAGAAAAATGGGAAAAAGCCTCCCTTTGTATCTCTTCAGTGGAAACTGCAAAACCACCATCAGCTTTCTTGATACGCCAAATAGCATTCCTATTATGCCTGTCAGATGCATATTGTGGAAGAATTTGGTGTTAAGGTCACCTTCCTTGAGCCAACAGATTCGGCTTTTCAGCTTCCAAGTGGTTTCTTCAATATTCAATATTTCCTGCCTACGCGTCCCCAACTGTTTAAGAATGGAATACGATTCAGCATCCGGGGCAGCGTTGGTGAATTCTTTGTGTATGGCCTCCATACGAGAATTTATATCCAGCAATTCCGCCCGAAGAGACTCTTTTTTATCTCTTTCCCATTTCTTAGATGCTTTCTTTAATGATTGGAGTTTGTGCTGAAAGCGGTCCAAGAGCCCTAGCTCATCACCCCCAGGTGTACCTTTCCAGATTGAATTTACAAGCTGTACATATGCTGTATCTTCAAGCCAAACCTATTGAATTTATATGGAAGCCCCTTGTTCTTAAGCCAAAAATTCCAAGAAATTGTAATCGGCATATGATCAGATATGTCCGAGACCAACACCATCGATCTAGGAGCGCCCCACCTATCAATCAGACCGTCTTTAACAATGGCTCGGTCAATTCTTTTGCCAATATAGTTATCTCTAGTTCTGTTGTTTGTCCGAGTAGGCATTATTGGACATGGCCTAATATCAGTCATATGGAATAAAAGAAACAGTTCCCTAAGATAATTTGCAAGAGGATCCATTCGAGCTCTGCGCCCCCAAATCTCGTCAGATTGTAGAGTAAAATTTAAATCCCCCATCAAGATCAAGTTTGGCAAGTTGAGAATACCGGACTCCCGTATTCTGAACCAGAAATGCATCCTATTTGAATATGGAGCATACATGTTGATAATATTTAAAGGTCCCTCCATGCCACGCATATGTCATGTTAGCAGAATTCCACCAAAAAAGCTGAAAGCATCAAAAGAAAACCTGTATGGATCCCACATAGCGATCAAACCACCCGAGTGTCCATTTGAATCGATGGCCACTGCGAACCATCCACTCTTTAGTTTCAAAAAAGATTTTATAGCCTTCTCCCTATGGCACAAAGTCTCCTGTCCCAAAAATATGCAACATTTACTGTCAGCAATCACCTCCCGTAGGCAATGAGTTTTGGGGGCATCGCCCATCCCCCGAATGTTCATTGATAGAATGAGGGTCATGGTGAAACGGATTCAGGGTGACTTGCTCTAAGCGCCCCAGAACCCTCCCTGTTGCCATCAACAGCGGAGATGGGAATATCAGTATAATTCTCCCCTTCCTCCGAAAACAGGGAAATAGACTTAAACTTTCCTTTTGCTGGTATACTTGAATTCTTTGGCTTTTTCCTAATAGTGACATTAGACGTAGAAGGAAAAGAGTCCCAAGAGTCCTTTCCAAAAGGAGGTCGATCAAAAACTGTTAATGCGGCAAGGTCAATATTGGGGTTGCCTAACAAGGAGTCAATATCACTGCCAATCATATTCCTAGGAGATTCAAGAGAGTATCTCGGGTCAATGGGGTCAGAAGTATTAATAGGAGACTCAACTGGGTCATCGTGGGCAGAACTTGGTATGACTGATGACTCACCCCCCGTGAGATTTGTACCATGAAAAAGCGGTGGATCAGTAATATTAGGTGGCCTTGTAGAGATACCAGAAGTATTATCAGCGACCGCATGAGAAGGGTCCTGAATGGGAGGGCCCGAGCTATGAGAAGGATTATTGGTCGAGTGTAGAGTGATAGGCTGGTTCAAATTTGGTGGACTCGAATGGTCATCTGAGGGGGAAATATTGTTTTCGGGGGAAAGAACCCTATTGATATGCATAGAGGGTCTATATTGTGGCTTGTTCCTATCCTCCCCAAACTTATACATCATATTTCTATCATTATATTCTTCAGCTGATACAAAAGCTACATCCTCCGAGGAAGAAGGAGATAAATTACCTATTGGTAACTGGTCCAAATTCGACGTAGACACTTGCTGCATGTCTCGGACGTCAGCACCACCATGAGCAGGGCCTTTTGATCGCACCATTCGAAGGAAAAAAGGACAATGATCTCTGAGATGCCCAGTTTTATGGCAAATGAGGCATCTGAAAGGCACCCCCCAAAAATCAATACGCTGTCTGTGCCTCCTATTGCCCCATAATAAATCAACATCACCTCGTAATCTCCCCACAAAATCTACCTCAACCAACAGCCAGGCGATTCGCTTGTCACCAGTACCTAGAATGCTCGGATCAATATATTTCGTACTGCCTATTGAATCCCCAATAGCTCTCAGGGCCTTCAATGTCCAAAATTCAAGTGGTAGGCCGGGTAATTTGACCCAAATGATTCTGCTGCGAGGAGCCTCCATAACCGGGTTAAAACCCAAGTACCACGACACCAGTTGTAGATAGCTTCGCCCACGAACCCATGTCCTGTTGGTGATCTTGAAGACATCACTCTGATCCATAAAGTGAAATGAGAACCATCCATTAATCAACGAACTGACCTTTGGAGAGTATCCAATAATGGGATGCCAATGTTGCTTAATCCAAACCGCAGTATCAAAATCGCTATTGTCCGGGAAAATCCAGCGACCAATAACTGCTCGCTTCTGTAAACTGGCCACCCTACCATATAGATCATCATAATCCAGGAAGACCTCCTTAATCTCCATATTGTGTCTGAAGTAATTCTTTTTAACTTTACGTCTACCTCTGCAATTGTTCTTTTTACAAAACCTCTGCAATTGTTCTTTTTATAGCCTTTTGTAGAGTTTATATTATCCTCCAAATTGCTGGTAATGGCACCGCGTATAATCAGATCATCAATTGCAGGTTCACTAGATACCGGTTCCAGGTCCTTGTTTATATAAGGAGGAGGTGAAACATTATCATTCCGATTGGTCTGTATACTGATAGATATGGCCTCCATAGCACATATACAAGCCTAGATGTAGTACACGTGATTGCACCAACTGTCACTGAATAAAAAATAGGAATTATGAAAAATCTGCTCACAGAGGAAGCGAAATCATTCCGTGGATTTTCCACGTATAGGGTCAGTGGAGAATCCACAAATCAAGGCAAGCAAATACACCATCCAACAACTCTCATAAAATGCCGGTATTATATTAGCACATATCCAGTCACTTTTCATATATTATTATTTAAAAAAATTTGTAATCAATATATTATTATTAATTTTAAAAATATTTAAACTTGTTAAATATATCAATTGAGATTTTTTTTTTTTAATAAATAGAAAATCATTAATAAAAGTGACTTTTTTTTTTATCATTAAAGTAAAGATATTCATTTTCACTAAATATTTTTAAGTTTTCCATTATTAACTATATTGCTTATATAAAAAAGTATAAAATTTAATATAAAGAGAATTAAAAAAACCTGTTTCCATTAAAATCCATACAAAACTTAAATGTTAAAGGTTATATAGTGAAATTATTGAAAGTCTTCACTTTAATGATGCTTTAATATTATGTTGATATGGTTGTATTGATTTTTCTACAAAGACTACTACCACGTTGAACGAGATAGTGGAAATTCGTTCAGTGCTCGACTCACAAAGCCATGGCACGAACACCGCCTCAATCACCCCGGGCTATTTCGTTAACATAGCCAACATGATGGAGTACGCTTACTAAATCTCCAAAGGAATTGAACCCAAAAAACGTATGGCTGTCTACAAGGTTTGTGGGTATCTACATGACCTTCTCTCTGCATTCGAGAATGCCTTCGATAACGAATGAGTAGATGTTAATTTTTATTAGAAATAAATTACAATTTTTTAATTTAATTTTTATTAGAAATAAATTACAATTTTTTAATTTAAAGAATTATTTATAAGTAGAGAATCCAGAAACAAATATAAAATGCAGTTAAAGGCTTGAGTTCAATATTCCTTAACGCATGATGAAGCTCAAATCAGAGAAATAAAATGGTATCTAATTAAAGGAAATTATCCAAAAATCATATTCCAGGCGGTAACATCATTTTTAAATCCTAAACAGATTTTCTTTTGAACTAACAACAAGAGAATTTTGAGAGCGTGGAGAGTTCGTAAAAGACGAAAAAGGGTTCATATTCTATGCCCTCGACTTTTGAAGCACAAATATCTAAAGCCCTTTCTTTTTTTCTCTCATGTCTTTGTTGCCTTAGTTGGTAGGGGCAATGTTTATTTATTACATTTTTATGGAAATTATGAAAGAAAAAAAGAAAGTATTTTTAATGTTTATGAAGCTAAAGATAATTTATGGGACCGATTGTTTCTTTATCTGATTCTTATATTAAATATCTAGACACAATTATTGTAAAATATGAAACTTTGAGCAATAAAAATATTTTGTTATATTTTGTTATTTTTATATAAATATAAATATTATCTAAAAGTATATTTAGAATTTTATAAGGTTTAATATAAGTAAATATTTCAGTTGAAATGATGAATCATATGCACTCAGATTGAATCAATTAGATTTCTACATGACCCAAAGAAACCAACAATCTTCCCTCCCTCTTCTATTTCAAAAGGAATTTTGTGTTGGTGCCAGCATGGTCCATATTTCGCTTTATTCTTATGAAACGTAAAATATTTTATCGCAACCCAAATCTCTGACCAAGCCTTATAGCTTCCAAAATGACCACGGACACCTAATTTTTTTTTTTTTTTTTATCACAACCCAACTCACTCGCCAAGCATTGTAACTTCTAAAATGACCACTAATCTTGGTTAAGATCTGGTATGGGTACTTTAAAATGTACTACTTGCATTTAAATGTCAACAAAAACAAGTAAATATTTTTTTTGTTATAATATTTTTTTCAAAAATTTGATGTAAAAAAATGTCAGACTTAGCTCATATTTATCAAATAAATATTTAAATGATTTCAAAATCTAAAGTCACAAATATTTCAAAATTTAAAGTCACTCTTCTTTATTCTTCATGGCATTTAAATTGGAGCCTTATCTAATTGAGCCTGCTGTAGTTTATCTTTAATCTATTGTCGAGTGCGCCTTCATGCGGAGGTTTTACTGTACCTCCATGTGGATGGATTGAAAAATTTCTATCCACGAAGTTGTCATCGCCTTCGAGACCATAATGCACTTGAAATTAAGTTAATGCATGTTTATTTGCTGTCACCGTAATCTCTGGAACTCCTGAATATTTTCCATCAGTCCAGTCATTTACATGGCCACCATGTAGTTGGATTTCATGGAATAACAACACCAATTCAAAGAACGAGAAACTTGATAGTTTTCTGTATTATAGAGTTAAACATTATGTATAACCAAAAAAAATAGAAATTAAAATAAAATGTTTTTTTAAGGAATATGGATTCCGATAATTTTCCATATTATATAATTTAACCATGTGTAAAATAAAATAACATAGTTATTTAGATCAAAATAATTACACATTATTTAATTTATGTGATATAAAATTGGAGATTGCGCACAAGTTTTAAAAATAAAACTATTTGAAAACCTTGATTTCATCCATTAAATTGTGACAACCAACATAGTTTGATGAATTTTGTTTTCTTAAAAAACCCTCCCCTCATCTCTAGCGATTCTTGGCTCATCATATACATTCCTATTAAATCCACTTAAATCCACTTGAACCGAATATTCCCACAATCTTCCCCTTTCTTCGGTTTCAAAAGGAGTCCCCTGTTATGCCCGCATGGTCCAAGTTTTCTTTGATTCATATGAAAAGTCAAAGATGTAATGGCAACCTAGATATTTCAATACCACTCATCTAGTTCAAGTTGGATTAGCAGAGCTCAGAATCACAAATTGCAAGATTACATACTTGGTGGTTGTGAAACCATTCTTATGTGTTATTTATAATAAAACCCATCTCATTCATTCCCTTCAAAAGAATTAGAGAGAATAATGAAGGTGGTAAGTAGCCATTAAGATGGAGCATGTCTAGGTATAAGTAGCCATTGAGATGGAGCATGGCTAGTTGTGCCCTTAGAGAGAAGATTGCTGTAGAATTAATAAAGGCTCCTCATGTGAGTAGGACTTCTAACCACAACATGTGATTAATGATCCTAGTGTACCTCTAACATCATTTTTTTGACTTTTTCTTTCAACAATGAGATCATGGAGATTTTGAAGTACGTTTAAAAGTACATTTTCCAATCACATTAGAGAGTTGAAACATAAAAGGAAGTTAATGTGAGAGTTTGTCCTTGTTATTCACGTTAGAGGTTTTATGAGTATGTGATCATGTGTATTTAATTATTTAAATTATTTGTTATTATTCGATAGAGTGACTAACTTCTATAGATATTTTGTAGTGGATATTAAGTATAAATACTCTTTAACATAGTCTGAACATTGCTCTAAAGTGACTCGATATAATATCTTCCCAGTAATAAAACTTAACTAACATAGATCATGATAATCACTCAGTTATTTATATCAAAGTTATATATATTTCTTTATGAGTTCCACAGTGAAAAAGGTCATTGGAGAGTTTCTAAAACACTATGAATGGAAAATATCTGCCATCTCTGTGAGAATATGAATATCAAGGATGAAAATCACTTCCTCTTAGAGTGCCCTTGGTACAACCACACTAGAACTCAATTTCATAATCTTTGTTGCAATACTGACCTTCCTAGCCTTTTAAGATGTCAAAATTATAGTGAGCTCCGAAGGCTTCTCTCCAAGCTTTCTGAACATAGTAATAAAATCTTAAATAAAATTAAATAACTCTTTTCTTTGACCAAAGATTGGTCTCAGTGGACGATAACCATCATCATCATCATCAATGATTAATTATAGAAACTTCTTTTTCTACATCCATAGTAGTTGAATTTCCTATGTGTATTGACAATAGCCTTATTGTTCTATTAAAATAATTCTAAGTTTAAATTATAAATATCTTGATTATTAATTATAATTGATAAATAATTAAAGTGGCCATATAAATTAAAAATTTAAAGTTTAAATTAAAACTATCATAATTATTAATTATGATTGATAAATAAGTAAAATAGTTATATAAATTAATAAATTTATCAATTATTTTTAAAATCAATTTAGATAAATGTTTTTCCAATTAATTATATTATTAGGATTTGGTTTAAATGATGTGATTAATCAGAAAAACATTTATCTACATTATGAATCACACAAGTCTTAGATCTAACAAGATCAATTTAATTAAAAAATTAAAATATATCAACTTTGTAAATAAATTTATGAATATTATTATAAATATTTGAAAATATTAAATAGAAGTTAAATATCTATTATTCCCTTCTAATTATTAATAATTAAATTAAAATTTTAAAAATTATATTTCAAATTTGATGGACATAATTATTACTATATAGAGTGTTAATTGCAGTCAAATTAGGTACGTCTAACAAAATATCAACAAGTTCAACCCACAAACAGAATTGCATTTTCAATTCAAATTTAAGTCTACTTTAACATGGATGAGAGAAAAGTACATATGGATGCAATAAATGAATAAAGACGTGGAGTTTTAACGGCCGTGAGGGAATGTGGATGCTTGATAGCTTGCATTCATGCACTTGGAAGCTCAATGGAAACAACAACTTCGTAAACCGGTAATGAGTAACTCGGTATACAACGGAGCTTGATTTCGCAGGAAAGCTGGAACCTAGAAGAACGGGACCGTTCCCTCCTACACGTATCATCGGCATGTGGAATGGCGCCAAGATAATTGTGTCCAGTAATGAAGGAGGTCGCACTTCAATCTGACCGTTTAAAAACCACAATTCATGCTATATACTTCAATCTGACCGTTTAAAAACGACTTCCACACAAGATTTCTCTCAGATATAGAATCACCCTTAGATTCACGCTATAACAAGCTTTCTCTTCGAATCCAACACAAATTGGTTCCAGCAACAAACCTTACAATAAGCTCTGTCTTCGAATTTCAACGGAAAGAAGCTAAGTTTGAGCTAATTTTGTTTTTCTGTTTACATTGAAAAAATCAACTACTTACACGTTTCATTCTAAAAATCAACTGCGTACACGTTTCATTTCGGATAAATACAAGGCCCAATGATTTCCGTTCATTTGAAAAACTGGTTCCCTCAGAGGCCGCTCCAATGAGCTTCCGACTGACAATAATTTCCAGCTGCACAAATATGCGTTGAACCCTGGATTTCACGCACAGGTGCCCAACCCTAAGTCATGGACGGAACCTTATCGCGCTGATGGTAGCACCTTCTACATTAATTTTTTTCCCGCTGTCGTCATTGTGAACAGGATGGGAACGAACTTAAAGGAAGGCATCTGGAACAGCAAACATACGGATGTCAAAACAGAAGATGGAAATATGTCAAATGGAGATTAAAAGGTCGATAATATTTAGGCTGACACATTTCAAAATAGAAAGGTTTTAGTGTAAGAACACTTTTGTTGTAAAAATAAGTAATAACTTATATTACAACGTAAAACCTAATTTCGTTATAAATTAATTTTGTATACTTCAAACTCATTATACAAAATAAAGAGTGATTTTGTAACAAATTTGTAGGGATACTAATATGTTTTTAAATATTGAAATAGAGAAATATTTTGTAAATTTATAATATTTAAATTCAAATTAGAGTAGAAAAGGGTCTAGATTAGATCTAGAATGATATGTTATCATTGATATAGGAGACTATAGAATTTCTAAGCTAGTTTTAAATTTCAGCCAAAACCATCTAAGGCTTAAACGAGGTTGGTATAAAGACACCAGGGCCTGGTTAAACCATTGGGAGATCGATGAGAATGTTGCATTGTAAAACATTAATAACATTAAAAAAATTGTTACTTCTAAATTCAAAGAAAAAATGTGCTGTGAGAAAGATCTAGCAGCTAAAAGAAAATTAAGATATTATAAGAAGGTCATCAACCCCACCCTAGAAGATCAAAAGTATCTATCTGTTTTAACTTTCTCAAAGAAGAAAATTAATATAGCCAAGATTAGAACCAACTCTAATGAGCTCCATAGTGAAACAGGTCGTTGGACAGTTCCTAAAACACCATGGATGGAAAGGATCTGCCGTCTTTGTGAGAATATGAACATTGAGGATGAAAATCACTTCCTCTTAGAGTGTCTGACGTACAATTTCATAATCTTTGTTGCAATACTGACCTTCCTAGCCTTTTAAGATGTCAAAATTATAGTGAGCTTGGGAGGCTTCTCTCCAAGCTTTTTGAGCATAGGAATAAAATCTTAAATCAAACTAAATAACTCTTTTCTTTAGGTCCGATAGACCAAAGATTGGTCTCAGTGGACGTTAACCACCACCACCATCATCATCATTAGAAATTAAAAAAGAGATTATAATAATAATAATAATAATAATAATAATAAATTGTTTATTTTACATTAGTAAAATTGAAAAGCACATTTGAAATTAAAAAGAAATAAATTAAAATAGAAAACATAAACCCAAAAATATTATGAAATTGTTTTATTTATAATAATATAAAAACAAAAAAATAAAAGCTATTTTTTTCTTATTAAAATATAAATTAATTTACTTTTACTAGATGTAAAATGAAAATAATAAAGATACATGAAATTTTATAAATATATTGTGTTAGAATAGTATAAATACTTAATTTATAATTACTAAGCGAACTTGCTTTTCAGAATTCTCTCCACAATGATGAACTCAAAGTCGAAGTTGACCTATATATGATTTTTTTTTTTTATAATAAAAATATGTAAATTGGAATTAGTGTAAAGTGATAGATAATTTTATAAAAAAATAATATTTTCTTTGCATTCAAAATTAAAATAGATATTCATTTAATTAATTTGAGAAAAATGTCTTAACTCTACAATTTTGAATCATGGTGCTATCCATATTTTTTTTTTTTAAAATTCAAAAATTAAATATAAATTAAAAATATTTTAGTTTATAACAATCTACTACATTAATTTATTGATACTTGAAATATGTTTCAAATAAAAAAAAAATTCTAGACACAAAATGATTAACAAAATTTTATAGTTAACCAATCGTTAATTAATATAAAAAAATAAAATCTAAAACAAAAAAATAATAGAGAACTATATTATTATATCTTTAATTTCTTTTGTGTAGGATTTTATTTTTATTTCCTAGGAGTAATCATAAAAATGCTAAACCAAAGTATATATTTTTTGTTTTGCTAAATTGTGTGAGTTCTGAGATGATTGATGCTTAACCTTTGGCTTGAGAAACCATGACTCAAGGGCAGTTAAGTCATCAAAATCACCCGAGAAACAAGTGACAGTATCAAGAAGATGCTCTTATGCACAAACTAAAGAGATGATTCTCACAAGCAAGTGATCATGTCTCTCCTACAAAGAGACAATATCCTATGAATGGGCCAATCTCTCACAAGCATGTGGAACAAAATGGAGTTTGTCAAAGGCATTGGCAATGGTCCTCCTTGAATCTAATACAAAGACTCAAATTACACCATCATCATCAAACTCGTCTTGGAATTTTGAGACTTTTGAATGAAAACAAGACTAATTTATGATGAAGTGTGAGAATAGCCTTTTCTTCAACACCACACTGTATTGGTTTGCGTGAAAAAATAAAACAATGAATTCTATACAATAATTCAGATCTTTCTTCCTTCCTACAACACAAAAGATCACCATAATATGTAATATACATTCATCCTCTTGCAATTTCCCAAAAGAGACAAAAACCATAAATGCATGAAACTTACATTGGGTTTTGTGCCAAAACACTCAACCATATGCTAACAAATTAGAAAAAACAACATCAACAAGTTTGTATCATCATTCTACAACCTTTAATTGTAAACTCGACCTTGTTCTAAAGAGTGCAACTCTGCCTTGAAAATTGTGCCAAAGTATTTATGACACATGTGGGCTTCAAACATGAGCCTTCATATATGCTACTTGAAACTCAACAAACACAACACCAACATGAATGTCTCTTCATTCTAATAATTTTTACTGTAAACACAACCCTGTTCTGAAAGGTGCATATTTGCCTCGAAATTCATGCTAAGCATTAATGGCACCCTCAGATTCATTGTTAAGATTCAAATCTGGTCACACCAGTAGATTCCTATTGAAATTATGAGAATAATGAGTATAAAATTGACTACCCTCTAAGAAGTGCAACTTTGTTTGATAAAACATGTTAATCGTTAATGACACACGTGGGCTTCAACCATGAGCCTGCGGATTTGCTACTCATATTACAATTCTGATTGCACAAATGGATTCCTTGCGAAATTTTGAAAAACATGAACTTGTAAGGTTCATATAATTTTTTTACCGTAATTTCTAGGCCCCTCTTAGGCTGCCTACCTCGAAATCTATGCCACAACAATCCTCTCTCTATAATAAATACAAGATCTACATTGGAATCCATGCCAACTACCACAATGAAATTTAGCACAATCACCACAAGATTTAACCGAAACTATCAACTTAGCATTATTGCAAACTCGGTCTAGAGCTTCGCTAAAAATGTCGCCAGGTTTATCCATTAGTTTGGCCAAAACTGCTAGCTTTGATCGGACTGCCAAATTGACCATTTTCTAAATTTAACTCGACCTCTACCAAAGTTTCCATATGCCAAGTTTAACTGGCCAACCAGGTGCTGCCACATGGAAACCCCGGATTGGGCCACTTTAGTAGTCGACGAGTCCATGCCACATGCCACTGGATTACATGGTCACTACCACGTTATGTATGATGGTGCCATGTGGTGCACCTTGGTTGAACCATGTGGCACTTTCATACTGGTCCATCGAGGCATAAAATGTGTCGAATGTGGCTAACATGTGGCATGTCTTGGTACTTCCGTGTTATCTTGATGATGTTCGTTGTATGGATTTCCAAGTCAGCACCTACCATGTCATCCTTTAACTTTGAATTTTTCCCAATTGACCAAAACTTTGATAGGACATATCTTTTTCATATGACCTATGTTTGAGGTTTCGTTCATGTTGTTGGAAATGTCTTGTTGAGATCTTCGACATGGTGTTGTTTCCATCAATTTTTGAGTACTTTGATTTTTGAGGTTTTTGAGAGCCTCTTGGATCACTCCTCCCCATTAAAGGACTTTTGGACCCAAAAGTTACATACATAGATTATACATGTTTCCACTTATTTACAACAGAAGCCATACTCTTCACTACCTACCAAAGACCTAAAATATCACTATGTTGCATTCATATGTGATCTTATAAATTTCATCACTTTTACAAGGTTTTTTTCCATCTATGGAGTCTTAGAAGCAACACGTTATTTAAAATTATGATCATTCTCAAAACTTTGAAGTAGGATATTCATCCTTTTAGTCATCACGATAAACATGCATTCCTCGAGCCATTTATGTAACTGGCGTTCTTCTTGGACTTGCTTCATGAGTTGTTTCATTAGCTAGCTCCTTCATAGGTTCTTGCCTAAGATTCTTGTCCTTCTGTGGATGTATATATGGAGGGATTTACCAACAAGTGGCTTTTTGATGTCCACCCTTGTGCAATGGTCGCAACCATTTTTCTTCATCCATACTTTCTTGAACTTCTTTGGATGCATCTCTGGATGGATTTCCCAACATGTTGCTTTGTTTTGTCCACATTTGTTGCAATGGATGCAATGGGTTTCTTCATCCAATTTTTCTTACCCTTCTTTGGATGCAATTATGGATGGAGTTCCCAACATGTGTATTTCTAACATCCATCTTTGTTGCATTGATTGCAAAGGTTTTTCTTTATCCAAAATTTCTTACCCTTATTTTTCTCTTGATGATGGAGGGGTCTTCATGTCATGTCCCATTCCTACTTGACATGAATTTCCTATACAAGACCATTCTCTTCCAACACTTAACAAAAACATGGTTATTCAAACCAAAAATTGCACATGCTTTTCTATGCCATAAACTTTGCTTACCATTTTTTTTGTAATCAAATGGAATTTTGGAATAGTTATACCACTACAAGGAAAATACCCTCTAGCGGAGGTTATAAAGGAGGTTTTTAGCATTATAAAATTGGCCAAAATTGTCAAAAAAAAAAAAAAATTGCTACAACATTCATTTATGGCTACAGAGGTTTTGGTGGAGCTTTTAACGAAAATTCAACACAAAAAAATGGGCAGCCGGAGGTTATTACGAATGTTTTTTTCATCGGTGCGCTACTTTGGATTTAATGCATCGGTGCGTACATGTAGAAGGCGCCCCGGGGTGGTCGAAGGAGAATGCACTAGGCTGTTAAGGTATAAAACCGCACAGGGCGTAGTGTTGGTGATACAACACATGGGGCCGTTCTAATTGGTCTTGGGATTTGTGCGGTGCCCATAGGTCATATCAATGCACTGGTGCGTAGATTTATATAAATGCACCGGTGCGCAGTATCACACAAATGCACTGAGATTTATAATTGGTATCAATATTCGTGCGGTGCCCATAGGTCGTAAAAATGCACCGGTGCGTATAGTCACATAAACGCCCTGGTGCACAATATCACACAAATGCACCGAGATTTATAATTGGTATCGGTATTCGTGTAGTGCCCATAGGTCATACAAATGAAATGGTGCGTATAAACACATAAATGCTCTGATGCGTAGTATCACACAAACGCACCAAGATTTTAATTTGTATCGGTATTCGTGCGGTGCCCATAGGCCATACAACAACACCCATGCGTATAGACACATAAATGCACTGATGCACCGTACTGCACAAACGCCTTGATATTTTTAATTGGTTTTGGTATTTGTGTGGTGCCCATAGTTCGTAGAAACGCACCGGTACTCTTAAGAATACAAACACACCGGTGTACAGTAACCGACACACACCGGTTTTCATTTTGTATTTTTTAGAAACATCGACATGTGACAGTGCAATTATTGTGATTGTTTTAAATTCATTATTCATCAAAAGTCGACACATCTTATAGAAATAATCATATTAATTAAATTTTTATTAACACATTTGAATGTGATGTTTGGATTAATTTGTTATATCATATCATAATTATTGTGGGTTTTTAAAGTTCATTATTCATCAAAAGTCGACACATATATATCTTATAGCAATATTCATATGAATTAAATTTTTATTAGTGCATTTGAGAACGACAATGGAGAACGCAATAGCGACAATGAAGAACGCAATAGAATAAAAAAACATATTATATATATATATATATATATATATATATATATATATATATATATATATATATATATATATATATATATATATATATATATATATATAAGACATTCTTTGTGATACAAAATGGGACAGTGATTGGTATCCCTTTGTCTTTCAATTGGGACACTATGTCCATTACATTAAAGAAAATGTCCGATTTCACAGACATATTTCAAAAAATACAACACCTTGCTTTGATATCCAAACATAGTGATCATCATTCTTCGCTTGAACTGCTGTCATTGCTAGAGCTACTTCCATGACTTGGGTTATTTTCAGGAATGTTTTGTTCACGGTGTTGATTGTTTTCTTCTTCTTCATCTTCCATCTACAAACATAAAAATAAACTGTAATGAGTGTATATACATTGGTGAGAATAATGAAAGTTACAATATTAAATAATATACATAAATGTAAATCGAAAATAAATGACGTACCATTGCAACAATTGACTCATAAACTATACACATTCTTTCAAAACCATGTAACATGCCATCTTTCAAGATTTCATCTGTTGGTGCAGTGCCATACTTTGTTTCCTGCAAGTTTTATACCCCATAACAAATCATATATTTAATATAAAAGATTTTTTTCTCTATTAATTATAGATATAGCTAACTAAAACAAGATCGATAGATGCTTACAAATTCCACAATTAAGTTATGATATGCCAACATATACTCACAACCCATATTTAACCCAATTTCAATCAATTCCTCTGATGATTCTTCTTTGTATGTTAGCACCTGTTTGAAGACATTCAATTATGATTTTTGTAAAACAACTTAAAAAATACAAAAATGAAATCTAGTTAAGTTGTTATAAGGAAGTAACAATTACTCACAAACTTAGATATCAACCCTTTTCTTCCTTGTCGTCTTGTTTTATGTGTTGAATGGGTTCCATTTTCTTTTATTTTCTGCAAGAAAATACTTGAAAATTAATATTTAATGCTAAATTGTTTATTTATTGTACCTAATGATCGAAAAATTCAATGATTACATATTACATTTGAAGCACGTTGTTGTTGAGATGGCTCCTCCTGTGATGCAATTTTGTCCATTTCTTTGACCATCTCCTTGTACACTTTTTTGGACATTCCTACTGGAATTTTCTGATATCAGCTCGTTCATCTTTTGAGATTTTCATAATCTTCCTGAAAATGTAACATGACAATAAACTGTTTAATTTTTATATTGATATATAAAATGTAAATATAACAAAAGTGATATTTATAAATAATTTTAGATAAACATTTAAAGGAATATTACTTTTTCATTCCTTCTTTTTTGTTGTTGTACATTTTTGCTATTAAAAGTCTGACATGTTTCATTGACCAATTCTCTGGAAACTCTTCCTATAGTTTAGATAAAATTTGGTTCCTTGAATCATTGGATTGGTTTTTGTATTGTAAGCGGAAAGAACATCTATACATTCATTCCACTAGATCCCTCAAACTTTTGTAAAATATTTCCCCCCTTTTGTTAACCTCCAACACCATTCCAGATGAGCTAAGGAGCAATTCATTTTCATTTGCATGTTATATTTTTTTCTTTTCTTAGAACAACATTCCTTTTCTAAGTTGTTGGTACCCATAGAACATTAAAAATATGTGAATTAATAGACTTTTTGACACATGTTATCTAATAATTTTAATTATATTATTAATGAAAAATAAAAAAAGAAACTCATATTGGATCGATAGTATTTTTTCATTCACTTGATTTATCCTTTTACAATTTTTCCATCAAGATTTTGCGCTCTTCTGGTCCTAGATAAGAAATAATCTTATCGAGTTTCGTCATTTTGTGGCTCTGTATGATACAAAGTAAACAATACATATTAGTTAAACTTACATATAGTTTAAAAATAATAATTTTTGTAAAGAATGTATAAAGAACTTGCCTTTTTTTCTTTTCTTGATGTGTTATCAGTATTTTTGTTACTTGATCTCTTGTCAATCATTTCTTTATCAATCTCAAACCTATACCATATCATTCATTAATATATTTATAAATAAATTATCAACTTTTCAAGTAAAAAAAAAAATCTCAAGAAACCGGTGCACCATTCATGGTGTACGCACCGACGCTGGTGCATGGGTGTCTTAGAAACGCACCGCACAAACAATATAACAGACCGTATGGTGATTTATGTCAATAAGGAGCACTGGTGCATTACATGTCAACCATTGCACCGATTAACCATGATAAAATAATAAAAATCGTCCAGTGTTAGTTTTTGTAGCATAAACCGGTGCCATATTTTACATATGGCGTACTGATAAAAAAATTATGTTTTTAAATTTTTTATCACATTACTTTCATGGTGCGCTTGTACAATACAAAGCACTGGTGCGCTAAGTTACGCCGGGCGCACCGATGAAAAAAAAATATGTTTTTTTAAATTCACGCAAGGGCCGACATGGATTGGGATTTGATTATGCAAATCGTCCTATCGGTTGGATGTTTTAGGTCTATATTTAGCAATACAAACCCTATAAATCTAAATTGAAAATCCCTAATTCTGAAATCACAGAAAGAGGGAGAAGAAAGGGCAGAAACGAAAAGAATGTAGGGTTCGCATTTTTTGAAAGTGTTTTTTTGTTGTTGTTGTTGCGAAACAAAAAATTTACGGTGTGCCATAATGAAATAGCGCATCTGCTGAATATTTTACAAATGGTGCACTGAGAAAAAACATTTATTTTTTTAATTTTTTATCACAGTACTTTCGTGGTGCACTGAGATAATAGAGCGCACCGATGCACTTAGGTACACAGGGTGCACCGATAATTTTTTTATTTTTTATTTTTTAAGCAAGGGCCGACATGGATTGGGATCCGAATATGCAAGTCGTCCTGTGGGTTGGATGTCTTAGGCTTATATTTAGCAATACAAACTCTATAAATATAAATTGAAAAGCCATAATTCTGAAATCATAGAAAGAGGGAGAAGAAAGGGCAAAAATAAAAAGAATGTAGGGTTTGTTTCTAAAATGGATTTTTTTCTTGCGTGTTTCGCAGTGTGCCATAATGAAATAGTGCACTGGTGCCATATGTTACATATGTCACACTAATAAAAACATATATTTTTTTTAATTTTTATTTTTTATCACTGTACTTTCGTGGTGCGTTGGTATAACAGAGCACACCGAGGAAAAAAATATGTTTAAAAAAAAAAAAAAATTCATGCAAGGGCTGACATGGATTGGGATCCGATTATGCAAGTCGTTCCGTGGGTTGGATGTCTTATGACTATACAAACCCTACAAATCTAAATTGAAAAGCCCTAATTATGAAATTACAGAAAGAGGGAGAAGAAAGGGCAGAAACAAAAATAGTCTAGGGTTTTTGTTTCTAAAAATGGATTTTTATTTTATTTATTTATTATTATTATTATTATTTTTTTTTTTTAATTTTAATAATTTTTTTTTAATTTTTAATTTTTAATTTAATTCATTTATTTTATTTATTCTGTTTTTAAAAACTACAGAAAAAGTAAAAAAAACAATAAACCTTGATTTTTTTCTTTTACTGCATAAAAAAAAACTGCAAAAAAAGTAAAAAAAACAATAAACTTTGATTTTTTTTCTTTTACTGCATAAAAAACTGCAGAAAAAGTAAAAAAAAACAATAAAATTTACTCACATCGTTTGAAATTCTATGCTACAGGGTTTGAATCACCAGAGGTTTGGAATTTTGATTGTCTGAATACTTTTGTTCGAACGTATTTCCCTGCTCCACAGTGCTCTCGTGCTATGTTTTCTCTAGGTATGTATCCTGCAAATCTCCGGCTGATTTTTTTTTGCAAAAATAGTGAAATAATGAAAAGTGTTTAGTATTTAAAGAAATTTTTTATGAAATTAGATTTTCGAAAATATTTTGCCACCCATTTTTCAATTTACCTCTTTTTTTTTTCACTTAAAGAAAATAGAGTTGCGCTTTTTTTTATTTGCGGTTATTTGTCACAGGTGTGTCCCTTAATCGAACCGCATCGGTGCGTCTGGGTATAAAAGACACCGGTGCGCATTATAAAAAATGCACCGGTGCGATGATTTATACATTAGGCATCGAAATTACATTTAGGTGTGTGCACCAAAATTTATTTTTGTTTTTCTCAAATGCAGGGAGAAAATATCATAATTATATGGAATGGACAATTCTTCAAAATCCGGCTCGTTCCATAATATTTCTTAAAGTCCATTGTGGAGTTCTCCTTATCCATCTCGAGACGTAATATTTACTTCAGATTTTATTTATATTTTCACTATATAATTGAATTTATGTTTTTTATCCATGCAGTCAATCGTGCACAACTTAATTAAATTTATAATGTATACAAATTTGCAAATTCATGCAGATTCAACATCGAGTTCAGATGCACAAAATATTCAAACTGCTCCAAAATGTCGGAATTTATTATCAAGAGCTGTATATCGCAAGGTACATTTGGTAGATGAAAATGGACAGCTACTTCACCCTGCCAATTGTAACAATATTTCATCTTCTAGCCATAATCCCGGGACAACGATGGTAATTATAATTATAATTGTTTGGTATATATATTGATTAATATGTAATTATTTCAACGTCAAACCAATTTATAATCATGCAATATTGTCAACGTGGTTACTAATTGATATCATATATTTTGTACTAATCATGTTCAATTTTTTTTTTTTTTTTTTTAGGATTCTAGTGATGATGAATGACATACCTACCATCTTCTGTTGCACCCCACGACAATGTCAAATCGAGATAAGACTGAATTAAGAGAAAAAATTGGAGAGGAACGATACCAAGAATGGTTGAATCAACCACCGATTCAATTTCCACTACGCCCAGCTTCACCAATTAGGAATGACTACAACAATAGTAGTTATTCACAAGATGGAAATGGAGGTAATGAAATAGAGGTTGGTATGGATGATTACTTAAGGGATATGACTACCATGGAGACAATGTTGTTATATGCATTCCAAAACAATGATCAGTTAGGGGATGATGCTCATATCGCTGACACCTTTTTCGAAAGCCTTAAATTTGCTTCCACCACCCCTCTCTTTGGACCTGGTGGTCAGTCAAATTCTACCCAGTTGGGGACAACGATGTTACTGTACAACCTGAAAGCAAAGTTTGGCTTGTCGAATGCACGTTTCTCAAAACTTTTGAGGTAAGTTACCATAAATTACTCCCTTATATAAATTTGAAATATAATCAGTACACTGCAATGAAAATTACAAATGGTAAATTTTATGAACGTTAATAATTATATCGACATTAATGCACATTTATTAATATATTTTTCCATGATTACCAACTACAGGTTATTCAAAGATAAGGTTCTTTCGAGTGATAATGTCTTGCTCAGTAGCTGCGAAGAGGCAAAGAAACTGTTGAAAATGTTGGGTGTTGAGTACATATAATATCATGCATGTCCAAATGATTGTATTCTATATAGAGGAGAAGATGCAGACAAAGAGATGTGTCCGAAATGTGGGCATGACATGTATGATAAATAAAAAAAGAAGGGTAAATCACATACTGGTCCTCCTTTTAAGATATTGAGGCACATGCCTATAATCCCAAGGATTCAAAGGCTCTTTCGTTGCAAAGAATTACCTATGTTGTAGGGATGGCATGCCTCACACAGAAGTGAGTTGGGATTTATGCGAATCCCAACTGACTTAATAGTCATGAAGCATATAGAGGATACAGGCCCGAAAAATTCAAGGATGAAGTACGAAGTCTACGATAGCCATGGATGGCGTCAACCCATATCCCCTCCAGAACACCAACTATTCTGTTTGGCCTGTAGTAGTGATCAATAACAATATCCCCCCATGGTTTTCAGTGAAGAATGAACATCTTATGTTGGTTCTCATAGTCCCCGATAGAAAGAAGACAAGTGAAGAATATGGATGTCTACTTACAACCATTGGTAGATGAATTGAAGGAATTATGGGATGGGATAAATGTATACAATGTATCAAGACCCATCGCAACAGAGAGGAGTTTTGCATTGTATGGCATATGTGCTTACACAAAACATGATTATCCAGGCTTAGGATTTTTCTCTGGTAAATTACATGTTTAATTTATTGATTTTTTTATATACGTAACAATATTCTTTCGCATATTAGTTATTTAATTCGTTGTAATATTTGTTCTGATCTTCATGATATTCTTTAATGTGCCATGCATATTAATTAATGTTCACAAATATAATCTCGTAGGTCTTGTAACAAAAGGGTATTTTGGATGTAAATGTTGTGGACCTTCTCTGAAAGCTAGATGGTCCAAGGACCTACGAAAGCCAGTGTATGATTGCTCCAGGGTATTCCTACCAGAAGAACACCCTTACAAAAGAGTTGCATCCGCTTTCAATGGTAAACGAGAGAGAACCAAAAGGCCTCCAATAATGACACCAACTGAATGGCTTAGAGCATATGAGAGATAGAAGGAGAAGGAGTTCATAGAAATGTTCGATTCAAATGGGGAGCCTATGTTTGATGATCCAGATTTCTTCGACACCTACGTTGAGAAATTTCCCATTGGGATGAAAAGTAAATTTATATTTTATGACCTCCCATATTGGGAGCATCTTAAGATTGCCCAGTTATTAGATCCAATGCATATATTTAAAAATGTTTCATCTTCTTGATGGAGGCACATATAATCGAAAAAAAGTGACACATTGGCTGTTAGGAAAGATCTTATTACTTCAAAAACTAAAAATAAACATTGGCCAAGATGATTAGAAAGTACGGGATCAGACGCAGGTGCTGGTCCCTCTAATTCATGATTTTTCAAAGAAGGTGATGTCCCATGGATTTAAAAAAAAGACGATATTTCTTTGGAAAAAGAAGTTATAATGGGTGTGAGGGTGCCAAATTCATATGGGTCTTCACTACGACGTTGCTTCACCGTGGATGACCATTTGTCGGGGTTGAAATCGCATGACCATTTGTATGTTATAAGAGTACGTATAATGTCAAAAGCATGATTTTATTATTTTTTATATTAATAAATTTTATCCCATGCGGGGATCATAAAACATAACTAATTTTGTATATTATTGCACGTGTTTATAACTTTGCAGTGTCATTATCCTTTGTTTGTGCGTGGGTGTGTGAAACATGAATTCCCTCAAGACCTAGGACGTGCCCTATCTAAATTATCTACTTTTGTATATTGGATCATGTCAAAGGAGATTCATGTGGCTAGCATTCCACAGTGGCATCAAGAGATAGTTGAGATTGTTTGTATGTTTGAGAAGGAACTGTTGACGAGTTTCATGGACTTACAGGTTCATCTTATAATCCACCTAGTATATGAGGTTGAATTAGTTAGGGTGGTTTCTTGTCGTTGGATGTTCTTCTTAGAGAGGTACATGAAGAAATTGAAAGGTTTTGTTCGAAAGAGCAAAAACCGAGGGGTTTATGGAAGAGGGGTACATATCGTATGAGTATTTCTATTATGCCAGTGAGTACATCAAGCATATCGACAACATACCAGGTGTGATGATTTGGGACGATGAAAGGGATGAAGACAAGAGAGAAGGGGAGTTGCTCCAAACGAGTGGAAAAAAGCGCTTGATAAAGAGTAAGCAACTTATAATTTTTCGAATTTACAAAAAGTAATTAATATTCATGTTGAACTTTGATATAGTATATATTTTGATCTCTAAGTACTATATAATGTTGGTTTGATTTCATCAGTGAATGCAAAAATTGAAGCAATCAATAAATTCATTCTTTACAATTCTGAAGCGACACAACCGTGGATCGCATTGTACGAACAAAAGAGGATGAAATGGGATAGTGACAGGAAAGAATTCAGACGGTTGAATGGTAGAAGTGTGCCTTATCTCGATCATTTAAAAGAAAATATGCCAAAAATATGCCCCAAAAATTGGGTTGCTGACCAAGTCAGAGAGATATACGGTGCTACCGGTCGTTACCTGCATGCTGAAGAGGATGCACTAAACATAGGGATTGGGTGTAGCAACTTGGTAATAATATTTTTAATTTATATGTAAATTTGAAACTTATATTAAGACATCTACATTTCATATTTTAACTTTTGGGTTATTATAAGACACATGACACTATGATTTTTTTACTTTTTTATAATAGGTGCATTTGTTCCCATCTATGTGGGCATATGGACACCATTTTCGCACAGAAAATGCAGATGCTGGAAATATCACACAAGAATGTGGAGAGGAAGTCTAGTTTGATCAATCTAGTCGATCTAGCGATCGTGGTCAAAACCTAGTACGAGGGACGTTAGCTTACGTCGGAAAGATATAAGAGATCATTGAAGTGGATTTTTCTTCTTTCCAATGTGTTATTTTTAAGTGCAAGTGGTGGGAGATCTTTGATCAGAATAATGTAAAAGAAGATCGTGATAGTAGGCTGATATGTATCAACTCTAGAAAGATGTGGGATGAAGCTAAGGAGCCCTATGTTTTCCCCAAACACTGCAACCAAGTGTTTTTTTACCCAGATGTGTTGGATATGGATTAGTGGTTCATATTGACACATGACCCTAGATCAAAAAATATTTTTGAGAACAATAGTGTTATTATGCCATGCGAGGTGGAAGATAATGAGGGTGATCATGAGAACTGAGAGTGATATGGTACATGTGTTATTTCACCAATATTTATACTTTTTAAGATGGTTTTTTCGAAACATTATAATATGTATTTTTAATTAATTGGTAATTTGCATTGTGTTAATGTTAAAATCAATAATTCACTTGATTATTTGCAATTATGTTGATCTCAAAAACAATGGCGTACTATATAAATTAGTTCTTTTTTTGCATCTAAGACCATAATAAAATAATGATAATTCTAAAGTACATGAATTTATTGGCATTTTTTTCTAAACTTTATTCTGTTATAATAATTCGTATTATTATAGATTTATTATTTTACAATTATTTAAAATTTACAAATTTACAAATTTAAAAATTTTAATAAATTCATTTCACATTAATACAATTAAAATTTTACAAATATTTTACATACAATTACAATTAAAATAGAATTAGAATTAGAATTACATTTTTACAATTTCAAATACAATTACAATTTTACATACAATTACAATTACAAGTTTAGAATTTTACATATATACAATTAAAATTTTACAAATTAAAAATTACAATTACAATTACAATTTTACAATTTTACATTTATACCATTACAATTACAATTTTAGAATTTTTTACATGCAAATAGAGAGGATTTATAGTGCGACAGGTGTGGAAGGGAAACCCAGGCAGGCAAGTAGACCCTTTATAATATATTGTGCATTGATCTAGCTCTGGCTTGGTTCATGGCAGGCAATGGAGGCCTTGAGGCTCTGAGAAATATAGGTTTCTGAGCATTGGTTGGTAAAATGGGAAAAATCGTAATCTATTACTGCTGAGAGGTTCTGTTTTTCTCCTGGTATGTAGATGGGTTTACCTTTCAACATGAATTGGTAAAGAATTTTAGGTTTCTTTCTCTTCCAGGCTCTGGCCTATTGTTTTTGTGTCATAATATGATAAGGAGGGCCTCATAGTCTGGCATGTGGGCATAGTTTCTGATGGGAAGGGACTGCTTGGTGATGGCACTAGTTCTGATATGAGTGTGGTTTTTTTTGTCATTTGTTCCCGTCTGTGAGTTTATTTGCGGACTTGGAGTTACTCATCAAATCAAATATTTTGAGGAGGAAATAGGATTTTCATCTCCTTGTATGATGCTCTCTTCTCCCTTTTGGATGGGCTCTATCCATTAAAATTGACGAAAGCATATAATGAACATAGGTACTGGTTCAGACTAACTAGTTTTTCCTCCATTGTGAGACACTGGGGACCTTCACTAATGGTTTTCC
Organism: Pinus albicaulis; assembly: GCA_034641835.2. Classification (NCBI taxonomy): domain Eukaryota; kingdom Viridiplantae; phylum Streptophyta; class Pinopsida; order Pinales; family Pinaceae; genus Pinus; species Pinus albicaulis. The sequence goes on from CM076578.1 coordinate 479,605,642, forward strand.
GGTAACATTTTTTCAGGCAAGTTTTAAATTTTTCTCGGCTAAGGAGGTCATTTTCACTCTTTGATGATCAGTTATTATCTCTCTCCATAGTGGATTTCGAGCACTGGTCCGGACGGGTAGGTGGTGAGCGATCAACTTCTTATTTTTCTTTTTATGGCTGTGGTTTGGTGATTTTTACCTCAGTACCCTTAGTGATATCAGAGACCTTAGTACTTGTATATTTTGATGTACGATATGTGGGCTCGGATGGGCTGGAACATATACCTCAAGCTTGTTATGGAGATATAGGAGGTGTCAGGATATCGCTTTTGGGTGTCCTTAAAATATCAAGATAACCATTTTCTTTTGACAGGTGTATGAAGAGAAGTGACTGCGTTAAATGACTTGTTTTCACTGAGATGAAGGACTTAGACACCTATATCGAAAAGTGTGACAAAGAATTTCAGGATGTATCCTTCCTATGTGCGATAGGGGTGGCGGAGGGTGGTGAAGTTGATAGGAGTGAATGCGTCAGGAATACTCTTCCAACTATCCCACCTGTGGAAAAATCTCGTGAGGGTTTTTAGGCAGAGATCCCTGTGGGATTACAAAGCTGTATGAATGTGAACCCATCTCCACCAAAGGGTATTAGGGGGGTTGTTAAAAAACCTCTGCGAGAAGGTGAGGATTGCAGATTATTAAGTCTCGGATGCTCATGTGAGAGCGCATCGAAAGATTGACAAATAGAGCTCTGATTGGCAGATGGAAGTTTGCAAACAACAATAAGACAGATCTAATGGAATGGCTCTTTGGAGCGTGGGAGAAAGTTTTGGGATACAGGCCAAGAGTGAGTAAATTGGAGCAGGGCTGGTACTGTTTCCGCTTGTTAAGCAACAATGATGTGGTCGAGCTTGTGAGTAGGACTTGGGTAAAAAGAAGAAGTTTCCTGGCTTTACATAGATGGGATGCGGGTTTTCACCCCAGATTAAATGCCCCGGTAAATCATTTGGTATGGGTGAATTTATTTGGTTTACCGTTACAATTCTGGAGTTTGAAGGTCCTGGAGGCAATTGGTGATAGTATTGGTAGATGTAGGTATGTTGACCCAAAGTTCTTTGGCATTTATGATAAAAGCTCTGCTTGGGTCCTAGTGGAGGCACCCTACGCGGGAGGTTTACCGGCTGCTGTTGACTTGGCCTAGAATGGGACTATATATAAAAAGACCATTGATTACTGGATGGTGCCGTTTAGGTGCCACCTTTGTAATTCTATTGGAAATCTGATGAAAAAGTGCTTGAGGTGGCGGGCGAGTGGAAAAGGGTTTCGGTCTGCGGAGGTTCTGGGAGCTGCTCCTTCTGACCTGCGTGCCGACATTTCTGAAGCACATGAAATTAAGGGTACAATGTTAAAACCGGGTAAGTCTCTTGACTTCTATCAATCTCCTCCTATTGACTGTGATACCGTTATTCCACATATGGTCACTTAGAAAATTCATAGGTCTTTGGGATTAACTGATCCTTTATTCATGGGGGAAGTGCATGAAAATGAGGGCCAAGGCCTATTTTCTCCATGGGAATGAGATTGCACTCGGATTTGGATGGGTGTATTAATATGGAGAAGACTCTTGCTCACTGTTATGGTGCAAACTCAGTGGTCCTTATTTCTGTGCCGTTGCAAACACCGCAATCTGTGGAGGTTGGTCCTCTGAGTGAGTCTGTGAACCCTGAGGAGGATTCCCCACATAAGTCCAATGAGGCCTTTCTCTCACCGAGAAACTCCATAGGGAGTGATCTCGAGTTATTTCTGCTGGAACATGATACATATCTTAAATCCCTCTCGGTGGATAAGGGGGGACCTGTGTCTCCTTTACTGTGTATTAGTCCATCTTCAAGAAAAAATGTAACCACGAGAAGGGGGAGGGATAGGCCAAAAATGAAGAAAAATTTGGCACAACTCTCAGATTCTCAGGATATTGTCTTGGATGGAAATTTCAGAGACATCCCTATTTCTCTAGCCATAGGTTGGGTACTTAGAGATATTAACCCTGAGACACTGGATCCTTTACGATGCTGGTATCCTTAAATTTAAGGGGACTGGGGGGAGGGACAAATTTTTTTCTGTTAATTTTTTTTCTTCTTTGAAAACCATATATTATTTTTATACAGGAGTCTATGAATACAACTGATAACTCGATTGCTTATTTTCGTGCCATGAAACCAGATTGGCATATGGTTTCTATGGATGCTGAGGGGCACTCTGGAGGGCTGGTGGCCTTATGGGATCCTAGGTGGGCATCCTTGAGGGCTTTCAGCTTCTTCGGCAATATCCTCCTCACTGGGAATTTACGGGGTTTTGAACATATAATTCTTCTGATAAATGTTCATGCACCTTATATGGATAGGTTAAGTTTTTGGAAGAAGATGGAGGTCAGTGGTTTTCTCCATCTAAAAAACCTGGTCATAGCAGGGGATTTTAATTGTTCCCTATATGATAACGAAATATGAGGACAAAAGAGTAGATGGGATCCTTTGGGGGTTATGATAAACATGATCTTTACTAGTGCTGGACTTACTGATCATCCATTTAAGGAAAACAACCCGACATGGCATTGAGTTTATTGGAAAAAATCTTGACAGAATTGTCATAAATAATGACCTTAGAATTCATATGTAGAATACATCAGCAAATGTGGAGGACCTCACTATGTTGGATCATAGGCCAATTACCTTCAGTTGGGATTTTGAAGCCCAGAAAGCTGGCATACCCTATAAATTTAACAGAACATGGCTTGAAATGGAATATTTCAATGTACTGATTAAAAAATATATGAACAACAATAAGAGGTTGGAGGGTCAATCGGCAATGATATATTTATCCAACATTCTAAAAAAATTGAAGAGGGTGGTAAAATTCTGGGAACGGGGGCAGAAAAAAATGAAAGACATGATAAGGATAATTAGAATGGAGAGGGCTAAGATATTGCAGGATGTAAGGGAGGGAAAGCAAGCATTAGATTACTGGGAAAAATTGAAGACCCTGGAAAATGAATACAGACAACATATGCTGGTAGAGGAGAATCTGTGGAGGCTAAAGAGCAGGGCCACATGGTTACAGAGTGGCGATAAAAATACAAAATATTTTCATAAAATCGCTTCAGGAAGAAGGAGTATTAATACAATATGGAATATCGAGGAAGATGGTAAGACCATTTGTACTACGGAGAAAATAAAAAGGGTGGTTGTGGATTTCTTTGGAGCATTATATAAAGATCAGGAAAATGTGGATATTAGAACGCAGGTGAATTTCATTGAGGATTATCTGGTAATGTTTATGGAGGAATATTTTTTATATATGAAAAAAAAGTAAGCCCAGAGGAGGTTATGAAGATACTTAAATCCTTTGCAGTGGATAAAAGTCCGGGTCTGGATGGTTAGACTTCAGATTTTTTCCTCCATTTCCATGATGAATTCATCAATGTAATCACTAAGATGGTGGAAGAGGTAAGGTTGATAGGAAGGATTCATGGTGCAATTAATTCAAATTTTCTTGCTTTAATTCCAAAAAGGAAAAGTAAGTCATCTTTCGACGACTTTCGCCCTATATATTTATGCAATACATTATATAAAATAAATTCTAAGATTATAGCTGAGATACTGAAAGGGGTTTTGTCGAAGCACATAATGCTGGAACAGTCAGGCTTCCTCAAAGAAAGAAGTATTCATGATGCGGTGGCGATTACCCAGGAAGTTATACATTCCATACAAGCAAAAAAGATGAAGGTAGCAGTGATGAAAATTGACTTAAATAAGGCTTATGATAGAGTGGATTGGTCTTTCTTAAGATTGGTTCTTTACAAAATAGGTCTTGACAAGGATGTGGTGGCTTGGATAATGGGGTGTATTACCCAAACATCGATGGCTGTTTTAATTAATGGATTTGCATCTTGTTTTTTCAAACCGGGGAGAGGGTTGAGGCAGGGCTGTGCTCTATCGCCACTGCTTTTCATTCTAATAATGGATGCGTTAAGCATGAAGATTAAGCATGCTTCGGTTCTGGGAATTTTTTCAAGGGTGGAGGTCTGCAAGAGAAAGGAAGTTACACACAACATTTTCGTGGATGATGTCCTGATTTTTGGCACTATGAAGAGAAGAAGCTAGGAGGAGTTAAATTTAATTTTAAAAGGCTTTTTCAGAGAAACGGGGATGATGATAAGTATTGGAAAATAATGCATATATCATGCGGAGGGTGATATTGAGGACTATATTTCTCTGGGGACTTATTTTCAGTTTAACATTTCTCCACTCAAAGAGGGTATGATCTATTTGGGTTTTAGGTTGAAGCCGACTTTATACACTGAGGAAGATTGGAAGTGGTTGGTTACTAAATTTCAGAAAAAGATCTTCATTTGGGCACATATATATTTATCGAGGGGGGGAAGATTGGTCTTGACACAGGCTGTATTACAATGGTATACTATTTTCTAGGCTCATATTTATCAAATCCCCAACAAGATGATGATGGATATAAAAAATATTATTGCCAGATTCATCTAGAATGGGGGAGAGGTGCAGAAAACCATTCACCTGGCCAGTTTGGAATGCATCACTAAGCCAAAAGAGAAGGGGGGCTGGGGAATTTTGGATTTAAAAAATTTTGGTCTATCCCTCATGCTCAAATAAATATGGAGATGTCTGACTATTGAAGGACTGTGGAAAGAGATTATTAGTATAAAATATCTCGACCAGAAGAATTTGGAGGAGATTATAACACTAGGACTAGAGGAAGAAAAGTGCAGGTCAAACATATGGAAAGGTTTTTATAAATTCTGGCCCCATTTTATAGAGAACATCAAATGGTACTTTGCAAGGGGGGATAAGATACTGATTGGGAATCAACAGATCCTGGGTATGGGCATAAACACGCTCATTAGCAGAGAGATTATTAACCAATTAAATCACAGAGGATACTTCTATATGGGGCAAGTCATAAAGGATTGGGAAAATGGAATCTCGAGATGGAAGACACATCGGGAGCTGGGGTTGAGGGAAAAGAAAAAGTTGGAATGGGAAAATTATATCACTTCCCATTGTTATATGGGTTGGAAGAAGGGAGAGGGAGGAGACCGCGTAATGTGGGAAGGTACTGAAAAGGAGAAGAAGATATGCACAAAGGAAGCATACAAATTATTGAAGGACAAAGAGCTAGGTGATGAACCAGACTGTTGGTTTAAGTTGATGTGGAAGGTTAAGATACTGGTCAAGATGATCATTCTGATATGGTTCATATGGAAAAAAAAAACTTGACATGGAAAACACTTCAACGAAATGGGTGGCAGGGTCCGTGTTATTGTGTTTTATGAAGAGATCAGGAGGAAGACAATTCACACCTGTTTTATAGTTGCCCATTTTTCAATAAGGTAACAAATATTATATGCGCATTGCTGAGGATACCAGATCCACATTACAACAATTTGGAAGGATGTATGCGATGGTGGTTTCAAAGGGGGGAAAATCATCGTGTCATTCCTTTCCTACTACATTGGCACATATGGTGTGGGCGGAATCGAATGATATCTGTTGAAAAACCTTGTTCTCCATAGAGTATTTCTGTTAAAATATGTAGAGCTATGGAAGCAATGAAACAGAAACAGAAACCACCTGTCGATGCATCGAAGAGACTGCGGCCTTTCGACATACACTATCCGGCTGGTTTCTTTGACGGTGCTTCACAAAATCTGAGTTGTGGTTGCGGAGCCTGGCTCATGATATCTCCGGACTGCCACTATAAAATTTTCTGGAATGGGGGCAGAGGAACAAATATGAGGGCTGAGTTATTAGCTTTGTGGGGTCTTTTATGGTTTGCAAACCAATTATATATGGAGGAGCTCTGGGTGTTTGGAGACGCAAAAGTTATTATAGATCACATGAACAAAGGCACTATTTTAAAGCCTGGAAACCTTGCACACTGGTTGGAGAGGATACATGCAATCAAGAGGAATTTCACATGCATCACCTTTAATCATGTTTATAGAGAGAAAAATAATGAAGCAGACAGATTGTCAAAGAGAGGTTTGAATGGAAGATTTGGGGAGATGAACTATGAATTATATAATGCCTCTGATGCTGGAGCTGTCGGCAAGGTAATCTTCATTTAGGATAGAAATGATTCAAATATTAAAAAAGGGAAATGGATCACACAGTTTTTGTTGCCTCATAAAGAAACATACCTTTAGTAAGTTTAAATTATTGTCAGTTTTTTTTGATACTTAAATTTTGTATAATGAGAAAGTTATCTCAGGTACTGAATCATATATGAGTCTTGGACAGATCAAAATAGTGGATTATGATACTCAAAAAAAGAATATGAATTGTAAAGGAACAAATGTAAAGTTTAAAAAAATGTTTTGACAATGAAGTGATGTGCCTTGGTACACTATATAAACCAGAGAAGTATTTTTCTTGCTGATTTTTTTTTTTTTACAATTTTAGAATTTTACATACAATTAGAATTACAAATATTACAATTTTACAATATCATGATCATTTAATATTAAATTAATTAATAAACATCACGTTCATGATAACCATTGTACAAACATCATATTTGACTAAAAAACACATTCAAAATCGCTAACATCATCGTGATCATGATCATCTAACAAAACACAATTAACATTATATATTAACATAATCAAAACACAAACATCAAATATACATCTCATGCCAAATAACTCATGCTATCACATATACATATATCTGCAAGTTGCACCTTAAATGAACATATCTAACATGAACTAACAATATACACATCATGATGATCACCAACATGTAAATTAAGTACAACTACAACATGAACATAAAATACATGGACAATATATATATATATATATATATATATATATATATGTAACTGAATAATGTTAAAAATATACAACTGTATTATAAATGTCATGGATCAGCTGGTGGTAGTACAACATCAATATCAGTACTAGTGGAGGCCTACTTAGTCAATGGTGTAGCCTCGACGGTCGATGGTCCAGCCTGCTCATGATCATGAGTACTAATGGATGCTGTAGGCTTCTGACTGGACATGGCTGATGGTCTAACCTCATCTCCATGATGACTGCTGCTAGATGCTAGTGGAGGCTAATGCTCATCTGGCGCGGTGCGAGGTGAACGATCGTGAGATGATGAGTCGCTGCTCGCGGACTGTCCATCACGTGCTGCGGCTTGACCACGCCTATAACATGCAACAGGCCTCCTCAAGCGTGTAAAAACTGTCGTAACTCCTATGAAATGCCGCATCAGGCTGTGCATGTCATGCGACATGCCTCTCCATATTTGTAATAGCTTATCACCGACCTGTATGTCTCTGTAATGAGCGGGCCGATGCCCACCTCAAAAATCAATGCACTGATTTGGTTGCCCAATTCCATCCGGTATCTAGAATCAATTCGACTGTGCTTAGCACTGACCTCCTGATGATCCTCAGCATCTGGCATGCCCTTATCGTCATCAGGATCCACACCTGGATCATGTGGTGGTGCCGACATCTCCTCGCCATCAAAAGAACCACTGTATGCAAAATATATACAAGTACACAACAATAATTAGACAATTTAATAAAAATAAGTTAAAGAAGATGCTAGAATAAATTTAAATATATAAAATAGTGATATTACCTCTATCATCTGGCGGCTCATCAGCTCTGAAGAGGATGTTGGCGCACCCTCGCCAATCCAAAACCGCGTAAGGACAGGGGACCATAACAAAGGGATGCTCATCAACACTGGCTAGCAACTCCAGTGCATCCTGCGATATCCTCACTGGAAACTGAGTCTCATCCCTCTTGGGAATCATCTGCCCCCGCATGTGCATACGTGCCTCAAATGTCGGCCTATGAGGCTGCCGAAGAAAAGTAGGCCTCGTCTCTGGAAACCTCTCAAAAAATAAACAAAAAAGCTTTGAAGCAAAAGGGAAGTTCACCCTCCCTTGTGCATGAGCACGACATCTATCTAAGGCTGTACAAAACTGCCGCAAAAAAATAGTAGATCACCTGACAAGTCGTGGCTCCTGTACTAAATAATCAACATAATATAGAAGTGAGAAACTAATGTGTTGCCCGTCATTGGTGTTGTGCGAAATGGTCAAAATCATAAGCAAGAGGCACTGCACCTCCTCCCTACCAAATGCACCAATACGTAACTGACCTCCAGCGACTCGAAACTCTGCAGGAGACAATACATTTCCTCCAATGTATCTCTGGGAGTAAACTAATTGACTCCCTACTACACAGCTAGCCAGAACCTCTAGGAACGAGGGAAATCCACCCCTCTCCTCGATAGCCTTGTAATGAAATATATATCCTCCTTAGTGGGCGTGTACCACTGGTTGATACCAACCTGGAAAGCCTGTTGCTAGGCATTCCACCTTCGGATAAGATGTATCAAAAACAAACTATGGCCCTTTAGGGAAGTAGCCTCCTCATAGAACTTGAGGAGGCCTACCTTCCTTAGGAGCCCCTGCGTAGCTGCTGTAATAGGGCGAGGGTACACATCTCTCTCCCTCTCTTGTGCCTCCCACAAGAGAACCATGTTATACTGCTCTGCATGTTGTTGTTGTTGTTGCCCCTCTTCTCTCCTTTCACGTTTCTGAATGATTGACATATTAAACAAATTTTTTTTTTATTAAAAGAGACATGCATTTATAAATATACATATATAATTTTTTTTTGAAAACAAAATAAAAAAAACAGTTGGTGCACCAAAAACAAAGTCACGCACTGGTCTTAGTGCATCTTTCTATGGAGCACATCAGCGTCAGTGCACCCAATAATATTAAGTGCCTCGAGGACGGTGTTCCAGAAATTTTTTTAGCACACCGTTGAGTATGTACGGTGTCAGGAGGGAAGTGCACTGACGAAACTCTACGCCCCAAGGCATATAGTTAAGTCAGCAGACTGACCTCCTGCCATTGTGACATAGTGAACAGTGCGGCATTTTACAAGACCGCACCACTGATGCAGGAGAAATACGGAATGACACTCACTGAAAAAAATAGCCGTCTCGGGGTTGCTATTTTGGTCAATGCACTGCGTCATTGCTATTCCACTAGGTCAACGGTGCGGCTGGGTAATCGACTGCATCGCACTTTTAAAAAAAATTTAAAATAACACGGTGCACATTTGGTACCGCCCCAGAACCGGTGTGGATATTGTTAGCACTGGTTTACTAGACTGAACCGTTGACCATGTCGAAATGTGGTATGTAGTGCGCTGACAGCATTACCTGCCCCGGGGTGGTTAATTCAGTCAACGCACCGTGTTGCGGCTATTCCACATGGTCAACGGTGCGGCTTGGTAAACGACCGCACCGCAATTTTTAAAATTTTTTAAAATAACATGGTGCGCCTATCAGTACCCCCTCGGAACCAGTGAAGATACCGTTAGCATTGGAAGTGGTGCAGCCTATAAATTTACAGGCAACACCGCAAACCGGTGCAAGCCGAACGGCTCGAGCGCACTGCGCGAAATTTTTTTTTCTTCTTCTTTTAAATGGTTAATTTTAAGGTTATTTGAAATTCTAATCCGTAAAAAGGATTAATTATGGAAAAACAAGAAAAATACCTGTACATTTTCTCGTCGAGGAGGCATATTGGCTGTAGAATTTGCAAAAGAAAAATTTTCCACCGTTTTGCAAAATTCAAGCTGGAGATTGGTGGGCAATAGCAGTGCGTGCAATGAGTGCAATGGGAGCACCGATGTCAGCGCGGATGAGACAAGGATAAATTGCATCGGTGCTTGAGAGCTCTGTAACACTGACAAAAGTGAAAAATGTGGTTTTTTGGCCGTAATTTTTTTTTAATTTAACCCTGTTCTGGTGCGTGGGGTTTTATGGGCACACTGGTACGTTTGCTTCATTCCGCATCAGGCGGTTTCTTTTTTCACGCGCTTTTTATGAGGCACCAGGGCAGACAGTTTGTAAAGCACCAGTGTGCTAAAATAATGCAATGCACTAGGCGAGTGTGTATGGAGCGCACGGTGTCCAGTGTGCTAATGTTTTGTGTGGTTTTTTGGCCATAATTTTTTTTTATTTAACCTCGTTCCGGTGCACAGGGTTTTATGGATGCACCGGTGCGATTTTGTCATTCCGCACCGGTTGGTTTCTGTTTTCACGTGCTTTGTATGAGGCATTGGTGAAGATGCTCTGTATAGCACCAGTACGCTACAGTAATAAAACACACCGGGTGGGTGTGTACAGAGCGTACGGTGTCCAGTGTGCCAATGTTTTGTGCGGTTTTTGGCCGTAATTTTTTTTTTTTTATTTAACCCCATTCCGGTGCACGGGGTTTATGGGTGCACCGGTGCGTTTTCTTCATTCTGCACTAGGCGATTTGTGTTTTTGCATGCTTTTTATGAGGCACCGGTGCGGAAGTGTTATAAGAATCGATGCGCTAGAGAAATACAATGCATCAGGCAGGTGTGTACGGAGCACCAGTGTCCGGTGTGCCAATGTTTTGTGCGGTTTTAGCCGTTTTTTTATTTTTTATTTAACCCTGTTCCAGTGTGTGAGATTTTAAGGGAGCACCGGTGCGTTTTCTTCATTCCGCACTGGGTGGTTTTTGTTTTCGCGCGCCTTTTATGAGGCACTGGTGCGGAAGTGTTGTAAAGGACCAGTGCGCTACAGAAATGCAACGCACTGGGCGGGTGTGTACAGAGCACACGATGTCCAGTGTGCCAATTTTTTGTGCACACCAGTGCTTTCTCGTGTTGAACACACCAGTGCGTTTTACGGTGATAAGCGCATCGGACGAAATACATCCGCAAACACCTCCGTTCGCCAATCTCCTCTAGTAAGCTCCGCTAGAAATGGATGTCTGGGTATTTTTATAATGGGTTCCTCAAAAAAATCTGCTAGAGGGTCTTTTCCTTGTAGTGTACCTTGAATGGTTGTCTTTGGTGTATATTTTTTGAAGATAACTTTCCTTAACTCTTCCTTCAAAATTCTCACCTCTCTTTGGAGATGACTTGCAATCATGATCCCTGGAATGGTGTGATGTGAACATCTCGCATTGACTCAAATTCATTTCTTGAATACCCTCTTGCTTCTATGGATTTAAATTTCTTTTATCGATGTTCTTGGAATTTATTTATTCGATGGACTTGGAGAATGTTCCATCTTCCTCTCTTCCATAGCATAATCCTACATATCGAGGTGGTTCTATCACTTAGATGGAATCCAAAATGCCTGCATCATTAATTCGAAGGCTTCTTCCTTCATATCCCATTTTCTTCATTAGCTTCAAGCCAATTCCTATAGTGTTCTTTTCAAAAGCACCAAAATCATCATAATAATGGGAACATAAAACTGAAGAATCGTTGATACTATTTACCTCATTTGTTGATTATGGATTTGGTGTGGAGGATGGCGCCACTAAGCCTTAATCACACTGCAACTTCATTAAGTCCTCTTCCATGACTTGCAACTGAAGTCACAATTTCTGAATTTCATCCCCTACTTCTCTTGCAACATTATCTTCAACTCGATATTCTCTGCTTGAATGCTCTGGTTGATTTCCTCTAGCTATTTGAGCACTGATTCCTTTGGTGGTTCTCCCATCTTTGATCCAATGCCTGCAATCTCTGTTAGACCTGCTCTGATATGAAACTTGATCCAAATCCAAGGAGGCAATTGATCCCAAAATTGATATGGTCTCAATCCCCTTAAGCAAGAATCTAATTCGTAATAGTGATATTCTAACTTGACTGCATTAACATGCTTGAATCGAATTTGAATCAAAACATTCCTTAATGTTATTTTTGTCTCTTTATCATTACTTAATGCAGGTTCATGAAAATAATTATGGAAATTAAACAAGAATAATAAAACATGAGACAAGAGATCAATCACATATGAAAATAGATCACCAAATTAATAATAAAGTTCACCTAATGTGGGTACGTCTTCGGGCTCGTTTAATCCAAAAATTGTTTCATTCTCTTCTTCAAGATACTCTACTTTACAAAGGGTTGAATTCCCACATCATCAGTGGCAGACTCATTTCCCACAACAAGTGGTAGTATCGAAGATATACACTCACACACAAAGTAAATAGTTCATTCTCACAAGAAAGTGGCCATGTATCTCCTACAAAGAGACTATCTCCTATGAATGGGTCGATCCCTCACAAAAATGTGGAACAAAATAGACTCTCTCAAATCTAGTGGCAAGGGTCTTCCTTGACTGTGATGCTCAAAATTAAATTACATCATCATCATAAAACTCATCCCAGAATTCTGAGACATTTGAATGTAAACATGACTACTTTTTCATGAAGTGTCAGAATGACCTTTTCTTCTGCACTGCACTATCTCAGTTTGCTTGAAAAACTCAAACAATGATTTCTCTAGAATAATTTAGATCTTGTTGCAACATATAAGAATCACCAAAATCTTAAATATACATTCATCCTTTTGCAATTTCCCAAAAGAGGAAAAGACCATTAATGCATGAAAATTACATTGGATTTCATGCCATGGTGCTCAACCAGATGCTCAAAACTCAACAAACACATAATCAACATGTTTGTCTCATCATTATACAACTTTTGACTATAAAATCGACCATGTTATGAACAAAGCAATTCTACCTCAAAAATCATGCCAAAGCATAATGACACATTTGGGCTTCAAATATGAGCCTTCTGATCTACTACTTTAAATTCAAAAAAAAATATCAGTAGGCCCATCTCATGATTCTAAGAATTTTGATTGTAAACAAGACCTTGTTATGAAAGGTGCATATTTTCCTTTAAATTCGTACCAAGCATTAATGGCACACGTGGGATTTAAAACATGAGCCCTCAAATATTCTGATTAGATCCAAATTTAAGAATCAATATAATTTTGCCAACATGTACCTTCGGCACCCATGGTATAAGCCTTCCCTCATTGCTTCTCTACTTACCTGGCAGACAGTCACACAAGGAATTTACTTAGTGATACAGTTTCAATCGAAATCTCACTATTGGGGGTCACAAGCACGAAGCACTGCATTCAAGGAGAGGCATTGTTAAGGGTCTGTGGTTCAATCGTCAATCGAGAGTGTTTTGTGGGCCACTACAGAGATCTGCAGGAACATGTCTGCCACATTGTTCTCTCTATCTCTTTTTTGAAACATAAATTCTAACTTTTACTGCATGTTGGGGTTGAGAAACAATTTTAAGTTGTAGTAGAGGGGTTAGGAAACATAAAAATACCATTTAAATACATTCCCATGCCTGAAGTGGGTCAAGAAAATGTTAAAACAAGATATCTTAGGTTTGTTGCTGTTAAAAACCAATCTTCAGTGGAAAACACATGCCCTGAAAATACGGGACTAGTAAAATGGACTCAAAATTGTTGTAAGACAGTGAGAATTCCTACTGAAACATATCATAGGTAGCTTAATTGATAAGTGGATATTTGTAAATGAGTAACAATATTTGGGGATATTAGAGCGCAAAAAATTTAGGAAAATGAAGCAATTTTAGGAAAAAAGACTCATCATGATTTTACCAAAAGTAACAAAAAACAACCATGTGGTAATAACTACAAGGGGCCATACAATAGTGAAACAGATTGACCAATGATGTAACAAAGGAAAAAATAAAGATGCAATTTCTTCCCAAGAAACATACAAGACAAATTAAATAATAATTGAAACCTCTGCATTAAACAAAAGGAAGAGAGAGGATGAACCTCAAAGCAATAAAGACCTATACAGTGCCACAACCTAACCTTTAGTATGGTCTTCGGAAATTTATGTAAATGAGCTCATGAGAATGAAAAAGAGGATTGAAATTTTAGAGGAAAAGGTACATCAAGAAGACAACCAGATAAAGGAAATTACAAAAGTTGGAGGGAGGATTGAAAGAGAGAACAAGTTGTTAAAAGAGAAGGTAAGGAGCCTACAAAATAAAATGGAGAAAGGGAAGAAAGGGATAATCAACTTAAAGAAAATAAAGGAACAATAAAGAGAAACATAAAAAAATCATTTAGAGTCAACAAGAGCAACTACCATATTTTAGATGGAAAATTTTCAATCAGTAATGACAGACATGTAAATAAGAGAAAAAAAGCTAATGTAGAAAATAAAAGAGACTAAATCCTCGGCTTAGGTTGTAAAAGAACCAACAAGTGAGCAAAATGAAATTATAGAAAAAAAAATCAAGAGACAAAGGCGAGAGGACAATTACATAGAAGAAAAAGCGATAAACATCATCATCAAAGGCTTGAAGTACTTTGGGGAAAAAGAGAGAACATATATTCTAACAAGGAAAATTCTCAAGGATGGGCTGTATTGGACAACTGGGATTCAATAGGAAAACAAGATAGGAAATATTATGGGATCAGGAAGGGATAAACATGTGAGAGCTACTTTAATAAGCATGGAGGACAAGTCTAGGATCCTAAATAATAGAGTGTTCATTAAAGGCACCAACATATACTTAGATGAAAATTTAACATTCGCCCAACAAGAAGAGAGGAGGAAAGAATGGGAGAAAGTAAAATCAATAAGAGAGGCAAGAAAGTGGGCATGGTTGAAAAATGAGAAAGCCCAAGTCGCTGATAGATTAACACACAATAAATAGTGATTCAGGGCCCCACAGGAGTACCTAAACATGATAAGCTGGAATTGTAGAGGTTATCCATAAAGAAGGAGACAGGGGTTGGGGCCCATAGTTGAGGGTAAAGACATTATTTTCGTTATGGAAACATATGAACATAATGGATGTAGAGTACACTAAAATCTCTATTTGGAACAAATAAACTAAATCAGGTAAAGGACATGGAGGAATAACAAATGTAATAAAAGAATCGTGGACCAAGATTATAAAATTGGATAAAGAAGATCTCAAATTTCTTTTATATGGCTGAAAATAACATATATGGATGCAACAATATGGTTGGATGCTTGTTATTTTTCTCCAGAAAGCTCAAAATTATACAAAAAAAGGAACCTAGATAGTGAAGACCCTTATGCATCATTAAAAAAATATATTTCAAACTTTAGGGCTGAGGGATAAATATTCCTAATTGGCGATTTTAATGCTATAATAACAAAAAATCAATCTATTGAGTTGGGCAATGATATGGGAGATGATAAAAATCCTCTATGGCTTAGAGAGAATGAAGAGCACTCTTGAAGGAGGACATCACAAGATGGGAAAGGGAAGGCTTCACACTTTGGAGCAGAACTATTAGGTTTTTGTAGCCTAAATGACATGGTTATATGTAATGACATGAAAATTTGGTTAAAGTCCAATAGTATCACTTATAAAACATACAATGGGAAAATCAAAATAGACTATGTTATATGCTCTCAAATGTCTATTTCCAAGTAGTTGAAATTTAGTATTGAGTGCTGCCCTATAGAGCTAGACTCTAACCATTTTCCTCTTCTTATTAAGCTTGGTATAAATACAAAATATCGAAATGGGGAGCATTCACAACACTCACGCAAGAAATTTTATGAACATGGGAGAATTATCTTAAACCAAGAAAATCAAGACTCTTTAGGGTTTCTCTTAAAGAACACCTCTATTTGGCCAAAAAAAACAATAGGGGATGCAAGGATAATGAAAGAGATAAAGGATATATTTGCAGTAGTATGTTGATTCCATTAATACACAAAGATTCACTACTACATTTGGTGGAAATTCCGACACTTGATTCCGACGCTTTTGACCAAATGTCGGAAATTTCCCCAAATTTTTTCCATCCCGCCCGAAACCGTTGCTATACCGATGTTTATAGAAAAGTGTCACAATACTGACACTTAGACAAAGTGTCGCAATTGCGACGTTTGGAGGAAGACGTCGCAATTGCGACACTATGGCCCAAAGCGTCACTATTGCGACGGTTGCCTCCAAACGTCGCAAGTATGACACAACGTCTAAGTGTCGCAATTGCGACGTTTGGAGGCAGCCGTCCCAGTAGCAACGCTTTTTCCGCCGTCGATATAACGACACTTATATGCGCGCTACATAAAAATATGAAACATATATGCGCGCTACATAAAAATACGAAACTTATATGCGCGCTACATAAAAATACAAAACTTATATGCGCTACATAAAAATGATTTTATTGTTTCGTATCCGTCACAATAGCTACATTAACGTCTGATATCACGCGCGCATTCACCCTCCGCCCTTGCAGAACAACATTCGCCCTCAGCATTCGCCCTCAGCTCTTGCAAAACAGTGTTTGTCCTCAGCATTCACCCTTAGCGTTCGCCCTCAGCTCTTGCAGAACAGCATTCGCCCTCAGCTCTTGCAAAATGGTAAGTTCTTACTGCAGGCCCTTCCTCCTATAGTAGGGTTGACTCTATTTGGGTTTTTTTGGTCAATTCCATTGGATTGTGTTGGGCTGTAGGGTTCTCTCTAGATGTCAAGAATCAAGATTCAATACCCTCTATTATCTTCATCACCCAATACAAGATTTAAATTTTTCCCAAAGAAACGCTTATTAATTTGGCAGCCATTATTTCTCCCTGCTTTAAAAACCCTACATTTAAATGAAAAAAAGAATTGCATTTCAACTACAAGAATATATTAGTGTTCAAATGTACATGTGTGCTACATTAACGTCTGATATCACGCACGCATTTGCCCTCCGCTCTTGCAGAACAGCATTCGCCCTCAGCATTCGCCCTCAGCTCTTGCAGAACAACATTCACCCTCAGCATTCGCCATGAGCTCTTGCAGAACAGAATTCGCCCTGAGCTCTTGCAGAACAGAATTCGCCCTACATTCGCCCTCAGCTCTTGCAGAATAGCATTCGCCCTGCATTCGCCCTCAGCTCTTGCAGAACAGCATTCGCCCTCAACTCTCGCAAAATGGTAAGTTCTTACTGCAGGCCCTTCCTCCTATAGTAGGGTTGACTCTATTTGGGTTTTTTTGGTCAATTCCATTGGATTATGTTAGGCTGTAGGGTTCTCTCTAGATGTCAAGAATTAATATTAAATACCCTCTATTATCTTCATCACCCAGTACAAGATTTAAATTTTTCCCAAAGAAACGCTTATTAATTTAGCAGCCATTATTTCTCCCTGCTTTACAAACCCTACATTTAAATGAAAACAAGCATTGCATTTCAACTACAAAAATCTATTAGTGTTCAAATGTACATGTGTGCATCACTTGTGTAGGGTATTCCTTTTACACTTTCACATTATCCAAGAATGTGTGTAGCATAGTTCATATTTTTTGTGATTTAGATTATCTTGAAAAAGGAAAGGTAAATTATTTCCCATGGAAAAATAAGGTTTTCCTTTTTTATAGGTTGTTTGGACTTACGTGGAAAAATTTATGGTATGCCTTTCATATTATGTAGTTTAAATTTGAATTAATAGATTATTCTACATGAAAATATAATTGCCTATGTGATGTCCTTCATCACTAATTAAAATTATAGGGTTTCAATTTCCTAGACTCTAACTCATCTGATGCTAAATTCTAGGTTCTCATTGGTGGATCACTCTTCCATTGATTTCCTTTCCCCCTGGATCTTGTCATACTTTAAAAGTCATCAATGATACATATATTATTTCAGGTATCCCAAAAGGCTTTATAGTAGAACATATTGTGAAGTTTTTTTGACACTTGAGGATTCTTTTTAGAACTGCAATGCAGTCTATGCTATCGAGTTATATACCAAGCAACTTGTCCTTAATAACCACACTATGAGGTAGGTTCAACCAGTTTGAACTTGTTGGGACATAGCATATGAAGTTGTGTGATGATTCCATATCACAGGTCTATTATGGTGACAAAAGTGAAGACACGTAATGATAGTTATTATGTTAACATTACTAGAAACATTTTCGAAATTATCCATGCTATCAAGATGTCAAAATTCCGGGCATTAGGTGTCAATACTCGTAGCTAATAGATAATAATAATAATATAAAAAAATCACAACTTTATTCTTGAAATATGATTGTTACACATTGGTAACCTAGTTCATGAGTTACTATCACCCAAAGATCGCAAAACAAACTTAAATATAAATTAAACCAACATGAGAATCCAACTAAGGGTTTCTCGACAAAATCATGCCATAACCTGGCATTTTGAAACCCAAATTTGAATCCATCATAAGTAATACAATGCAAACTCAGATGGATTTTCAATGCATGTTTGCATGCTACACTTATTCTCTGTCTAGATATCATTTTTTAAATGAAACCATTAGTCAAGCCCATAGTCCTTTTTATGTGATGTAGATATCCCATTGGATGCATTCATAGATGGGCACGAGAGGTCAAGAATTTAAATTAAAAATATGCAACCTCTAGCATGGCAACCTGAAGGCCGCGAGAGACACTGGTTAAAGATTGTTTTGTGCTGGCCTTAATATAGTCGTGATTTATTTCTATTATCTTAATGAAAATATATAATCCGGTCTCATTAAAATGAGGATTGTGGTTGTATTTCTCTTTGGTTGTTTCTCTCTTAATGCTCCAGAAGTTGCCAAAAGTTGCGATAGTTGTTTAGTTTGCCTGTTACAACTTAAAAGTGGTTTTTAGCAATGGGAGTCATGTTTTTTAAGGTTCATACTAATATGAAGATATTGTAATTCTATATTCAGCATAAGAGAATATGGCCTCTGCTTTGGGCAGTATGACAAAAATTGCCACATCTACCTCATTGGGTAACAATGGAAAGGGGAAGAAGTTGGGTGCAATGTTTGATAATTATGGCAGACAATTGTCTTCTCTTTCAATTTTTTCACCCATTTCCTTTAATCACTCAAGCAGAAGAGGGACTTTGAGATTACGAGACAGAGAGAAGGTAGTTAATACAAGAGCTATGGAAAAGGAGTTGTACTTCAACAAGGATGGCTCAGTGACAAAAAAATTGCAGGTCAGAGAAAAAATTATGTTTAAAGAAGGTCACCTGCACGTGAAACTTCACTGCGGTGGATCTTTCCTTGTCCACTTATATTCGATTTTAATGTGTTATTTTAATTTTTCATGGAGGGTTTTTTTGGCATATGGTCTGGCATTCAATTGCACACTTACTGAAAGCATTTTCAATTTGTCTTGCAGGCG
Source organism: Pinus albicaulis (assembly GCA_034641835.2). Classification (NCBI taxonomy): domain Eukaryota; kingdom Viridiplantae; phylum Streptophyta; class Pinopsida; order Pinales; family Pinaceae; genus Pinus; species Pinus albicaulis. The sequence goes on from CM076578.1 coordinate 479,624,717, forward strand.
GTGTGAACAAACTTGTTGATCTTGTTGGAGTCACCCTTGGGGCGAAGGGAAAAATGTTGTCTTGGAGAGCAAGCATGGTTCTCCAAAATAGTTAATGATGGTGTGACAGTAGCTAAGGAGGTAATTTGTAGATGTGTGCTCTGGTTTTCTTTTTAACGTTGTATTAGTTCCCCCTCTTAAATGTCTTATATTTGGTAGGCATAATTTGAAAACTCAAAGGTGAAAGGAAACATATTTGTTACCCAATGGTCTACTTGGCCTATGGACTAGCCACATTAGAGTAATGCATAAAGCTTTTCACAAAAATAAAAGGAAAGGGTTATGGCTGAGTCAAATTTTATTGTTATTGACAGTGTAATGAAATGTATCTCAATGCTATGTTTTTGGCCTTTTTATTGGTTGAATTAGAGGACCCAGTTGAAAATATTGGGGCCAAGTAGGTTGGTTTTCCTTTTTGCTGATGGTTTGGTGTATCTAATTGAATTAGTTGCCTAAGGTATTTTTGGTTGCAAACTCCTTTTCATTTTTCATACAGTATTGGCCTTGTGGAATATATTTGATTGTGTGGTCTTGTTAGATCTACAACATTTGTAGTTGTTTAGTCTTATGGCCGAGGTGCACTTTTATTATGGAAATAGTTGATGCAATATTGTCATTTAATCCTTACTGCAGGGTAGCATGTTGAGAAGTTTCTTATGAAACATTTGGTATTCAAAATGACACTTGATCCTATATAGCATCATGCACTTGACTTCAAAATTCATATTCAAAGTGTGCCAGACAATTATTGCAAAATTTCAAATATTTATGTTGTTTTAAACCATTATCTTTTTCATGTATTGGATGCTGAAAATGTGAAAAAGAATTTGGTATGAAACCAACTGGTGAATAATTTCCAGCAAAACAACCACTTCCAAGACATGATTTAGAAGTAGAACATATGTACTTATGAAGCATAAAAAGATATCCTTGATGCATTTTCAATGTTTGGCTAGGGTTATTTTTGGAGAAAATAACTCCTTATTCCTAGAATAGTGATCTTCAATACAAGTAAATGACAGAGAAGAGAGATCATCGTGTGATGCAACAAAACTGAAATTGGACCCCTAAGGAGAGCTGGTGTGTCTACAATCGCTCTGTCAGCATTTTCCCTTGGTTTACCCCGTTCTTTTCCTCTAGCCTGAGTCTTAATTGACTTCTTCTTTCTTCGGGTTTATTTATCAAATTCGTAGAAATTCGTAGAATTTGATAAATAAATACTATCCACAATGGTTGGACTTTAATTTATATTCTAGAATTTATATTATCTCCAAGCCTTATAACCGATGTTTAACTTTCAACACTTTGTATTTATACTCCACGTTTATTTTTAAATAAATAACTTGTAATGAACTTTCGGCTCTATATTTCACCACCCAGCCTTACAACAATCACGCTCCAGACTTATGCTAATTATCTGCCAATTGTTTAATTAAAAAATTTCATTATACTCTGTCCCCACCTATATATATCAATAACCAATCAAACACTCGTATCGTACCTGGCTATCCTCCGCACACCTTAGTTAACCTTCGGGCAAGTTCAACGTGCGACCACCGTCCGATGGCCCTTCTCCAAATCAACGACTCTTGGCAATTTCGTTCGGCTTCCAACGTCGGGCTTTAACGTGCGATGGCGCGGGTTAAACGGTGGTTTTCCGGGGGTCACTTCGCCACGTGTCGCATTCCCTATGGAATCGCTCGCGAATAGGAAATATCGCCTACTCCGCAAAAGCGGTGCGATATGGGCAACCCGCTTTTGTGATTCCGCTCGTGGTTTTGGTAGAGGGCTTGACCACGGGTGCATGTCTGGTTCCGCTATCCTTTTGTTTGTTAACTCATGTCCAATCCTCGGGTCAGGTTCCAAAAGCACAACAATTTTGTCTCTTTATTAAGCGGGATTTTTATATTTGAACAGTGTTCACGACCCCGGTTCTCTACACAGACCTCGCCTTCGGGTGGGGTGAGTTCACAGGGTTATCCAACGATTTACGGGAATTCAAAGACAGAAGAATGGAATTATCAGTACCCAATCGCCTCACAGTTAAACAATTCTTCACAATTAGCAGTTCGAGATAATTCAATGGCAACTATGCTTGGAAATCATTTAACTGGAAACAATTGTTCACACACAGAGGTTTATTGCAGAAATCCCCTCTCTACTCTCCTCTTCCCTCTCTACTTTTATTCATCCGAGGAATTAAAATTTATATACATAACATATGGCTCTTCAGTTCCTCTGAGAGGACCGTTCTAGAAATCAAAAGGTCTAATTATAATAATTCAACTAACTGAAACTGTTCGACTCCTACAACTATAACTAGTCTAAGTAATACAGTCAGCTGAGGTATTGACACCTAGCTGTTACAACTCAAATGTTTTTGAACCCTCCTAGCCACAACATGTGGAAAAAACCTCCTACATTGCTGGCTAGTGCCTAATGCCCCTACATCATCGTCTGACATAAACCTATTAACAAAAGTGAACAGGGAATGATTATTAATTATGGCATACTAAGTTGCTTTTCTAAAGAGTAACATTGTAGTTAACCTTAAAAACATTTGTAACTATTTTTGTTTGACCATTTGATTGTGTTTGATATGTAGAACTCATGGTAGCTAGTGTTTCTCCACTCATATTAAATAATTATTTCCAAAAGTTTCTTGTTACTATTACTTTAGGAAAACCATGAAGACTATGAATTTCTTTCACGGACACTTCTGCCACTTGGCTTGTTGTTTATGTACTTTGAGCTCTACAAAAAAAATATACAAAATTTGTATATATAAATGACCACAAAAATGTAATACTTACCTTTATATTTCAATAACCCTGTAATAAAGTCTATTGATATATCTTCTAGTCTTTGAATATGTATGTGGAATGGTTGAAGTAACCCTAGAGATTTTACTATCTCTCTTTTATTTATTATGCAAACCCGACCTTCTCTTACAAAATTTTGAATATCTTTCTTCATTCCTTCCAAAAATATATTTTTTGATCCTTTGAGATGTTTTAAGGAACCCCGCGTCCTACCATCAGAGAGACATGGGACTCCCTTAATATTTGTTTATTCAAATATGCTTGCGTGCATAAAAATATTCTACATTTGCACCAAAGTATATCTCTTTCACTCCCAATCCTCCATAGAGTTCATCCCATCCTTTATAAATTTTAGTTTTTGTTTAGTACTATTGTCATTTTTCCATTATGGCAAGCTTCTTTTAGCCACCTAGGAATAGAAAATGTAATTGGATATAAATTTGAGGCCTCTTCTATTTTAGAAAGAGCATCATGTACTAAATTTTCCTTACCCTTTTTGCAGATTATCTCAAAATTAAAACTTTGCATTTTTTCTCATTTTTGTTAATCTTCCAATGAAATCCATAGCTTCAAAAAATACTTTATGCTATCATGGTATATCTTGACTTTAAAGTACCTCCCAATGATATACTATCCCCATTTTTTATTGCATGTAATATTACTTCCATTTATTTTTCATACATAGATTTCACCAAATATTTTCTTTGAATTCCTTGCTTTTAAAAGCCAATGATATCCCTTATTGTGTTAATGTTACGTAAATTCCTTGTCCTAGTGCCTCACACTCTACTATGAATGTTTTACCAAAATTAGGTGCAACCCATGTTGGTGTAGAAGACATGGCATCCATTAAAAGAGAGAATGCCAAAGTAGCCTCATCATTCCATATAAATGATATTTTCTTCAAGAGATATGTGAGTGGACTTGAAATGCATGCATAATTCTTAACAAATGATAAATAATATCATGTAAGTCTAAAAAATCTTCTAGGAACCTTGATTTTCTTAGGAATAGGTCATTTTGTAATAGCTTGCATCTTTTGAGGCTCCAACTTCATTCCTTCCTTTAAAACAATATGAACCAAATACTCAAATTCTTATTTCCCAAAAGCACATTTGGATATTTTTACATAAAAATGATTGTTCTCAATAATTTATATAACTTTTCCACATGTTTAGTGTGGTATTCTCATGATTTATTATAAATATGTGTATTATCAAAGAAAACCAACACAAATTTTATAAGATGGGATCAAACAAAATTGTTCTTAAGTCGAGCCCGCCGGACTTCAAACGATGATAAACCATAATTCAAACCAAATTCGCGTTCCAAAATAGCTTGCTGACATCGGCCAATTTTGTGACGCGAAAACCAAATGAATTCCGCCCTAATATTTTTCGGGTCCGAAGTTGGGCTGGCGTACGGAGGGAGAGTTGTGACGCGAATTTCTTATCAAATTCACCCTAATCTTTTTCGGGTCCGGATTTCCACTGCGCGAGTGGCCCAAACAAAGATCCGCTCCAATCAATTTCTGCCACGTGTCCTCAATAAAAAACTTGCCCTGCTCCCGGCTGCGGGTGCATTCGATGGCATTTAAGGTGATGGGACATGGATGTGGCGATTTCATATCAATCGCATTAAGATTTAACGCTGTTCAATTAAATTCCAAGGTTTTCACATCAAATCACATTAAATTTTAACACTGTTCAAGATCGGACCTCCACTCCCGTTAGCGATTTTGCATGCTCCAATATGATTCGGCCTTCGGCTCTTATTAATGATCAGAGATTAACTATGACGAGCATCCTTTGATTTCATTGCATTTATAAAATGGCATTTCGCTATGGTTTTTCAGACGAGCTGGTTGCTGGGTTACACTGCCTGCTCACTGTGACGAGAAGGAGAAGTGGCCAGCTGAATTGCTGCGTAGACTTTGCTGCATATCTTCATTTCTCTCGGTCTGGTCCTTGTCTGTCTTCCTCTGTTTCTTGGAATTCTGCTTCTCCGTCTCCTCTTGTGCCCACTGCTAGTGAGACTGCACCCATGCCTCGCGTGCGTCAAAGGATGCATTGCCGTAGGGGGAGCACTAGAGGTCAGCTCCTGCGCACTCCCTCCAGCCCCTCAACCGAGTTGTCTTCCGGCCAGTCCAGTGATTATGCAGGTCACTATCCAAATACTAGGAGTGGGCAGGGTCAGGTTGTAGGATCTGGCCACCGTATGGATTCTCTTGCTCCTCGTTTCCCCACCGCTAGTTCACCTTCTCCCACGACGCGCACTGCGAAATTTTCCTTTAATTTCTCTCTCAACCGCCCACGAATTACAACTTCAGTCACTGTGGTTTTCCACGAGGAGGCCCAAATGGAGGAAGAATGCACCCGTCCGGCGGGTCTAAGCTCAGAAAAAGCTGGCCAACATTCGGGCCTTCAAGAGGGGAGCCGTGGCATGAATGTGGAGGTAGCACCTAGCGATCCTAGACCTTTCGAAGGATGGCGCCAAATCGTCAAGGAGCCGGAGGAGTAGTTTGGTTAATTTGTTTTTCTTGCTTCGCGGCCCACTTAATTGGGCTGCTTTTAGATTATTTTACTGTGCTGGACCTTTGTAATATTTTTGAATTCTGTAAATTAAACGTTCAAGACTGGTTTCCCCGTATGAGGGCAGTCTTCTTAATTTTTTGATTTTTTGATGAAAAATTTGCCACAAGTCTAGGCAATGATTTTGACTTCGGTGTAATTTTATTCCCATTGTTAATAGATTAACTTTACTTAGAAAAAAAAAATGTTGCCCTATTTCTATTTTAAACCTGTTTTTTGAAATACAGAGCCATGTTTATATGGTCTACATATTATACTCTTTCTCTGTATATCTACAGGAACCTTTTTGCTATGAACAGGGTGGATGCTGTAGCAGGCTACTAATGGAAACAAGCGAGCCTGAACCTTACATCTTGGATGCAACAGATGGTTACCAATTTTGGAATCAAGCGAGCCTGATCTTACAAGCGAGCCTGGGTTTCTGCAGATGGTTATCACACTCCTCACATGATTAGCGTTTTTCTCTGTTCAAGGATTTTGGGTACTTTAATTTGTATTTGGAACAATGGACGTTGGTAATCTATCTATTGCTTTAATATTCTACATACTGCTATTTCACTTTCTTATAGATGCCTCGGGCATATTTGGATGCTTTCTCAGATTTGTCGATAATATCCATGTGGACCGTTACTGGGTTTTATATCATGTCCCTGTATGTGACATGGGGTATTTTTCTATCATTGTTTGGGGTGGGACTTCCACTTTTATGGATGGATATTTGGGTTCCAATCTTCAGATGTGAAAATGTAATGACTTCATGGACTGTTTTACTTCATATAATATATTCAAAACAACGTTTTTTCTCTTGTGAAAAAAAAATGATTAATGTTTATCACTCTGCCTTCAAAACTAGAAATGCTGGTCTATGTTGCTGGTTTATTGATATGGTCTGATGGTCTTTTTATATTTTGGACATATCACACTCCTCACATGATTAACGTTTTTCTCTGTTCAAGGATTTTGGGTACTTTAATTTGTATTTGGAACAATGGACGTCGGTACGTACTCTATCTGTTGCTTTACTATTCTACATACTGCTATTTCACTTTCTTATAGATGCCTTGGGCATATTTGGATGCTTTCTCGGATTGTCGATAATCTCCATGTGGACCGTTACTGGGTTTTATATCAAGTCGCTGTATGTGACATGGGGTATTTTTCTATCATTGTCTGGGGTGGGACTTCCACTTTTCTGGATGGATATTTGGGTTCCGATCTTCAGATGTGAAAATGTAATGACTTCATGGACTGTTTTACTTCATATAATATATTCAAAACAACGTTTTTTCTCTTGTGAAAAAAAAATGATTAATGTTTATCACTCTGCCTTCAAAACTAGCGATGCTGGTCTATGTTGCTGGTTTATTGATATGGTCTCATGGTATTTTTATATTTTGGACATATCACACTCCTCACATGATTAGCATTTTTCTCTGTTCAAGGATTTTGGGTACTTTAATTTGTATTTGGAACAATGGACGTCGATACTCTATCTGTTGTTTTATTATTCTACATACTTTATTTCACTTTCTTATAGATGCCTCGGGCATATTTGGATGCTTTCTCAGATTTGTCGATAATCTCCATGTGGACCGTTACTGGGCTTTATATCAAGTCCCTGTATGTGACATGGGGTATTTTTCTATCACTGTCTGGGGTGGGACTTCCACTTTTCTGGATGGGTGTTTGGGTTCCAATCTTCAGATGTGAAAATGTAATGACTTTATGGACTGTTTTACTTCATATAATATATTCAAAACAACGTTTTTTCTCTTGTGAAAAAAAAATGATTAATGTTTATCACTCTGCCTTCAAAACTAGCGATGCTGGTCTATGTTTCTGGTTTATTGATATGGTCTGATGGTATTTTTATATTTTGGACATATCACACTCCTCACATGATTAGCGTTTTTCTCTGTTCAAGGATTTTGGGTACTTTAATTTGTATTTGGAACAATGGACGTCGGTACTCTATCTGTTGTTTTACTATTCTACATACTCTATTTCACTTTCTTATAGATGCCTTGGGCATATTTGGATGCTTTCTCAGATTTGTCGATAATCTCCATGTGGACCGTTACTGGGTTTTATATCGAGTCCCTGTATGTGACATGGGGTATTTTTCTATCACTGTCTGGGGTGGGACTTCCACTTTTCTGGATGGATATTTGGGTTCCAATCTTCAGATGTGAAATGTAATGACTTCATGGACTGTTTTACTTCATATAATATATTCAAAACAACGTTTTTTCTCTTGTGAAAAAAAAATGATTAATGTTTATCACTCTGCCTTCAAAACTAGCTATCCTGGTCTATGTTGCTGGTTTATTGATATGGTCTGATGGTCTTTTTATATTTTGGACATATCACACTCCTCACATGATTAGCGTTTTTCTCTGTTCAAGGATTTTGGGTACTTTAATTTGTATTCGGAACAATGGACGTTGGTACTCTATCTGTTGCTTTACTATTATACATATTGCTATTTCAATTTCTTATAGATGCCTCGGGCATATTTGGATGCTTTCTCAAATTGTCGATAATCTCCATGTGGACCGTTACTGGGTTTTATATCATGTCCCTGTATGTGACATGGGGTATTTTTCTATCATTGTCTGGGGTGGGACTTCCACTTTTCTGGATGGATATTTGGGTTCCAATATTTAGATGTGAAAATGTAATGACTTCATGGACTGCTTTAATTCATATAATATATTCAAAACAATGTTTTTCCTCTTTTAAAGTTTCATTTTTAAAAAAAAATTGAACCTTCCGTCGCTATACCGACGCCTTGTAAACGTTGGAATTGTGACATATTAGAAACGTCGGAAGAGTGACAGTATAAAATCGTCGGACGAGCGACGTTCAAAATGTCAAACCACATTTCGTCGGAATTGTGACCGTTTACAAACGTCGAAAGAGCGACGTCCAAAACGTCGGGCCACATTTCGTCGGAATTGTGACAGTTTACAACCGTCGGAAGAGCGATGTCCAAAACGTCAGACCACATTGCGTCGGAATTGCGACAATTTACAAACGTCGGAAGAGTGACATTCAAAAATTCGGACCACATTTTGTCGTAATTGTGACAGTTTACAAATGTCGGAAGAGCGACATTCAAAACGTCGGACCACATTTCGTCGGAAGTGCGACAGTTTACAAAGGTTGGAAGTGCGACGGATTGGGAAACGTCGGAAGAGTGATGCTTGTTTGGAAGCGACGAAAAAGGTGTCGATAGTGCGAAACTTTTTAATTGTGTCAGAACTGCGACGACATGGTAAACCACGTTTTTCCTGCCCTCGAAATATCGCTCTTGCGACGACTATGTGTCAGAATAGTGACGAATTGGCCGTCGGAATTTCCGCCAAATTTTCTAGTGATTTAAAGGTATATAAGAGATCTAGGCCTTTGAAGATGATCTCAAATACCTTCCTAGATAATACTTGGTATGATAAGGGGTGCAAGGATGTGAAAATATCCCTCAAATAAAATTCAAGCAAAGAAAACAAGATTATATAAGCAATTGAAAATAAAATAAAATTATGTGATTTAAAGAAGGAAGGAATTAATTTGTTTGGGAAAACATAATCCTAAAGGTTTATGGAAGGAACTACAACAAAAGGAAAAGTGAATAGAAAACAATATCACAGAGGCCTAGTGGTTAGAATATGAAAAACTTCTATATGAGCAGGAAAATGAGAAAAGTGAGCCTCCCATAATTGTCTCCTCAACACAACTATTTTTGGTTGAAGATATTGAACAAGGTATAAAGAAATTGGCAAATTTTAAAGCACATGACATTGACAGTTTACATGAAGAATTTTTAAAATGGGGAGTGAAGCTTCGAGCTCCACATATCAAGGAGATCTTTAATAGAGGCAATCACGATAAATTTCTGGTTGAGTGGACAACTAGTGTTGTTATACCTCTTCATAAAACCAAAGACATCAATAACCCTTCTAACTACCATACTATTATGATCAACCCTCTTCTTGGAAATTTTTTTGGGAGCATGCTAGTGTGCTGAATCAATGAATGGGTAGAAAAAGAGGGAAAATGAGAAAAGGGGTAGGATAAATTCATGCCTAAACATTATACCATTAATCATTGCATCACTCTAAGACACTTCATTGAATTTTTTTGGGAAAACCAAGGTGGGGAATAATTTTGTTGCTTTATTGAATTCAAAAAAGCCTTTGATACTGTCTCTATAAATAAGATATGGCACAAAATGGAAGAATTAGGGGTCCCAAAGAAATATAGGGAAGTTGTTCATAAGATTTATGAGTGGGTTAGAGCCAAAATCAGAACAAAGGAAGGCATGTCTAAATGCTTTGGTTATGACATAGGAGTCAAATATGCATGTCCTCTTTCCCCCACATTGTTTGGTTTATATATTGATAAGCTTGAAGAGTGGATACACAATACCGAAGGAGGAGGCAACCAAATGGAAAGATATGTGGTGAAACTACTTTTATATGTAGATGGCCTTATTCTTATCACTAAATCTGCACTAGGTTTGAGAGAACACTTGAAATATCTAGAACACTTTTTTTAAGATGTGGGAATGCAAGTAAATACCAGTGAAATTAAAGTCATGATTTTTTACTTGAAAATAAAGAAGCAACAAGTTACTTTTATTTTTGAGGGAAACCCCTTGGAGGTTGTAGATGAATACAAGTATTTAGGAATTCATTTTTACTATAGGCTTAGCTGGGAAACATGTAGATCAAAGAGAATCCAAGGAGGGTGGAAAGCTTTGTACCTTCTTCAGAACAAGTGTAGACAAGTAGAGCTATGGGTTTGGAAGACTAAGAAAACCCTTTTTGGTCAATTAGTGGTGCCAATTATCCTCTACTCCAAAATATGGGAGAGTAACATGTCAAGCCACAAATGATGACAAATAGAAAGAATTCAAAAGCATCTAATCACAAGTAGCCTCAAACTAAAATCAACGGTCCTATATGATATCTTTTTAGGTGAGGTTGGTATGTTTCCAATTGAGGCTTCAACGATAATTCATTTTCTAAGTTACCTAAAGAAGGTTGAAAATATGGATAAGCACATGTGGCCAAAAATTGGTTGTTGAAGAAGAGATAAATCGCCGGAAAAATACATGGATGAAGCAAAACATAAAGTCGTAGGGAAAATGGAAAATAAATCTACATGAATGTCCTCATGCTAAGGAGGAGATAAAAAACTAGGTGTTAGAAAAATTTAGGACTGCCATGTGTAAAAAGAAGGTAGGAAAAAAAGAGCATATTATGCCAAAGAATTTAACCCAACATGGAAACATGACGATAAAGATTATTTGAGTTCCTAAATCAAGGGAAAAGCTAAAATTTTAATTGCACTATTGAGGACTAGCTCCCATCATCTAAGATGTGAAACTAGTAGATGAGCGGTCCCTAAAGAAGATTGGGAAGAACATACTTGTATTTTTTCCAGCAGAGGGGTGGTAGAAACAAAATGGCATTTCATCAAAGAATGTGCAGCGTGTGAAGTTATTCATCGTTAGTTTGATAACAACCTATACGTGAATAGTCTCAATGATTTTTTTGAGGAGATAGGACCGTTCAAAAAACAAGATCCATAAAAACAGAATCAACATAGAAAAAAATATGAATATGGATTATAAGTGATAGTGGGTGGTCCCTTAGACCGTGAGGTCTCGTGGATTTAATTAAAAATCATCCAATTCAATTCAAATTTTGTCTGAACTAGTGTTTCCTCTCAAAATTATGAGAATACTGAATATAAACATATTTGCCTTATGACAAGTGCAACTATGTCTCATAAAATGTGTCGATCATTATTGAAATAAGTTGGCTTCAACCATGAGCCCTCAATATGTTGCTCAGATCATAATTTTGACTGTGACTAGTTTATTCCTTGTGAAATTTCAAGAAAAATGAGTATAAAATTCATATAATTATGTCACTGTCATTTCAGGGCCTATCCTGGGATCCTTGCCTCGAAATTAGTGCCACAACAATGTTCTCTCTGCAATAAATACAAGCTCTACATTAGAATTTGTGCCAAGCACCGACACTAAATTTAGTACAACCACCACTAGATTGAACTAAAATCACCAACTTAGCACTATCACTAATTCGGTATGGAGCTTTGCTAAAGCTATCGACAAGTTTAACCATTAGTTTGGACAAAACCACCAAATTTTACCAGACCTCGAAAATAGAATTATTGCTAACTCAATATATATATATCTTCTAAAATTTTCACCAAGCTTAGCCATTATTTTGGCCAAAACCATAAAATTTCACTAGACTTCCAAGTCGCCATGGTCCTGATTTACTATGCATCTTCGCCAAACTTTCCATTTTCCAAGTTTGACTGGCCCACTAGGTGCTGCCATGTGGCAGAACTAAATTGGGCCACTTCATTAGTCATCCAATCCATGGCACCTGCCACTGGATTACATGGTCACTGCCACGTCATGTATGATGGTGCCATGTTGCACACCCTAGTGGTGCCACATGGCACTTTCCTACATGTCCATCTAGGCACCAAATCTGTCGAATTTGTCTCGCTAACATGTGACACGTCTTGGTGCTACCATGCCATCCTATTGACCTCAATAGCATGGACTGCCAAGTTAGCTCATGCCACATCATCCTTTAACTTTGACTTTTACTTTTTCCCAATTTGACCACAACTTTGACTGACCATAACTTTTGTATATGAGATCTGTTTGAGGTGTCATTTGCATTGTTATAAAGGTCCCTCCGAGCTATTTGAGATGGAATTATTTCCATAATTTTTTTTATTTTTTTATTTTTAGGTTTCCCAGAGCCTCCTCGATCATCAGACCATCAAATTATAAAGAAGGGAGGAGCAAGGAAAAAATACTGAACTTCAAAAAAAAAGGAATAACTAAGAAATATATGAGAAATTGTTTCTTCCTATCTCATTCACAAAGGATAGTGCGAGGGGACATCCATTCCTCTTTTTCAAATATTCTTCTCTAGTTATAGTTTATCATGCATTAATAACTAACAAAAAGAGTTGATTTTTAGTGGACAGTTGGGAGTCCAAAATCGTTCCCGAAAAAGAGACTTTGGAGGAATTATTTATTGAAAAAATAAAACAAATTAGCCTTATTGAACTGTAAATTCTGAGTTCCGCAATACTGAGTGATCACCATAGGCCCGATTCCTATGGGTGCAACCAACTAACAACAACATCAACAAGCTAAATTCATTTGAGAAATGGTGTGGAACACAACCTAGGTCCCAAAAAATCCACGAACTTGACCTATTTCATTTTTAAATAGCTGATAACATGAATTTTCTTTTGGAGATCAACCAATCTCTTAAGGGGATCAGCTCCTTATGATTTTCCGAAGTTTGATTATTAAGGATTCCATATGACCATAGATTTATTGAATTCCCATTCCATGAATATCTGGAAAGATTCTCTTTAATAAGATCTATAGATGAATAAAAGAGCTTCTAGATGGATGAGCCTCCTTTTGGAGCCATGGGATATTTGAGGCTGAAATCTTAGCTTTGTTGAAAGTATTTGCATTGCAAAAATTCCTTCCACCAAACATAATGATTTGGAATGTATCTCCACACCAATTTTTCACCTTATGAAATATTCATAAGGGAGGGATATTGGATCCCCAGACCATCACAAGAATTTGGGGATTTTACCACAACCCATTTGATGAGATGAAAAATTTTATTATTCTACTTACCACCCTACCATAGATTTTTTTTCATATTTTTTTCTAGTTAGCAAAGAGTCTTGGCTGGAACTAGGAAGTGAACTGGTAATGAGGAAAATATGATAATACTTCTTAATAATAACTTGATTCCCAACTAAGTTCAACCAAATTTCTCCCCACTGTTGTAGCTAGGACCTGAATTTTGCAATAATTCTTGACCAAGCCTGGGTTGAATGGGATTTTAAATACATAAGAATCCCTAATTATCTAAAATATTTCCAAGATGCTACAAGATTAAACCCAAGAAGGAGTTCCATCTGTGTCTAAAGAAGGGGGCTAATATTCTAAGAATAGATCTGTGACTCTCTATGATTATTAAGGCCCCCAAAAGCTAGTAGATATTGATCTAGAACCTGCTTGAAGCACTTTGAAGTAATTAATAAGGATCCTCCCAATAAGAGAGTATCTTCCACAAATTGGGAGTGATTTATACTCTTTATTCCTAAGACATATCTTATACTAGGAGGCTGCAATTACTTCGTTCATGTCCAAGATGCTTGCTTAATGAATCTACCATCAAGATGTTGAGGAAATGTGACATGGGGCACACTTGGTGAAGCCCTTTTGAGGATTTAAAAAAGCTCGAGGAGTTTCCATTCACCAAGGGGGAGATCCAAGGGGAGAAGATAAACACCTACACATATTTTATAAATTTCTCATCAAATCCAAATTGAGATAACACTTTTATTAAAAAATTCTTGATTTGCATGGTTAAGTGCATTTTCCATACCAAGTTTGGTGAGCATACCTTTATCCTTCCTTAGACTGCTTGAATTTACTACTTATTGGAAAAATACGATATTTATCTATTATGTGCATCTGGACCAAAAACCCCCCTGATCCTCAAAGGTGAGCTTGAGAAGGAGAGGCTTTATGTGCTATGTTAAAATTTAAGAAATTATCTTATATGAAACATTGTATAAAGAGATCGGTCTATACCTAGTGAAAAAGGACGAATTGAATTCTTTGGGAATCAAGGAAATGAAGGATGAATGAATCCATCCTCCCATACAGTCATGCTTGAAGATGTAATACACTAGATGGATCAGATCAAATTTAATGACATAATACTAAGCCTGATAGAAGTGGGATGTAAACCCATATGGACATGGAGCTTTGTCCGGGGTCAAATACAATACCTTTTTTTGGATCTCCTCTTCTGTGATGCTTTGCAGCAAGTCCAAATTGTCGTCTATAGACACCAATTTTGGGATTTTATCTAACGTATAATGGATAACATCCAAATTGGGTACAAGTTAGAAACAGTATGGAATTGAAGTAATCAACAACCACCTTTTGGAACCACTTGAAGTCCTCGATATGCACTCCATCAATTCTAATAGATTTAATATTATTCCTCCAAACCCGTGCCTTAGCCTAGTTATGGAAGGAATTGGTTTTGCGATCTCCAACTAGTAGCCATAAGCTGAATGAATTATGGTGCCATTCTTCCTCCTCTAAAATGAGTGCATGATGGAAGGCCTCGAATTCTACTTGCTCATATTGTAGAAGATCCTTTGTGACAACTTCCTTCTCTATTTTCCTTTGGGCATCTTCCATATTTTATTTATGCATGTTTATTTTCACCCCCATATCTTCATTATTTGTTTTTATCCACTAAATGGCTAACTTCATATTTTTTTATTTTTTTCCTAGATGGTAATTGGCTCCATGCCACCTTTTCCAAATCCAACAAGCCTTCCCTTTGGATCCAAATAGGAGAGAAGTAATAGGGAAACTACCCATAGTATGATGTTTGCGTCACTTCTAGAGAAATTGGCCAATGATTCATACTTTCCCAAGGAAGAATATGAGAGGATAATTGAAAACCTTGAGATACAAAGGAACATGAAATATTTCTAGGTTGGGTGCAATATGCCCCAGGCCAAATTTGTGATTATTCCATGTAAATGTTTTAACAACCAACTTGATATCCATTATATCTAGTGATATATTAAGATACTTTAAAATTTCTTGAGACTGATATAGAATGGAGGAACCTCACTTTTTTTCCAAGAATGGAAGGTTGTATTAAAATCCCCTCCCATAATAAAATATTTACCCCAAAGAGAGTCTTTGAGGTCTAGGAGAGACATCCAACAATTGATCTTTTAAGTATATTGAATATGCACATATACATTAACAACATAAAAGAAAGTCTTTAATGGGATATGAAACAAGCGAAACAACCAACCAATGAGGCATTCAATGTGAGTTAATTAACTTGAAAACAAAGGTTGACCAAATCAAATAAAGCTCCCTAGAATCCTCACACGATTCAATTACTCTAAGCTTAGAATTATTCTATAATTTTCATAACTTTTGGAGGGAATATCATTCCCCCAATTTTGTCTCCTAGAGTAGTAGAATGGTCAACATTTCCTTTTTTATTAGCGATTTAACTTCATACACCATTTATCAAGTCCTAATCCCTTGCAATTCTCGGAGAGGAATTTCATTATTTACTATGCAATTTTTTGCCTTTGGAATGGAGGCCAAGGAAAATTTTCTTGAAATTTCTAGTGACTATTTTGGACAGATCAATTATCATCTCGGTCCCCATTTCCTTTTTTCAGTTTTTTCATTTTACAGCTATCAATTTGTCTTCCTTATTATTTTCTTTACGAATGATCTATTTATTTTTCCCTATTTGCATTTGATTTTTCATTTGCAGAGCATCCTGGTAACCCTTCACCTTAGGCCTTGAGGGCCCTAGGGGAGTGGAATTCTTCTTCCTTTGAATTTAAACCATCCCCTTGAGTCCCCATAGGGTTTAAGGCATCCATTTTGGTGCTTCAGGAGAAGAGGGATTACCAAGGTTTGGTTCCTTATCCATTATCACTGTATTAGTTGGAATTTCCCCTTCTTCCAATAACAGATTCAAGATATCAAATCTATTATTTAGAGGCTCCATCTCGAGGCACTATCCATCACATTTTTGAAGACATGGGCCCTTTCTCTTTCTGTCCCGTAGTCACTTGAGGAGAATATTGGTTGTTTGTCCTTGTGGGGCCTCTTCTCCTTTTATATTTATGCCAATTTTCTCCATCATCAAGTTGATTTAGCTTCTCCCTTTTTGTAGAAATTTGAATAATAGCTGAATTATTCACCGAGATTATCCCGATTACACACTATTTAAGCTTCATGCATAATATATAACCTCTTCTACAATTGATCATCAATATGCGGAAATAGAAACGATCGCATGCGCTCATTAAAACATAATCAAGCACACATATCAACACAGGATGTAATGGGGAAAGCAATAGCTGAAAACCCCCAACTATCTGTATATTATAATGATAGAGAACATGTAAGAATACATAGCACAAAGCTCTCACAGCTCTCAACACTATCTCACATGCTACACACAAACTAGTTGATATTTGAACAAGTCATGGGTTCAAATCTCCTCCACAAGTCTGTCTGCCTCTACCGTGCAATCCAAGTTGATTAATGATGAGATCCAAGTTTGAATCCCACTAGCTCCAACTGCGCAATCCTCATTGGCAATCTCCATCAATGTGTGTGCAAATCTCATGCACAATCATGGTCACAACTGATAGTCACACTCACCCTTTCACCCACCTCTAACACTTGGTCTCCACTGAACTGTCCATGCATTGCAGATTAAGCGATGTGTTCTTTAGTTGATTTATGAGTTAATAATTAGTGAATTAATTAATAATTAATTCACACTACTCATCACTAGTGTATTTTTCAGTTAGACTAAATACAACTAGTTCAACTAAGTTAAACATAACACAACTCCACCAAGCTTGTCTCATCAACTCCACCAAACTTTGCCACATGAGTTCTAAGCGAAGTCAACCATGCAATAGCTCAACTAACCCTTAGGAAAAGCGCATTTCATTCTTTCGTTTCGCATGTGCCACATCCAAGCATCAAACTGAAGTGCTCCAAGAGGAAAAGATAATGTTTATAGTCTAAATATTATTAAGGGTTAATAATATTTGATTTGTTCTATTTTTAGCCGCTACGGTCTAAAAAATAGAAAGCGCCCTAATGTCTAAAAATAGAGGTCCATATATTTTTTACCAACTCGACCAATCATCCATAAATAGCATCTTGCAACTCATAGACCATGATCCATATGTATAAAAATAGACATAGTCTAAAAATAGACTTTTGCGCCAAAAATAGCACTCGGGCCCACTTAGTGAAGGCGACTTCATTTCACTAAGCTCCATCATCTTGTTGCATTTTCAACACTCCCTCTCAACAAGATATGGATTATTTGTAACCCCTATCCTCGCCTCTGTGGTATTCGAATTTTCTCCTCGGTGAGCGCCTTCGTCGAGATGTCGACATCCCACGATCCTCCGTGGGAATATATGAAAGTAACATGATTCTCCGCCGCACACAATCTCCGATATGATGGTACCCGATGTCGATGTGTTTGGATCTATCATGAAATACTAGATTAGCCGAGATTTTAATGCAACTACGGTTATCACAATAAATCACAGTAGGGCTCCAAGTGTGACTCGAACAATCCGAGCCAAAATATTCCTCATCCATATGGCCTCGCATGCGACCAAGATTGCTGCCATATACTCGACCCTCTGCTGAGCGAGTGCCATGGATCTGCAGCTACTGCTATACCAAGAAAGCTGTCGACCCGATATCGAAGATCCCTCCGGATGTGCTCTTTACGTCCTTTGGGCTCCCCGCCCAATCAGCATCCGTGAAGCCACATAGCTTCACCTCATCCTCCTGTTTGTACCACAAACCATATCCCGATGTGCCTCTAAGATAACGCAATACATGCTTTCCTGCCTTCCAGAAGGGCTTAATAGGCTTAACCATAGCTTGTGAAAGCTGGTTAACAACATAGCATATATCGGGTCGTGTATTGACCAGATACATAAGCGACCCCACCAACTGTCTATAAACAGTGGCATCCACTACCTCCGCCGAAGTAGCATCCTCCTTCCTCCAACCTCCGGAAGAGGAGTATCAATAGGCTTGCGACCATGCATGTTGAACTTCTCCGATATCTCTCGGGCATACTTACCCCCGAGAAACAAACAGTCCATCACCGCACTACCAAATTTCCAATCCCGGAAATAATGAAGGAGGCCCAAGCCCTTCATCTCAAACTCTCTAGCGAGATCCTCCTTGCATGAAAGTATCAATGATCTCATCACCCGTCAAAATCGGATCATCTACATATAGTACAATTATCAACAACTTCCCCTCCACCACAATCCGAGTACGAGTTAGGATCCGCCTCACTCTTGGAGAATCCAAGTCCGGTGAAATAACTGTCTATCCGTGTGTACCAAGCACGAGGTGCTTGTTTCAACCCATACGAGTGCTCTCTTAAGTATGCACACATGCGACTCACTCGCTGAAGATCTCAAAACCTTCGAGTGCTGCTCTATGTACACCTCCTCCTCAATGACTTCGTTGAGGAACACAGTCTTCACATCCATCTGATGGATGTGCCACCCCATCTGCGCTGAGAGAGCTAGGATCGTCCGTATGGAAGAGTTCCTTGTGACAGGTGCAAAGGTATCCTCATAATCGATCCCCTCTATCTGTGAGAAGCCTCGGGCAACAAATCTTGCCTTGTACTTCTCCACACTCCCGTCAGCCGCTTGCTTCACTTCGTAGATCCATCGCAAACCCACCACTGATTTCCCTTCCGGTCTTGGGACAATATCCCATGCACTATTTCTGAAAATCGAATCATACTCTTCCACCATGGCATCTACCCATGCGGGGTCCTCCACAGCTTCCTCAAAAGAGGATGGCTCTGTCATGACACATTTGCTCACAAGAGCCATGTATCCAGTGTACCGATCCGGTGACTGTCTCTATCTGCGCTATCGTCGTAGGGTGGTCCTACAACCTTCTCTCGCATCTTGAGCCGCTCGCTCAACTCACGTAGTGCGCTTGCACCTTCTGATGGTTGGCGCTGCATGAGTGGTCTCTTCCACTCCATGAACTTCCTCTTGTGGCTGATCCACATCTCGAAGCTCATCCTTAGGAACTAATAGCTCCTCATCTGAATGCAAGTGTGGCTCCCTCTCAAGCGAACACTGCATGGCTTTCTCCTCCTGAAATTTGATATCCCGTCGCACAACAGTCTTGCGACTATCTAGCAAATACACCCTATAGTTGTGAGGTGTATCAGTGTACCCCACAAATATTCCAACCTCTGCGGTCGGATCTAGCTTCTTCCTGGCATCCTTTGTCACATGCATGTAGACAGGTGAACCAAAAATCCTCAAATGGGAAATGTCGGGTTTCTTACCAGAAAATGCCTCCTCCGGTGTACTCATGCCAAGTATCTTGTGAGGACAACGGTTTCTCGCACATATACTGCAGTATTGCATGCCTCCGCCCACAAGTGAAGTGGTAGGCCACCCGATCATGCAACATTGCCCGTGCAACACCCACGATCGTTCGTTCTTCCGCTCGACAACCCCGTTCCGTGGGTTATGAGGTGCAATGAGCTCTATCCGAATTCCTTCTGCACCGCAAAAGTCCTTGAATTCAAAGCGAGAGATGAATTCACCACCATTGTCGCTCCTAAGAGCCTTCACATGCTTCCTCGATTCCTTCTCAACCGGCGCCTTGAACTCGACGAGAACTTTGAGTATGTCTCGCTCTTCTTCGCATGAAGAAGATCCGAGCACTTCGAGAGAAATCATCAACAAAGATCACATAGTACTTGTGCTTTCGTCGTCGAAGCTATTGAGAAAGGTCCACACACGTACGTGTGAATTCTCCCAAGGATCGTCGTGGCGCAACTATCCTTCTCGTGAAAGGTGGCTTTCACAAATTTTCCTAAGGTACACCCCTTGCACCGATCCGATTGCGCAAGAGTGCCCTTAGGAAGCCCGATAGAAATCATGTTGCAGTATCTTCAAAGCTCCATGGTGAAGGTGGCCCAATCTCCGGTGCCACGACTCGCCATCATCCCGGCTCACCACTCCTCCTGCCTTGCATGCCATTCTTTCGCGTGACCATATACTTGCAACCGATAAAGGTTCTTGACTCGAACCCTTATCTTCCGGGTTTCTCCGGTTGTCTTACTCGCGCAGAAAGCCTTTCCTTCGCTGAAGACAACATCGTACCCCTTGTCTTCTAACATCGCCACGAGAGATCAGATTCTTCTTCAATCTCGGAACATGCATCACTTCCTTCAATACGAAGGGTTTACCAGACTCCCTCTCAAAGGAAATGGTACCGATATCGGTCGCATCTGTATCTACCATCATCGCCCATCTCGATGTGCACTCCAAGATCTTTCTCATCCAGATCCGAAAACAAATCTCGATCTCCGGTCATGTGAAAAGACACACCACTGTCCAAGAACCATGCGATCCCATCACACTTGAGGCCAAGCATGCGATCGGCGAAAATCCAGCTCAAACTACGAGGCTAAGGCCTCTCCCTGCTGCAGATCCAACGACTTGCTTATTTTTCTTCTTCGAGGACAATTTTTGGCATAATGTCCGTGCTTTGGGTGACGGTGAAAACACTTCACCTTGGACATGTCCCTGCTTCTTGCCTTTCGCATCGGAATGAGAAGCTTTCCTCGCTCTTCCCCCTTCTTTGCTTTGGCGACCAAAGCGCAATTTTCTTCATCGGATGCCTTTGATGAAGATTCGTCCCTCGGTATTCCGCCTTATCTTCTCTTGCACAAGAACCGACCAAAGTCGCTCCCATCCTGGCAATTTCTCCCGACCATTGACGGAATCCCGATAGGCATGCCAAATATTTGGAAGACCAAGGAGAGCCCCCCATCGACAGATCACCCCCCACACTTCCCGAGCTCATCCCCTGCATTGGATGAACTTCGTGAGGTACTTCGGCATACCGTCGCCTTTCTCCATCTTAATATGTCCGAGTTTATCCTTGAGCGCCAACTTCCTATGGTCGCTCTTGCTTTGGAATAAATCTATCAATGCTTTCCACATCAAGTATGGAGAAGCTTTTCCATGCATGCTTGGATACAATGTGATCCTTCACGCCCTCCACCGAATCCTTCGACATTTCGCCATCTTATTTTGCCAAGCCTCAACTTGAGCGGCATCGGTAGGCTTTGGGATCTCAGCTTCTATGAACTCCTTCAGCTCGTTATCATCTAATACCGCCTCCATCCGGTCCTCCCATGCAACATAATTCAAACTACCCTCAAGGGCATATTCCAGTCGCAATCCGTTGAAAGACATTTTGACTTCGACACCAAGAAAGCTACCGCAAATTCGAATTCTAAATTCTCGCTGCAAATTCGAATTCCACCGACTCAAAAACTCAACCGCTTCCGATCTAATGTGAGAACAAAGTATTTCTATCACGAGAGATCGACCGTAGGGGCATTTATCGGATATATCACCTTCGGAGAAAGGATGGATCCGAGAGGCTACCTAGCCCGTTACGGACTCTATCTACCGAAATAATTGTAATCACCGTAATAGATCCGATGATCAATGCTGCTCCGATACCATGTAGAAATTTGAATAATAGCTGAATTATTCACCGAGATTATCCCCGATTACACACTATTTAAACTTCATGCATAATACATAACCTCTTCTACAATTGATCATCAATATGCGGAAATAGAAAGCGAGTCACATGCGCTCATTAAAACATAATCAAGCACACATATCAACACGAGGATGTAATGGGGAAAGAAATAGCTGAAAACCCCCAACTATCACGTATATTATAATGATAGAGAACATGTAACAATACATAGCAAAAATCTCTCACAACTCTCGAGCACTATCTCACATGCTACACACAAACTAGTTGAGATTTTAACAAGTCATGGGTTCAAATCTCCTCCACATGTCCGCCTTCCTCTACTGCGCAATCCAAGTTGATTAATGATGAGATCCAAGTTCGAATCCCACTAGCTCCAACTCGCGCAATCCTCATTGGAAATATCCATCAATGTGTGTGCAAATCTCATGCACAATCATGGTCACAACTGATAGTCACACTCACCTTTTCACCCACCTCTAACATCGGTCTCCCATCGAATCGTCCATGCATTGCGGTTAATCGATGTGTTATTTAGTTGATTTATGAGTTAATAATTAGTGAATTAATTAATAATTAATTCACACCACTCATCACTAGTGTATTTTTTCAATTAGACTAAATACAACTAGTTCAACTAAGTTAAACGAACACAACTCCACCAACCTGTCTCATCAACTCCACCAAACTCGCCACATGAGTTCTAATTGAAGTTAACCATGCAATAGCTCAACTAACCCTTAGGAAAAGCATATTTCATTCATCGCGTTGCATGTGCCACATCCAAGCATCAAACTGAAGTGCTCCAAGAGGAAAAGATAATGTTTATAGTCTAAATATTATTAAGGGTTAATAATATTTGACTCGTTCTATTTTTAGCCCTGATAGCCTAAAAAATAGAAACCGCCCAATGTCTAAAAAATAGAGGTCCATCTATTTTTACCAACTCGACCAATCATCCATAAATAGCATCCCGCAACTCATAGACCATGATCCATATGTCTAAAAATAGACTTTGTGCCAAAAAATAGCCTGCGGACCCACTTAGTGAAGGTGACTTCATTTCACTAAGCTCCATCATCTTGTTGCATTTTCAACACCTTTTCCTTCTTCTTTCAATTGCATGCAAAATGGCCATATTCATGTAAAAAATTACATTTATATGGAACTTGATCATAATCAACTTCCTTTATGTCAGACCAATTGTCTATGTTTAGATTTATTGTTGTTGGTAAACCCTTGTTTAGGTCCACCTCCATACATATCCTAGCACATGTTTACAATCCTTCTTGTGGCTCAACTCAGTTTATGCATTTGCCAAGGTAATTTACTTAGAAAATGATCATACAAGCTATATATTTCATTAATCAAATCAAGTTACATATATACATGAGGTACGAGTCTCAAGATGGAGAAGCTATCTTAGACGCACAATAATTTGGTTGAGAGAATATCTCAACCTCACACCAAACTAGGAACTAACCTATCAAATAGGAACAGAATCTATACATAGAGAGAACCACAATCGAGGACAAGTAGGAATTACATATTCCAACACTCCCCCCTTAATGACTACTTGTCTCAATATCTATCTCGCAAAATCTACAACTGGTCCCTGTTTGTCGATGTCCATATAAAGGAACAACCATCTACCGAAATGCATGGGTTCCAACGGCGTACAATCGCCGGGGCCCCTAATCATAAGTCCTTCACATATATGGTTCATCCAATCTCTCGATTAACTCCCCCTTGATATAAAATTTCACCTTATGGAGTCTAAAACCAATATGGCCCACCCAAGTGTATCCATCCCGCATGACACACTCTTCCGGGGTGTTAAAATTCTCCCGACGAGAGGGAACATATAACAAAGGGGTATGCATGCCTCTCTGGGTCTTACAACACATACAAACAATAAATGACATGTATATTTTCTTCTAATTACAACCGTGACTCATACTCTACCATAGTCATGAGTCTATTCCAAGAAACTCACACAAAACAAACTCTCACAAACTTGATTGTCCATCTTCCTTTGCCGCTCACCATACCATTTACCTCCACAAACACCGCACTATTCATATGCTTTCGGAACACACCATTACTTTGGCTTTGTACTTTTGAGTCTTTGGCATCTTCATTTTATTTTGGCAAGCTGGTCTTGGTCTCCATGTTTTACCCGTCATCAATTAGAGTTGCGAATTCTAACAGAATGACATTATATTGAGGTCGCAAATCTCAATATTTATACAAATTTCCAAGACCTGTCCACATTTACCCATACTAAACAAAAAAAATACCAAATGACACTATAAGCACAAGCGATAACCATGACGAGTAATACAATATCCATGAAGAAAAAAAATGGCATGAAAATGTTCAACACATGGCCATGCCATTCACTCGCTCGCGAAAGAATGTCCCGAATTTCGCTCACTAGAACACTACCCACACTCGTTGCCGAGAGCAGATCCAAGATCATACACCGCACGTTGTCTTCGATCCGATCCCTATTAGATCACCGATAACTCGATCACTCCACGTTGCTTCATGAACATGCATGAGCAACACCCTTTCACACGCTTGCTAGTTCACATTTCGACGAGCAGTAATTCACCTCCACCGCTCGTGCGCTCAACCTTGAGGAGATACAATGTAGCCACTAAGGCTCAACTTAACCAACAAGGCTTATCACAGCCACAAAGGCTCAACACAGACTGCGAAGGCTCACCACATCCACAAAATCTTATCACGACCCACAAAGGCTCAACACAACCACGAAGGCTCAACACGACCACGAAGGCTCACCATAGCCACGAAGGCTCAACACGGCCCACGAAGGCTCACCACGGCCCACAAAGGCTCAACACAACCACGGAGGCTCACCGCAGCCACAAAGGATTATCACGACCCATGAAGGCTCACCGCATCCACAAAGGCTCAACGCAGCCTATGAAGGCTCACCGCGAGCCCACAAAGGCTTATCACAGCCACGAAGGCTCATCACAGCCCACAAAGGCTTATCACGGCCCACGAAGGGAAACAATACTCCAGGACTCCATGGTTCAATCTCGCGTCGTCCACAAATTCACCTGTCGACATGCATAAAATCCAACAATTTTATACACAAAAAATTCTCGTTTTAGTATCCAATTCCCCCCGGAATCGCAGGCGTAATTCCACTTCCCCCGTTCACGGTATCAAGGTAGGGTAAATGCTTCCAAGCATGCCTCCTCATGCTCGCTGAATGGCTACAACAATGAAGAACCATTATCAAGCTAATCTCCTCGCAATTGAACATTCGGGTATGTTTCCATCACATTGGGCTCACACTGGGCACACACAAACTCGATCATCCTCCAATCTCCGATGTAGCTCCAACCACTATCCTTAGATGCTATTTCATTGTCATGTCTTCATCATATCCGGTAGTAAATCATTCCCTGCGAGATAAATTTGTCTATTCGTCGGAATGGCCAATTCCAACATAGACTCAAACTCATGACACTAGTTGGCCAAACTAAATGTCACAATACATAACTCAATTCTTTCAACCTGATTTACACAAATGCATTTACATGTTAAGTTGATCGGTCTCAACATGAAAGCATAATAATTCACGAAGAAAATTTGTTTCATGAAATAAAATATGTTGGAAGTTTTAGTTGTATGATTACCTTGTCTTCCCAGCTACAAATCACCATGATTCGATGCCGCTTACTAGAAGTTGTTCGATATACAAACAAAGACACGTCTCTATCTTTGAAAAATAGCAACACTTGACAATTACCGTGCATTCCACTAATTACACCATCGTCTTTTTGATAAACCACTTGAAAAGTGAACATGATTCCTTTTCATGGGTTTGAGACCATCCTTCTTACTTGACTTCGAGATACGTCAAATAAGTTCCATGCACACTTATTGGAACTTCTTCGAGTTGATAGGATAGGCGTTAACAACTCTTCGATTGTACATACATAATACTATGTCCTTGGTTTTCTCTAATTAGGGGCATGCCCTCTTCTTCCCTGTAAACCAAAGTGTTGCTTATTATCCCTCTTTCTCGCCTCCCGAAATCATCAATAGAGTAAGAGTAAAGAGGAAGTCCCGCATAAGTTTTTACATTCAGCTTCAAGAGATATTCAATCGCCACATATTCATCACTTTGAATGTTCAATTTCAATTCAACGACTCTATGCCATAAAACAGACAACAACAATCGACCCCGGAGCATCAATTCCATCGCTTTCTCCTTGAGCATCAATTCCATCACTTTCTCCTCTTTTGAGAGCCATTTCACTCACATCTACGCTTCATCGCACAAACTTTAGTTTAAAATCGTGATTAAACCAAAAAACGCTTCTCCCACGAGCGTTACGATAGCAAATGAGGGAGAAACATCACCGGCTCACGCAAATTCACTGCAACATCAAGGCATACATGACACACAACATCACTTCCATTGACATATCCTCGAACCTCGCCGCCCTGGCACCAACGAGCACAAAATTCATAGCGAGATCCGGGGATTCACGCCTCCTCAACCGGGGTCCATGCACACTCACCTTTCGCCAAGCTCCACGCATAGGCGGTAGCGTTTGACTCCATGCTTGAAGAGCAGGGAATCCTCCTCGCTCACACTTTCCACAAAATATCACAACACCGGGCTCCTTTTCACGGCGCTCGACCCACACACCCGGATTGTACTCCACCATTCGATCAACAAGCGTAAATGAGATCAAAGTTTGCAACATGAGTGCGGGATCGGTAAATTGCGGACTCAATTCGGAGAGGATTTGTGTTGAGGTTCAACGACCCCTTTCATACTCCCAATTTCACGACAATCGGCCCTTCTCACGGCCTCTTCAAGCGACAAATCGACCTCAATCAAATATAAGAGATTACCAATCAATATTGGCAATTTCACAAGGAAATTGTTCCTCTATCGACACTTACCAACCCAAGCATTCTAGTGCTTCAATTACATCATCCTTTAGTATAGATCGACAGGGTCGATAATATGCATTATGAAATAATACATACCCGGATACCCAAATATCAAGCCAACTCGTACTAGTCACGCACATAATAACTCAAATCAACTACCATTTATTATAGCTCTCACCGACTAACATATACCTCGAGTATCTTCTCCCGACAAGTCTCCTTGAGCGATGACCACCACGCGGTGACCTCCGGCAAACATTTTTTGCGTCGAATGGACCAAGGGCGAAGGGTAGCCCACAACATCTTTGTACCACACCGCGAGATTGCGATTTGTGACCCTGTTTCTATGTCGGTGCGCTCTTTTGTATGCATGGAATTGAGACCGCCGAGGGAGCTCCGAACACGGAGGTCACATGATTGAGTGTACCCAGCACCAATCAACCCGATGCGTACGCTTTCGCCTTAGCCGACTATCTTGTGAACGCCCACACCATGGCTCAACAGCGCGGCTTCTCACCGGCGAATGAGAGAATGAAGTGGACCTCTAGGAGCATCGAATATTCATTCTCATCTCTTGCGCGATGATCGTAAGAGTTGCCCGGATATGCACGAGACACAAAAATTTATACTCGAGCAATAGGTTGCATTGACATTCAATATGGCATTGGGGTCCATTAAACTTGATTCAAAACGATCCTCAATATCCATGAATGCTCACGCTATTTTCACGTCATCCACACTTGGGACGAACTCCGACGTTGTCCAACCACGTCCACAGCCTAACTATTCCGGGAACAAGATTTGGTCGACCATTGTTCCCGTTGATCCTCCACACAACGCTCCTACATGTTATCTTTTGCAGCTCCACGCACTAACGCAACACAACACCACTTGATTCCCTCGGTCACCCATGCCGCAAATCAAGCCGAGCCACGTCACGAACTACGAGGTGGACACAAGCTCCGACTACTCGGTGCACAACCTTCCAAACAATGTCCGTTGACCGGATCGTTAATATGTAGAATACCACGGGATCGTGCTACGATTATGATGGACAAACTAAAAACTACTCTCTTTTATTTCCCTCGGCCCGGGGAGGGTCCAAGGCCGAGCCCGAGCCCAAACGAGCTCGATAACAACTTAGAAACCGATCATACAAGCTATATATTTCATTAATCAAATCAAGTTACATATATACATGAGGTACAATCTCAAGATAGAGAAGCTATATTAGACGCACAATAATTTGGTTGAGAGAATATCTCAACCTCAAACCAAAATAGGAGCTAACCTATCAAATAGGAACGAGACTCTATACATAGAGAGAACCACAACCGAAGACAAGTAGGAATTACATATTTCAAAAAAATTTCCTATACTCGCTAAAAGTTTCCTCATTCCATCAATGTAGTGGGAAGAAGGGAAGCTTGAACCATATCGGGACTATTACTAGAAAATCACACTCAGGATTAAGTTATAGACTCTAGCAGTTCAAATATAACCCTTGTCTCCCCCCCCACATGAAGTAGAGGCCATTTCTGAAGATGAGATCCTGATTTGCTTTGTCTTCGAACATGAAGGTGTAAAACCCTTATTCGTAAAAATGATGTTGAAACCTTAGTCTAATCTTGGGTATCTAGTTCTTATCGATCCATTCCTCCATGGATCTCAGAGAGGGCCATAAGCCCACAAATTGATCAATAATCCTCTATTTGCAAGCTTCAGGGCCATTCATCTATATTGAGAGGCTTGAAGCTCCACCTTTGGAATGTCATTGATTTTTCTCACAAATATGGAGGGTTTGGCCTTTTGGAAACATTACCCAACCAACAAGCCAGCAACAAGGACGTTGAATGCTAGTTTTTTTGGAGGGGGCAGTGGGGGATATGGGGAAAGAGATGAGGGCCCTCCTAAACACTGATCCATCTTTGACGAAGAGAGAAACAAAACTTGAACAAAACAAAGGACACTAGGTTAAGTAGTGCACACCAACCTATGTGGAAAGTTATGTACTTAATAATAAAAAACCAATTATATATATCAAACTAATTAAGTTTTATTACAATAGGCATTAATGTTATCAAAAATTGAAGAAATGGATCTTATAAGAAGTAATTGAATTCAAGAAATTAATCTTCTTGAATTCAAGAAGCTTTTTTTTTTAAATTCCTTTTGTGTGTTTGTGATTAATGTTTGTTGTTCTCGTAGGTCAAAAGATTTGAAACTCTATCTGGGGTATTATTAGGATCTCACTTTGAAGTTCCATATTCTATTTGAAGTAGCTAGAGATTGCTCGACATTTATTGGGAAGTTAGGCTTCAATTTCTCATCTGTTTAAATTGGTTTTTTAAAGTTGTTTTATCTTCTTTCTTTGAACCAAACATAATTAACTTGTCTTTACAATTTAATTAAAAAATAATTTAATACTAAATAAAATATTATAGATCATCCCAACTCAATTTTTCTCTTCAAAAGAAAGAGATGACATTTGAGAGATAACCAAAATTTTTTGTTTCATATTCCCATGCTTTCAATGCCACAAACACAAATGAACTTAACTCTATATTACCAAACACTTGAAAAAAAAAGAGTTATATAGTTTCATGACAACCAATGAGGTAGGGCTCTCACTAAAACAACATTTTAGCACAACATTTTCACTTTCATTTTTATTTTTTTATGAAGGCTTTAATTGATCATCTCACATACTATAAGCAGTTCATATTCCAATTAACTATATTTAAACTAAGCATCAGGTACTGACTACTACGTAGCACTTGTTATATATGTTAATCAAAACAATATTGGTTAATCATATTTCTTAATTTTTGGTGATGAGATTCAACAATACAACATTTTATTAGTTGTTTTTATTTTTGTGATGAAATGTTTATATTTATTATTTTTTAGTTTAATTAAGCTATATTTAAGTTAAGCCACAAGTACTAGCTACAATGTAGCCCTTGTTTTTTTTGTTGAAGATGAAAATATTTACATTAGTTATGCTTTGACTATAAATATTTAGCTATTTATGTAAAATACTAAGAAATTTTTATTTTTATTTTTGTGATGTATCCAAATTTTATGTTTGAGTCATTCTATTGGTGAAGAAATGGAAGACTTATTGTAAAACTAAATTGAAATAGAAAAAAAAAAACAGAAAAATCAAAATCAAAAGACAATAAACTAAAATAGAAAAAGAAAGGAAAAAATTTATGATGAATGAAAAAGCTAAAATTTATCACTTGTAACAAGAAAAAAACCCATGATTAATAAAAAAAAGCTAAAATTTGTTTCTGTCCTTTTTTTTTAAATTTGAAACTCCTCATATTACAAAGAACTTTAAACAATATTATTGAAATTGGCTTATACAACTTTAATTTAATTATCAATAATTTTTAGGTGGATTTTTAAAGATTCAACTTCCACATAATGTTCTAAAACATTCATAGTAATATACACAAATAAAATGTTGAGATTTATCTCTAATGTAGTTATGTTATTTGTGTCATTTTAATTAAATCGATCAATTAAAAAAATGTTATGTGAAAAAGTGTTATATGCTCAGTGAGTTATGGTTTTTTGGGCATGTGGTATTGATAATCTATGGTGTTGGGCCATGGTATTGTAACAAAGCCTATTTACAAATTAATAATGTCTATGGTAAAGTGAGCATAAATCTCCATGGCTAAGAATATTGTTCCATGTATTTTAAATATATATTTGTTTAATAATAATAATAATAACAATAATAATTGTTTAAAATAAAGTTGTAATTTAATTAGTTTTTATGAATTTTTTTAGCAGCATGAAATGTATCATGTAGTAAGTGTTTTGATGCTTATGGATTGATGTATATTCGGGTTTACCAGTCATTTAATTTGTATGAATGCCCTAAGATTGTAGGAATATATTATGTTAGGATAATGCCAATACTTAATTTATAATTTCTAAGTGCTTACATGAATTTATTCAAAATATTTAAATCTCATTTTTCTTTTAGGATAGATGGTTCAATCTTTCTTCACAAATTTTATGATTAAATATTCTTTTCCTTATTTTAATTACTTTCTAACAAAGAACACTCTTTACTTCGTAAACTTAGTTATATTAAGTATTTTCTTCTTCAATTGTAAAGAGTCGGTTCACTGTCATTTAGCTACGGTGTTGTAGTTTAGAATAACTTCCCTCCCTTCGAAGTATTTGGGGGTTCCTTTGGATTTAAATCCAAAGAGAATTTCATGTTGGAAATATTTTCTCAAGAAGCTCACCAACATAATTAATAATTGGGTGTTTCGAGCGTTGAATTTTTCAAGAAGATCAATGCTTACTAAATTAGTACTATAAGCCATTTCATTGTATTAGATGCCTTCTATGTCAACACCAAAAGATATTTGGCAGGGTTTTATATCCAAGTGGAGATAATTTTTGTGGCGGGGGTAAAAAAAAGCGAAGAGGAGGTCATTAGTGGCGTGGGATACCTTCTGTTTTCCTGAGATGGTTGGAGGATTAGGTTTGCGTAACCAAACAAATTTAAGTGGTTCCCTTAGGGCCAAGATCTAGTGGCGATGGGCGATCAGTGGAGATGAATTATGGAAGCATATTTGGTTGAGGAAATATGCTCCTCTAAAGACTTAGGAAGAGAGAATCAAATATAATATGAATATTTCAGGTTCGGTTATATGGATGTGGGGTCAAGAGAACCACGATGTTCCGAAGAAATATGCATTTTGTGAGGTAAAAGAGGGATATTTTGATTTGTTTTGGGATGATTCTTGGCAACAACTTCCATGTTTATCTGACAAGGAATATCTCAAGACTTTGAAGATGTTTATGTTTGGAATGGGAGTTGTGAGGATAAAGGATTATTGGTTGGTTGGTTGGGACTCAATGCTTTGGTGGAGGTGGAAGTTCAAAGATGATTGGCCACCTTCGCCCCTATAACTGCCATGGGAAATTTTGAATAAGGAATTATGGGAAGGGAATAATATACTTTCAAATCATCAAAAAAAATTACGATGGGGCTTGTGACCTCTTGGAATGTTTACTTTAAAGGAGGCCTATTCCCTTCTTGTTGGATTTTCAAATTTGGAGAAAGAAATAATCTGGTGACTAATCTGGTTTGGTATTCACTGGCCCAAGGTATCACTCTTATTATGGTTATTAGGTAGGCACAAGCTACTCACCTAGGACTAGTTTAGAAATAAGGGTATTGAAGGCCCTTCCATTTTCCTTCTCTGTCACATGGCAGAAGAGACAATGATACATTTATTTCACTCCTGTCCGTTTTAGAGAAGGTATGGTATCTTATGTCATTTTTTTTTGGAAAAGGATGAAATAATGTGGATATCATGTCTTCATTAGCTCAAGGGAATTATTCTTCATTTCTAAATCCTATAGTTCACATGGCTTGGATCATGGAGGGTGGTTTTATCCTATGGAATTTGTGGAATGAAATAAATTCCATAATTTTTAAGGAAAAATCAAGGATGGTTGAGGTACTCAAGGAGGTGATAATTCAAAACATTAGATAAGCGTTATTAACAGTCTCCTGGTCGGTGGATGATTGGAAGGTAGACAATGTAGAGCCAATGATTTTGAATAAGTTTGAGTTGGATCAGAAGATGAGCCTACCCTGATAGAAATTTTCCTTGAATTTTAGTTATGTATCGATCCTTTCGTTCTCTCCTCCCGTGAGAGGTTTTATCAAATTAAATTTTGATGGGGCTTCTAAGGGGAGTCTTGGAATTGCTAGTTTTGGAGGTTCTTTTAGGAATTCTCGGTCTTTTAATTTGAGAGTTTTTTAATAGAGCTGTGGTTCGACTAGAAATAATGTGGTTGAGTTTATGGAACTAGAAAAAGGTCTCCAAATAGGCATTCATGAGGAATAACATTTTTTACAAGTTGAATGGGACTCTCAACTTGCAATTCAGTGTGTCCAACAACTCTTAAGTGGTTAGCCCTCGGTTAAACTGTCGAAAACTTGGAGGTTGGAGTCTTTAGTTGAAAACATCCATGGGTTTCTTAAAAATATGGATGATGTCATAGTTCTTCATTCTAAAAGATCAGGTAATATGGTTGTTGATTTCCAGGCTAATTTGGGGTGTCGATCTTGAGAACTTGAATTGGATGAGAGTTGACCTCTCTCTTTTTAGATGGAAGAAACTGAGTCTCTTCATAGGTTGTTGGAGAAAGACATGGTAGTCCCTGATGGGGGTGTTACTCTTGATTTGATAGACTCATTGGAGGTTGCACCCTCCTCCTCCTAAGGGTACCGACTCCATTAAGGATATTAGTCGTATTTTATTGTGCCAACTAGTGTTCGCATGCAAGGTGACGGGTGGTACCGTCTTCCTTTAATATTTTCGTTTCAATGGTTTTGGTTGTATGGAATAGTTAATGTGAATGGTGGTGAAAGAAGGAAATATACCACATTCAATTGTTGTTTCTATATTGCTTTGCGCTTTTGGTGTCCTTCCTGGTTTGATGTTTCATTGTTGAATATGACGTGTGGTGCTATTTCCTTTAAGGGGAGAGGTCATGGGTCTATTAGTGTGTTGGTGAGCAAGCTTTGGCTTGTTTCTTTTATATTATTTTGATTCTTGCTCTGAAATATTATTTTTAACTGGGTTGTTCATCTTTTAATTCTTTCTATTTGGAGGTTTTGTGTTGGTCATTGAGCACCTTTTAGTTTTAAATTTTGGGAAAATTTGGAGTTATAGAGTGTTTGTTGTTCAGAATAATTATAAGTTTTTGTTGTGGAATTTTGTTAAATTCTTTCTGGGTTGGGTCTTAATTTATGACACTACCTTGTTAGTGTTGTGTCTTTGTTTTTAGAAATCAAGTTAGTGTAAAGGTCAACCCTTCTCTGTTTCAGGGAATTTTCGAGGTAGATGGGTCATGGTTCTTGTATGTTAGGAGCTAGATTACTTGGTGAATTTGGAACCTTTAGTTTGGTAATTTGGTGATGATAAAGTGGTTCTTAGGTCTGTTGTTCTAGGTCCTGTGTTGAGTCCTTCTTCCTATTTTATTTTAGGTCGTTATTCCTTCAATAGTTTCCCCAAGTGTTATCTCTATATAGTTCTGATGCCTCCTAGGAAAAGGATGAGTAGCATGAGGGGTGTGGGTAGTAATTCTTCTTTGGGGTGAAAGAGGTCTCATCGTTTTGCATATGATTTTGTGTCTTCCCTTTTCAATGTTGTTCCTCTTGAGGTGAGTAAAAAAATTTAATATTTGGATAGTCAAGATGAAGGTGAGAATTTATATATTTCTTATTTGGATCTGGTGGGTCCTGATTTGAAATGGAAAGTTTTTTCCTACCCTAGAAAGTCTAGGAGTAGGAAGCTTCATCTTCTAAATTTCTTTCTTTAACTGTTAAAATTTCTACTCTGTTGTGAATGATCTTAAAGGATAGGTAGGTGGACAACTACAATGTATTCAAATCTATGGAGGATATCAAATGCATGCTCCAAAATCATAGGTTTTGTCTAGATAGATTGGACTCTCATTTGGCCCATGTTGGGTCAATTTACTGGGTAAAATAACACACGTATTTACTTATCAATCCGGGTTGGTAAACTTGGAAGCATGTCCAAAATATATGGATTTTAGAGGTAGTCAATTTTAGAAGACAAAATGTAGAAGTTGTAAGAAATTCATATTACAAATATATTTTAAATTCTAATATTTATTGAAATTCATATTACAGATATAAAATCTAACTAAGTAGTTTCTGATTCAATATGTAATAAGTGAGGGAAGAGGCTCCTAATTTAGGAGATCCTGATTGTCCTTCTCCACAATACTACCTTCAAGAAGAAAAACCAAATAATTGATTGACATTATTTTATGATTTATAAAAAGTAGGAGAAGAGGCTCCTAACTTAGGAGGTCCATGTTTTCCTTCTTTACAATTCTATTCCATCATTGTTACCATTGCATTAAAACTAGAAATTCAGGAAATAACTCAAGCAAGGAAAAGAGGATGAATTTTAGTTCTTGTTCTTGATCAAATAGAAGGAGAATTTAACTTAAACTCTTGTTTGTCCCTTCATATGAAAATTAGAATTAACCAAGAATCATCCAAAAAACATAATAAATCTTCAAACACATAAGTGACTGAATAAATCTGAAGCAAAACTAGTTCATGAAAATTATGCTAATTTAACCAAAAAGTGTACTTAGATTGGTGTGGGGGCCCTCCACCCTGGTCTTGTACACTTGAAGAACTTCTCAGCTACAACAAATCAATCAATTATTCATATCATGAAAAGAAAATAGAAAATGGAACAGGTTCTTCAAATTATCTCCAAGTCTTCAAAAAGTCTCAATACCAAATTATACAAATTCTACATGCTTGAATGGTTCATAAGCTTGGTTTAAATAAGAAAATAATAAACAAACTTGAGCTATAATGTATCTAACAACCCTATCCATCCTAATCCCATCCATATAGGTCAAACTCATCCATTCAGTTTCACAAAATCAGGAAAATCCCAAAAAATATCAATTCTTCCCTTTTTCCTAGGGATTTCTGAAAAACATGTCATGTTTGACCAACTTTGACTGGGCCTATTTTAGCTCAGTTTGAATGAAACAATATATATTTTTCAATCCGTGGTTCCCAAGATTTCCAAATCTATGCTCATATCGTGCTCAGGTGTCCTGCACATATGACTTCCATGAAGCTATTACAGGAATTCCAGTTCTGTCAAAAAATACTCTTAAAACCCAATTTTTACAAAAATCTCTAAAAATTGGAAAACTTAATTTATTTACCTGCATATACATAATAAGGTTAAAATGAGGCATATATGGATGATATAAGGTGGAATATGATGGAAATTAGGTGGATTTTTGATAGGCAAAATTGACCAAAATTGAGGTCCAACATCTCCCCCTTATTGATCTTCAAGCATGTCCTCATGCTTGCTTTCTCCTCTTTGATCTTCTGAGTGATGATTTGCCCATTGTCCCTGATCCTGTAGTCTCTTGTTGTGCAACCTGAAGAAGACAATCAATACCTTCATTCTTTCCTTCCTTGTAGATGGTAGCCTTGACCTTTTGTCTCTCATATTTGTATTGTCATGTTTTCTTCTCATTGAGCCATCTATAAGCTTGTTTAGAGATAAGGATGTTCTTTGTTTAAAGATTACCAAGTTTCTTGGTCAATTTCTCATTTTCTTTGATTAGATTTTTATTTTTTTCTTTGTATATCTTATTCTCTTTTTTCAAATGCCTTTCCAATATTTTGTTGACCTCCAACTCTCTTGCCAACTCTTCTATCTTCTTAAGATGTTCTTATTTATGAAGCTCTCTTTATTCTCCTACAGTCTCCTTAGAAAATGAATGTGATGAGGTGGCTCCTACCCAAGCATTTTCAAAGTAGGAGTTCCTCTCCAAAGGTTCTTCTTGGACATCTCTTTCCATCCTTTGTAATATATCATTAATTTTTTTTGGTGTTGTTGGAGGTTCAACAATTTCTATCTCTGGGTCTTTTTCTTTCTCACTTGGCTCTTCTTGTATTTTCCTCCAAGGCTTCCTAGGAACAGATAGGAACGATATTTCTTTCTCAACCATGACACTATCCTGCTTTTTCTTTGATATAGTCCTAGGATACATAAGAGAGTTCATAATGCTCCTTGTCACATGCATTTGTTCAAATTTTTCCTCTATTGTTTTCTCCTCAATATGATTATGAACCAAAAATTCTTTCCAAACCAATCCCTTATTTCTCACCTGATCTTCTACAAGTATTTTAATGAGCCATTGATGATAAATGTGTGCCTTCTTTGCTTCAGTTTTTTTTTTAACACCCTCTATAATTTTGATCAAGCTCCTTGGAAGGAAATAGGCTAGGTTGATCTTGGACTCTCCCTTCATGTGTTGAAGTAATATAATGTGATAAAGATAGACCACACTAAACCGGTTGTCACAGGTAAAATATCTGTGGATGATCAATACTAATTCTGACCATGGTTCACTTAACTAGTCCCTTGGAATTCCTTTTTCCCTATCAAAGGATCATTTTCTTTGTTTTTCTAGGAAGAATGCCCATCCTTTCTCTTTGAAGTGCAAACCCTTGTGATATTCATCTTTAGTCAAAGGAAGATCTAGTGCTTGGGAAAGAAATTCTGGGTATAGTGGTATGGAGAGGTCACCCACTAT
The DNA here is from genome assembly GCA_034641835.2 of Pinus albicaulis. Classification (NCBI taxonomy): domain Eukaryota; kingdom Viridiplantae; phylum Streptophyta; class Pinopsida; order Pinales; family Pinaceae; genus Pinus; species Pinus albicaulis. The sequence continues at coordinate 479,661,562 of CM076578.1, forward strand.
TGTTTGTCCATGTTCATAATAATTTATGAATTCTTGTGTAATATTGTCATTATGCACATTAAACTTGTGAAGAAAACCTATCAAATCTTGCTTGATGCAATCTCTCTATGGTTTCTTTCCCCCAACTCTCTAACTTGAATTCCTTTGGCTCAATTTTAGTTGCCATGTGCTTTGTATACCAATTAATGTATACTTGGATAGTCAACATCCTCATCATAAACAAAAATATATGTATATATATACCTCTGTCCTTTTCTTCATGCAATTTTCATTCATGGATAATTATCATGGTAAATAGGCTTACCTGATCTTTGAATCTCTTTGAAAAAAAATGAGATTCTTCCCTTGCTTGAAACTTCTTCAATCTCCTCTGTTTTGCTGCAAAAAGGAGTCCTCTACTCTTAAAATTTTTTTCACTGTGTAAAAGACCATAAAAAAATCTTAACAATGTTTTACTGCTCCATAAAATCGTGCTTCAATCTTTGTTTTTCCAAGTTTTTCACGAAAATCCCTTCTATATTTTTAAAAAAATTTCTCATTGTATGTATGATAATAGGACTCTGCATTTTCATATGTAACAATTTTCTCAATTATTCATGAAGGAATTCGAGCTAGAATACCTGATCTAGAAGAAAACTTGTAAATTTCTCTGAGTAATAACTCGTTTTCCTGTGTTAAACAATATCATTTTAATTATAACTCCTCTCAACATCTTCAAATATTCATCCATGTCACAGGTGGAAAGGTATGTTTAATGGTGGCAAGGTTTTCAAATCCATAACTGAAGTCTTGCTCCCTCATATAATGATGCATCTTAACCAACATCTCGAGCTTAACTACCCTTGGAATTCATTTAACTGATGATAGAAATCTGAGATTTGATTCTTACCTCTTCTCTTCGCGAAATTTTTGGATTTTTTTGGGAAGCACAATCAACTTGGCATAGAGGAAATCTTGGCCTTCAATCTCCTTTTTAAAACCGATGTGTATATCCTTATTTCTTCACAGAATTCTCAATTTCCTTGCCTATTTCTTATGAAATTTCTTCTCTGTTCAGGGCTCCTCTAACTTACGCAGACCTCTCTTCAATTTTTGCATTTCTATGCACGCTTTATCCTTCCACAAGGGTTCTACTTATGTTGTATGATTGTACAATGTTGCTCTCAACTTCTGAGCTTAGTTTTTGTTGTGATGGTGGAAGAGAGACTTACACAGAGCTTGGTTTGTGATATGATCGTGAAAGAGATCATTACACAGAGCTTGGTTTGTGATATGATCGTGAAAGAGATATTTACACAGATCTTGGTTTGTTTGTTTATAAGTGTTTTGACCGTTTATCACTCCCAGATCATACTCTGACTTCTGTACCTGTGGCTGCTTATGTGTCACAGTTTTGACTGCATTCTCTGTATCATGTACATTATTCCTTCCATGGGTTGACATGCTTGTCTTATCACCATAATATTTGTATTACCTACGTTATGTTATGTACATTCTTCATCATGGCTTCGTTCATTTCTTTGTATGCCTTCTATTGCATGTATTTGCAATCATACTTTTGTCTTCTCGTTCCTTTTTGCACGTTTGCATATTGCATGTTGAATTTAATATATTTTTCTTTCGATTCCTATGTTTTTCATTTTTATATGCTCATCATTAATTTGTTTTTAAAATGACCATATCCATAGGTCATTTCAAAATCAAAATTTTCTTATAATGACACTAACTCTTTTTGGTTTTGTAGGCAATCAAGGCAATTCCTTGTGAGGCAAAAATTTGAGCCACAATTTTTGATAAAAAATGATTATGTAGGAAGATAGTGTAGGAGTGTATGAGGTTAATGTAGGATTATGATGAAAATTTTAATGTAGGATGTAGGGTAAGGTAATGAATATGATAGGATTATGATGAGGGTAGGATAATGAATGTAATATGATTATGATGAGGGTAGGATGAGGTTAATGTAATGTTTTTAATGTGGGATGTAAGTAGGATAATGTAGTAGGATGTAGGATGTAGGATGTAGTAGGATAAATTTAATATAATGCATATCCAAGTTAAATTAGTTTAACAATTCTAATTTTTTTTTCAAAATCAAAGGTTTTAAAAACACATTTTTCTACTTACAATACTTTTCATTACGCGCTTAATAGTTCAATGTTAAGGCTCATTTATGATGACATTTATTAGCTTTTCCATACTTGAATATTTTTAATGATGGTAGTTCTTCAAAGATGAATTTTGATGGAATGTAGATGCTTGTATTTGCTTATTGGATCCTCTTGATGTAGATTAGAATGTTTCATGTTCTTTTTGCATTTGATATTGATTCAGGTCCCTTCTGATGAATATTAATGTCTCATGTCCTTTTTTCAATCATATGATATTTGATTCTATTCAGGTTCTTTCTGTAATGATATCTGAATGTTGTTTCAGGTCCCTTCTGCAATGATATTTTGAATGATGTATCAGGTCCCTTCTGCAACACAACTACTTAAATTATTTGCATAGTTTTATTATGAATCTCCCCCCTTGCTTTTGAGACTTGTCCTCAAGTCTTGGAATTCTGGAGGATGATTTCTGCAAAATAAATTGAAGAAAAAGTAAAAATTAATAGGGAATTCATATTGGACAAACAAGTTGGTTTTCCGATATAAATTTGTGTTTGTATTGTGTTAGTTTCCTGGATTTTCACAACCAAACTCTTTTATTATTTATTATTTTATTATTTTTTCTTTTGGTAGTAAGGAAGGCATATCACTACATTGTTCCATTATTTGCATATTATTTTCTTTTGAGACTCTTTTCAGAAAGTCCTATTTACGCCTTGAGGATGCTAGAATCATTGCAAGGGAGGAACACTATCAGAGACGTAAGATTAGAGAAGCACTAGAGATTATAAAACACCCGCATAACATCAACAAGGACAGAGGATACGAGATTAGTGACAGTTGGCGATCTCTTATTAAACAGATTTGCTCCCTAGGTTCGTCCTCATCTAAGGTATAATGTTGCAGGTATACTTCTCCCTCATTTTTAGTTATCTACTTTAGGGTCGTGTCAACTAAGAAACTCTTATTATTCCACTTACTCATAATAATTATTTTCATTAATTAATTTTTATTCTATTAATAAAAATTAATTAATTATTATTTATTATGAGTAAATGAAAGCTTATTATAAATTAAAATTTAAATGTAACTCATAATAAAGTTTTAGAATTAAAATTTATTAGGATTTATTTGATATGAAAGAAAAATAAATAAATAAATAAATAATATTATAATTAACACTTAGTATGGTTTGATTAATGAGAATTGATTAAATTCATTTAGTAACTTATATTTAGGTATATTATTTAAAAACTATCATATTAGTGTTAATTAATATTTTCTCTTACATTTAATTTCGCTATCTTAGGATAGAATTTAGCTAATTTGGTTACTCTAGAAGTTAAATAAAATTTAGACTTTGATTTTAATTTTAGACATTAATTATTATTTTAGTGATATTATAAATTTAATAAGGTTTTAGAATTTAAAATTCATTAGGAATTAATTAATATGAAATTTAAAATTTAATAGTTGGAAATTTATTAGGGTTTAATTATTGAGAATTGATTGAAATTCATTTAGTAACATATAGTTAGGTATATTTTTAATATTAAAAATCATGTCATATTAGTTTTATAAATTTTTTTTTCCTCACATTAATAAAACTTAGACATTGTAATTATTTTTGGACATTAAATATTAAATTTATAATAAATTTGAATCTATTTTAGGGTTTTATTTTAGAATTAGAATTAATTCAATTAATAATATAAATGATTAAAATAAAAATTTAATTATTAATTTTCTTTTAAAATATTTATTATTATTTTAAAAATATTTATCAATTAAAATGACATTATAATAATAAGCTTAAGAGAAATAGAAATTAATTTTAGTTAAAATTATATATATATATTAATTAGCATGATTTATTGTCGGCTCCTCTTATCATCATTATTAGCCTTCACTATTTATACCTTGACCTCTTGCGACCTTCTTTCATCCTTCATTCATTTCTCGTCCTGAAGATGGATCCTCGTTGAGATTCGAAACGTCGACAATTGCTATATGATACTGTGGATAATCTGGTTTCTGCAAATAAGTCCTATTTATTGATAGGCTTATTATAGAATTTAAGCCTATGTCCATTAACTATAAATGAAATTGATGTTTCATCAATTGTTTTTATTTTAACTTCCCATTGTCAAAGATTTCTTCTATCTCATATGGCCCAAGACAATGAGTTGTAAAATTTTCTTTGAAATATTTGAACTTGGAGTCAAAAAGTAATGTTGAGTCTCCTTTATGAAAAAAAATATTTTTAATAAATATGTCACACCATTTGATTCTCTGTTATTGCACTAGTGATATATGCTCAACTGCTTGCTATCTGATTTCATCTAGTTCATTTAATTGCATGACTCTCTGTTGATGTGCTTCTGACAGGTCCAAACCCAATTCTACTGCAATTTTATATGTATGAATTTGAAATTCAATGGGTAACAAAACTTCCTTACCATATACCAACTGATATGGGCTGAATCTAGTTCTATTCTTCCATGTAATTCTGTATTTCCATAGTGCATATCTTAATTTTTCTGACCAATCCTTTCTGTTCATTTGCAATGTTTTTGTCATGATATTTTCCAGAATCTTATTAGTGGATTCTACTTGTCCATTTTCTTGGGGATGGTACAAAGTTGAATTTATGCGTTTGATTTTATACTTTTCCGTAAGATCCCAGACAAGTTTGGAGGTGAACTATGCTCCCTGGTCTGTAACAATCTATCTTGGAACTCCAAATATGAAAAATATTTCCTCAAAGAGGAATGATACCACTGTTTCTTTTGTTACTCTTGCCACTTATTTTGCTTCTACCCACTTTGTAACATAATCTGTACATACTATAATGTACTTATTTCCATTTGAAGGTGGGTTAATTGGTCCCAAAAAGTCAAGAGCCCATTGTTCAAATGGCTCTATAAGTACTTGTGGTTTCAATGGAATTTCATCTGATATTATAGGTATTCCAGTTCTTTAGCAGATATCACATCTTTTAACATAGGCTTTTGAGTCCTTAAATATTGCTATCCAGTAATAGCCAAGTTTGAGCACCTTGTATGCTGTCCGCTTGTCTGCAAAATGGCCACCACATGGCTTGTCATGACATGCTTTCAAAATATCAAGGATTTCATATTCTCTAACACATTTTCTTATTAATATATTAGAACTAGAATAAAAAAGGTCACCATTGACCCAACTATATCTATCACTTTCTATGATTATTTTTCTTTTCTGCTTATTAGTGAAATGGGATTTTAGTTGTTATAGAAAATAAATGTTCATCTAGAAAATTGCCTGAAATAAGAATTGGATCACCAGGTGAATGAAGTCTTGATAGAAAATCTTCTACTTGATTATATTTACTTGGTCGATCTAGAACAATGATATTAAATTATTTCATTAATAACAACCATCTAGTAATTCTGCCATTGGTAATTTCTTTGTTCATTAAGTATTTAATGGTTGAATGATCTATATGAATAAATACTTGATAGCCTATTACATAAAGCCTAAAATTATTAATTGCATGCACAAAAACTAGCATTTCTTTTTCAGTTACTGTGTAGTTCAATTCTGCTGGAGTTAAATTTTTGCTTATGAAGTATATGACATAATTAAATTGATTTATTTTTGTGCAAGTGATGCTCCTATAGCTGTATCAGATGCATCAGTAGATATGTGAAATGGAAATGACCAGTTTGGTCCTCGAAGAATGGGTGCTACTCATAATTTATCTTTCAATATTTCAAATGCATTTTGACAATTTTTTGTCCATTGAAATTCAATATCTTTTGCAAGTAACTTGAACAAAGGTAGAGCTATTTTACTAAAATTTTCAATGAATATTTTGTAATAGCCTGCATATCCCAAGAAAATTCTTACTAATTTATGTGTTTTTGGTGGCATTAAGTTCACAATGACTTGTATCTTTGTTGGGTCCACCTTGATTCCTGAAGAAGAAATGTGGTGTCCCAACACTATCCCTTCAGTTAACATCATAAATAATTTTTCATTGCTGAGGGATATGTTTGTCTCTATGCATCTCTTTAAATTTTTTTCAAGATTAGTCAAACAATCATAAAATGTACCTCCATATACAGTAAAATCATCGATGTAGACCTCTACACATTCATGAATTAGATCAAAAAATATGGCTGGGACTGCTCTTTGAAAAATAGAAAGTGTATTACATAACCCAAAGGGAAAAAAATTATATGCATATGTTCCCCATGGACAAGTAAATGTGGTGTTATCCTAGTCCTCCAATGATATCTTAATCAGTTTGTATCCACTAAATCCATTAAGAAAAGAAAATAATTTCTTTCTAGCTAATGAATCTAGTACTTGGTCAATAAATAGTAATGGTAAATGATCTTTCAATGTGGCTTTATTCAGTTCAATATAGTCTACACATATTCTCCATTTTCCATTTTTATTTGGTACCACAAATAAGGGAGAAACCCATTGACTATCTGAAATAGGATAGATGAATCCTACTTGTAACAATTTTTGCAGTTCCCCTTTCACTATTTCTTTCATCATAGGATTCATTCTTCTTTGTGGTTGTCTAACTGGTTTGATATGATCATCAGTATACATATGGTGAATACATGTCTTTGGATGAATTCCTTGGATGTCTGTATAATCCCAGGAAAAAATATTTTTAATATTTCTGTAATAATGCAATTACCTATTGTTCTTGTGATGATTGTAGATTATCACCAATATTTAAACTCTTTCTAGGATTGATTTCAATTATTTTTCTTTGTAAATTGGTAATTGAGCTAATAGGAAAAATACTTTCAAATGAATTTTGCAATGATTGAATAGTACAATTTTCCTGAAATCATTGATTTAAAAGATTATTTTGAGCTTCATATTGTGTTAGTCTTAGCTGCTTCTAAATATCAGGTTCTGTGATAAAAAGGTCTATTGGATCCTTATTTTCTTCCTCTTCTCTAAAATTAAAGACTTGATTAATACTTAGAACGGATTGAGTTTTTTATTTTTGTTGTTCATTAAGCCATGATTATAAAGAAGGATATTGTGCTAGAGAATAGAGTGTAACATGTTTCCTTTCATCCCCATGTGTTATGATCATACTTCCTGATCTGCATCCAATGAAGGCATCTGTTGTGGCTAACCATGGTCTACCTAGAATTAAATGATAGCCTCCTAGATTTGTTTTTGGTTGCAAGATTAGAAAGTCTACATGATATTCCCATGAATCCAAAGAAACAATGATGTATTCTAATACTCCCTCTGGTACAACTTTAGATCTATCTGCTAGCTCTAAAATTGTAGAAGTAGGTCGAATATTGGGCAATTTCAAATATTTCATAGTTTTTGTTGTCATGACATTTATAACTGCTCCTAAATATATTAAAGTGTTTGGAACTGAAAAATCATTGAATGAAATGATAACCAATGGTATCCCAGGATCAATATATTTTTCAATTGTTTTTGCAGACATGAGACTAAATAATTTTCTAATGACTTGGATTGTGTGTGGATCTCTTTTCTTTCTACTAGTTTTATTAATACATAATTTATTTATTTTTTTTTCTTAAATTGGAATATCTTTTATAGCTTGCAACAAAGGAATTTTGACATAAGAATTCGTTAATTCATCCAAAATATTGAATTCAGGAAGAGAAATTGGAATTTTTTGCTCTACTAACCTCTTTGGATAAGGTGTTGTTTTAGTCATAATAGATTTTCCTTTCTAAATTTGATTTCATGGATTAGTTTTTTCAGATTGTTCTCCTTGTTCAGTTTTCTCGTCTATGATTCATGGAGAATCTTTGTGTAATATTTTCCCAGATCTTAAGTGTACATCTTGTATAGGAAGAATAGAATATGTAGGAAAATATGTTTCTTCTTCCACATTATATGTTGGTCTTTCCACCTTGTTACTCGTATTTTCTACTAGCTGAGGTGGTAATTAAGTTGGTCTAGGTGGGATTTGGTTAGAAGGCAACTGAAGCTGCTGTGGTTGAGTTAGTAAGGGTGCAGGATTTTGTAGATGGCATTTTTTGAGGATGTTGCTGGAATTTTTGATATTGAAATGGTTGTTGATATGGCTGTTGGTATTATTGAGGATACATTTGTTGAGGTGGCTGGGTTCCATAACTATATTCTCGCCAACCTTGTCCAGGTTGGTTTTGGTATTGTTGTGGAGGCCAAGCCTGCCAGGGCATCGAAGTATACCACGAAGTTTGAGGAGGATATTGATAATTATGGGGGATTTGTTGAGAAAATTTCTAAGAAATTCTTGGTTGCGAAGGTCTCCTTGGTGCCATATAGTAAAGAGAATCAAACCCTTGTACTTCTTCCATTGAATTCAATTGCAATTCTTTAAGCTTTGGACAATTTTTGGTTGAATGATTTTCTGTACAAAGTACACACACCTGAATACTATCCAAAGGACATTATCTTAGTGGAAGTTTCTTTCTACACTTAGGACAAAATATTGATAAGATCTGATCTTGTTCATCTTTATTTTTCTTGGCTTTCAAAACATCAACTTGTCTTCCTAAAGAGCTCAAAAGATCAATTTTAAAATTTTCTAACAAACTCCCTATTCTTGCTCTTGTTACTCCTTCTGCTGCTAATTTGGAAGCTCTTGAATTAACATCTCTTTTTCCAGTCTTTTCTCTTCCCCTTGTATATTTTTGACATAGTTTCGCAATTTCGTCAATTGGAAAATTTGAGATGTATCCTTTACCTATTACATTGAGAATATCAAGGTATTCATCTCTTATACCTTTGAGAAAAATTGTGCAAATGGTATTAGGATTCAAAGGGTGTTGCTTGGATTTTTGTAGATGGTAAAGGAATCATTATAAGTATTCTTCGAAACTCTCATCTTCTTGTTGAGACATTCTAAAAATATATTCTTTTGAATCTCTAGGCCTACAATAGGCTTGATATTTCTTAAGAAAAAATCTCTTCATGTTATCCCAAGAGGCAATAGTATGCTCTCCTAATCCCATAAACCTTTTTAGTGTAGCTGCTTTAAGAGTAGCAGGAAAGAGATGAAGTTTATGTGTGTCATCTGTGTATCCATAAGTATGACATGAGATATCAAACTCAAACATAAATGAATTAGGATCTTCAATAGACATTCCATAAATATTTGGCAAAATAGAAGGTGGAATATTCTTCATTTTTACCTCCTCTCCAAGAATTTCTTTTGCATCTTAAATTGGGAAGCCAAAACTAGCTTCCTGATCATTGTCTAGTTCTATATCATTACGTCTCTTATTATCATATTCTCTTTTTGTCTCTTCTTCTCTTTTCCTCTCTGCTTCTATTCTCATTTCTTCCTCTATTTTTCTCCGTCATTCTTTTTGTTGCCTCTCATACTGAATTATTTGTTCTAGAGTCATTATTGGTATATTATATCCTTCTCCTTCCTCCGTCATATTTCTTTCATTTGTTTTTATTTTTTCAATAAGAGGCTGAATTGGTGTTTCCTCAACTATCTTTATTTGTTCAATAACTGGCCACGCTAATTGTTTAACAATTGGTCTCCTTGTCTCCTTTTTTTTTTTTCTATGAAAGGTGTTTCTTTTGGTGTTTGTTTTCTTTTCACTTCATAGGCTAATAAGGTTTGTATTTCAATAAGAGTCAATCTTTGTCCCGATCTTTGTTTTTCTTCCAATTCCTCTAAAGTTGGTCTCCCAGAAACTGGTGTAATTAGTCCCGATGGTCCTGATCATATGGGTGGTTGAATTGTTGGGGGGTTTTGTTTAGTAAATATACCTTTTTGATTTATTTCTCTAGGCATAAAGAAACATAACTAAAAGAAAAAAAAAATTTGTTGTGTTTTTTTTTTGAATCTTCCTATTTGAGTATCTTGAAGTATGATTCCCCAGAAACAACGCCAAAAATGTTGGGTCAATTTACTGGGTAAACTAACACAAGTATTTACTAATCAATCCGGGTTTTTAAACTTGGAAGCATGTCCAAAATATATGGATTTCAGATGTAGTCAATTTTAGAAGACAAAATGTAGAAGTTTAAAGAAATGCATATTACAAATATATTCTAAATTCTAAGATTTATGGAAATGCATATTACATATATAAAATCTAACTAAATAGTTCCTGATTAAATATGTAATAAGTGAGGGAATAGGATCATAACTTAGAAGATCCTGATTGTCCTTCCCCACAGTACTACCTTCATGAAGAGAAACCAAATAACTGATTGAAAATAGTTTATGATGTATAAAAGGTAGGATAAGAGGCTCCTAACTTAGGAGGTCTAGGTTTTCCTTCTTTACAATTCTATTCCATCATTGTTACCATTGCATTAAAACTAGAAATTCAGGAAATAACTCAAGCAAGGAAAATATGATGAATTTTAGTTGTTGTTCTTGATCAGATAGAAGGATAATTTAACATAAAATCTTCTTTGTCCCTTAATATGAAAATTATAATTAACCAATAATCATCCAAAAAACACAATAAATCTTCACACATCTAAATGACTGAATAAATCTGAAGCAAAACTAGTTCATGAAAATTATGCTAATTTAACCAAAAAGTGTACTTAGCTTGGTGTGGGGGCCCTCCACCCTTGCCTTACACACTTGAAGACATTTTTAGCTACAAAAAATCAAACAACAATTCAAAGCTTTAAAAACAAATAGAAAATTGAATAGGTTCTTCAAATTATCTCAAAGTCTTCAAAAAGTCTCAATACCAAATTATACAAATTCTACATGCTCGAATGGTTCATAAGCTTGGTTTAAATAAGAAAATAATAAACAAACTTGAGATCTAATGTCTCTAACAGCCCTATCCATCCTAATACCATACATCTAGGTCAAACTCATCCATTCAATTTCACAAAATCAGGAAAATCCCAAAAAATACTAATTCTGCCATTTTTCCTAGGGATTTCTGAAAAACAAGTCATGTTTGACCAGCGTTGACCGAGCTTGTTTTAGACCAGTTTAACCGAACCAATAGATTTTTTTTCCATCTGTGATTCCCAATATTTCCAAATATATGCTCATCTCGTGCCCAGGTGTCCTGCACATATGACTTCCATGAAGCTATTATGGGAATTTCCAGTTTTGTCCAAAAATACTCTTAAAACCCAATGTTTACAAAAATCTCTAAAAATTGAAAAACTTAATTTATTTAACTGAATATGCATAATAAGGTCAAAATGAGGCATATATGGATGATATAAGGTGGAATATGATGGAAATTAAGTGGATTTTTTATAATAAAAATTGACCAAAATTAAGGGCCAACAACCCATGTAGAGGGATTTTTTGTGAGTGACTTTGCCTCTGGTGACCTCAAAGATGCTTTGGAATCTAGTGCTTAGGTGCCAACTACAATTTATTCTTCCGACCATGATTAAAGTCGAATAATTTCAAAGTTTTTGGTAGTAAATTTGGAGAATTTTCAATGGAATTGATAAGATATGGATTTTTGGCTCCCTAGATTATTGTTTTGTATCCTTGCATGTTTCATGCCCAAATGTGATTTGGTTGAAAAAATCCTCTTGGTTGATATATAACATAGTACTGGTGAGAGATTCTTCTATTCTAAGCTTTTAGTTTGGTCGTGGTTATATGGTATTGTTATGGCATTGTGCATTTATGAGGGTTCTCGGTCAAGATATTTTTATTCAGTCACTCCAATTGATTATTGCTTGTCTGGTTCCATTCTATATTTTGCAATCGCAGTGGAACATATGTGTATAAGGGAGGAATATTTTTCTTTGGTATGCTTTCAATTGGCTTTTGGTTTTGTTCGTGAAAGGTTGTCTTGCTGGTGTGTTGGGGTTGATATACTTGTTTCCTCTTGAGGAATTTGATGGTCTCTCCTATTATTCCATTGTAACTTGGTAATGAGGTTTGATGAGTTCTTGTGGACCTGGTCTCTTTTGGTCCTGATTGTTCCCTCTTATGCCTAGATGCGATGGATTGAGAATTTTTCTCTCTAGCTTTGAATGTACTTGGGTTTCTAGGTTATCAAGGTTTTCTAGTATACTGGGTTGATCTAAATGAAAAACTCTATAATTTTTCTTTTCCAATGAAATATAAGTTCAATTTACAAAAAAAAAAACTATTTATTATATCTTTGTGCCGAAAGGTGTTCAATATCCCTAGAAACGATGTTTAAAAGTTATATAATGCATTATTTAATGTAATATAATGTTATGTTTATTCAATTAGTAAATTAAAAAATAATAACTATATATAAGTTTGAGTTAGTCATTTGATGGGTTTATGGATGGTGGTTTAGAAGTCCACGGTATTGCATAAGCATGATATTTGTCCATAGTAATTGTTATGATGAAGCCTAGTTAAAGGCTTGAGGAAATTCATTATGTAATGCAAGAGTACCTACCTAGATCCATCTTAACTCCAGACTTGATCCCTCTCAACGCTGTGTAGATCTAGATTTAATATGGATCTAGGTTGGTTTCTAACTTCTCTAATAAAGACTAAACTACCATACAATATTTATTAAAATAATACATAAAAATGAATATATATATATATATATATATATATATATATATATATATATATATATATATATAGTTTTTAATAATCCATATAATTTATGATCGTTATATAAAATTATTTAACATTTATTAAATAAATATTTCAAATATTTTAATATATTTAATTTAATAATAAATAAAATATATTTTTTTAAAAATGATGATGATGATGATGATTAATGTCTATTAAGACCAATTACTAGAAGGAAAAAACCCTCCAGCGGAGGTTATAACAAAGGTTTTTAGTGTTATAAAATTGGCCAAAATTGTCAAAAAATTATATGCTACAACATCCGTTTTTGGTAACGGAGGTTTTAGCGGAGCTTCTAACAGAATTTCAACACAACTAAAAAAAACTGGGCAGCTGGAGGTTATTACAAATGTTTTTCTCATCGATGTGCTAATCAGGTGCCAATGCACCGGTGCGTATTACAGTGAATGCAATGGTACTGTAAACCTGCCAAGCACTGGGACGAAAAATTTTTTTAGGAAGCCTCGGGGCGGTTGAAGGTGCATGCACTGGGTCGTTAAGGTCTAAAACCGCACTGGGTGCACTATAGGTGATACAATGCACCGTGCCGTTCTAATTGGTATTGGTATTTGTGTGGTGCCCATAGGTCGTATCAACGCACTGATGCATAATATTATACAAATGCACCGACGTGCAATATCACACAAACACACTGATCGTTCTAATTGGTACTGGTATTTGTGCAGTGCCCATAGGTCGTAGAAACGCACCAGTGAGCAGTGTCACATAAACACACCGGTGCACAGTATCACACAAATAGACCGAGCGTTCTAATTGGTATTAGTATTTTTGCGGTGCCCATAGGTCGTAGAAACACATCGGTGCGCATTAACATACAAACGCACCGGTGCATAATAGCTAACACACATAGACATTCATTTTGTATTTTTTAGAAACATCGACCTGTGACAGTGCAATTATTGTGATTTTTTAAAATTCATTATTCATCAAAAGTCGACATATATCTTATAATAGTATTCATATCAATTAAATTTTTATTAGTGCATTTGAATGTGATGTTTGGATTAATTTGTTATATCATATCATAATTATTGTGATTTTTTAAAATTCATTATTCATCAAACGTAGACACATATCTTATAATAGTATTCATATCAATTAAAATTTTATTAGTGCATTTGAATGTGATGTTTGGATTAATTTGTTATATCATATCATCAGATTTCACATCTCTTCATTATAATATTTAATCATGTCCATATATTTAATCAATGGTGTTACATTTCACAATGACAATGGAGAATGCAATAGAATAAATTAAAACATATTATATATATATATATATATATATATATATATATATATATATATATATATATATATAAGACACTCTTTATCATACAAAATGGGACAATTATTGGTATCCCTTTGTTTCTCAATTGGGACACTATGTCCATTACATTAAACAAAATGTTTGATTTCACGAACAAATATTTCAAAAAATACAACGCCTTGCGTTAATATCCAAACATAATGATCATCATTCTTTGCTTGAACTGCTGTCATTGCTCGAGCTACTTCCATGACTTGGGTTATTTTGAGGAATGTTTTGTTCACGGTGTTGATTGTTTTATTCTTCTTCACCTTCCATCTACAAACATAAAAATAAATTGTAATGAGTGTATATACATTGGTGAGAATAATGAAATTGCAATATTAAATAATATACATCAATGTAAATCGAAAGTAAATGACGTACCATAGCAACAATTGACTCATGAACTATACACATTCTTTCAAAACCAAATTTCATGCCATCTTTCAACATTTCATTTGTTGGCGCAGTTCCATACTTTGTTTCCTGCAAGTTTTATACCCCATAACAAATCATATATTCAATATAAAAGATTTTTTTGTTCTATTAATTATAGACATAGCTAAGTAAAACAAGATCGATAGATGCTTACAAATTCCACAATTAATTTTTGATATGCCAACATATACTGACAGCCCATATTTAACCCAATGTCAATCAATTCATCCGATGGTTCTTCTTTGTATGTTATCACCTTTTTGAAGACATTCAATGATGATTGTTGTAAAACAAATTAAAATATACGAAAATGAAATCTAGTTAAGTTGTTATAAGGAAGTAACAATTACTCACAAACTTAGATATCAACCCTTTTCTTCCTTGTCGTCCCATTTTATGTGTTGAATGGGTTCCATTTACTTTTCTTTTCTGCAAGAAAATACTTGAAAATTAATATTTAATGCTAAATTGTTTATTTATTGTACCTAATAGAGAAATTCAATGATCACATATTACATTTGAAACATGTTGTTGTTGAGATGGCTCCTTGTGCGATGAAATTATGTCCATTTATTTTATCATCTCCTTGTACACCTTTTTGGACATTCCTACTAGCATATTTATGATATTAGCTCGTTTATCCTTTGAGATTTTCATAATCTTCCTGAAAATGTAACATGACAATAAAGTATTTAATTTTTATATTGATATATGAAAAATAAATATAACAAAAGTGATATTTATAAATGATTTCTTTCTAGTAATATATACATATAATTCTAGAAAAACAATTAAAGGAAGATTACTTTTTCATTCCTTCTTTTTTGTTGTTGTACGTTTTTGCTATTAAAAGTCTGACGTGTCTCATCGACCAATTTTCTGGAAACTCATCCTGTAGTTTAAATAAAATTTGGTTCTTGGAATCATTGGATTGACTTTTGTATTGTAAGTGGAAAAATGTCTATTCATTCGTTCCACTAGATCCCTCAAAGTTTTGTAAAAGTTTTTCCCCCTTTCGTTAACCTCTAGTACCACTCAAAATGAGCTAAGGAGCAATACATTTTCATTTGCATGTTCTATTTTTTTTTCTTTTCTTAGAACAACAATCCTTTTCTGAGTTATTGATCCCTGTAGAACATTAAACATATGTGAATTAATAGATTGTTTGAAACATGTTATCTAATATTTCTAAGTATATTATTAATGAAAATTAAAAAAAGAAACTCATGTTGGATCGATAGTATTTTTTTCATTCACCCGATTCATCCTTTTGCAAATTTTCCATCAAGATTTTATGCTCTTCTGGTCCTAGATCATAAATAATCTTATCAAGCTTCATCATTTTGTGGCTCTGCATGATACACAGTAAATAATACATATTATTTAAACTTACATATAGCTCAAAAATAATAATTTTTGTAAAGAATTTACAAAGAACTTGCTTTTTTTCTTTTCTTTATGTGCTATCAGTATTTTTTTTACTTGATCTCTTGTGAGACATTTCTTTATCAATGTCAAACCTGTACCATACCAGTAATTAATATATTTTATAAATAAATCATAAAATTTCCATGTTAAAAAAAAAATGAAGAAAACGATGCGCCTTTAATGATGTACGCACCGACGTCAGTGCGACGTGGTCTTATAAACACACCGCCAAAATAGTAGAAAAATTGTACAATGTTATATGTCAACAAGGAGAACTAGTGCATTATATGTTAACCAGTGCACCGATTAACACAGACAAATTAATAAAAATAATTCTAGTGTTATTTTTTGTAGCATATGATGTCGTGGAGGGGGCGGTGCGACATATTATTATAAATGCACCACGAAAACAGGGGGCGACTATATGGTGATCTCTGTCAACAAGGAGAGCTGGTGCGTTATATGTTAAATGGTGCACCGATTAACACAGACATAAAATAAAAAATTGTTTTTGACAAACAGTGCATGTGCGGTGCGCTATAATGAAATAACGCACCGGTACTCTATTTTACATATGGCACACGGATTAAAAAAAATATTTTTTAAATTGTTTTTATCAAAAAGTACGTGCGTGGTGTGCTGTGATAAAACAACCCACTTGTGCGCTATTTTACATAGGGCGCACCGATTAAAAAATTTCTGTTTTTTAAAAATTCACGTAAGGGCCGACATGGATTGGGATCCGACTATGCAAGTTGTCACGTGGGTTAGATGTCATAGGCCTATATATATAGCAATAAAAACCCTATAAATCTAAAATGAAAAGCCCTAATTCTGAAATCACAGAAATGGGAAGAAGTAAGGGAAGAAACAAAAAGATCAAGGGTTTAGCGCAAGAATTATTATTTTTTTGTTTTTGTTTGTTTTTTGTTTTTCTCTAAAAATGAACGGTAAATTTAATTTTTTTACTTACTGTGTAAAAAACACTGCAGAAAATTAAAAAAAACAATAAAATTTAATCACCAGATGGTTTGAAATTCTATGCTACAGGGTTTGAATCACCAGAGGTTTGGAATTCTCATTGTCTGAATAGTTCTATTTGAAAGTATTTCAATGCTCCACAGTGCTCTTGTGCTCTCTTGCTCCAGGTATGTCTCATGCAAATCTCTCCCTGAAATTTTTTGCAAAAACAATGAAATAATGAAAAGTGTTTACTATTTAAAGAATTTTTTTATGAAATTAGATTTTCGAAAATATTTTGCTTCCCCTATTTCAATTTACTGCTTTTTTTCACTTAAGAAAAATAAATTTGTGCTTTTTTTGTGTGGCTATTCAGCACTGGTGCGTCAATTAATAACACCGCACCGGTGCATAGTAACTAAAACGCACCGGTGCGGTTATCTGTACATTAGCACTGATAACAATAAGTCAATTTTTAAGGCATCGAAATTACTTTTAGGTGTGTACACCAAAATTTATTGTTGATTTTTCTCAAATGCATGGAGAAAATATCATAATTATATCAAATGGACAATTATTCAAAATCCAGCTCGTTCCATAATATTTCTCAAAGTCCATCGCGGAGTTCTCGCTATCCATCTCGAGACATAATATTTAATTTAGATTTAATTTATATTTTCATTATCTAATTGAATTTATGTTTTTTATCCATGTCAATCAGCTTAATAAAATTTATAATGTATACAAATTTGCAGGTTCATGCAGATTAGAATTGAGGTTATATGCAAAAAATATTCAAACAACTCCAAAACATTGGAAGATCTGATCAGGAGCAGCACATCGCGAGACGCATTTGGTAGATGAAAATGGACAACCGCTTCACCCTACCAATTGTAACAATATTGCATCTTTTAGCCACAATCCTGGGACAATTATGGTAATAATAATTGTTTGGTATATTAATGTAATTATTTCAATATCAAAACAATTAATCATGCATTGTCGACATGCTTACTAATTGATATCATAGATTTTGTACTAATCATGTTCAAACATATTTTTTGAAATTATTAGGATTCCAGTGATGATGAGCGACCTACCTACCATCTTTTGTTGCACCCCACGACAATGTAAAATTGAGATAAGGTTGAATTAAGAGAAAAAATTGGAGAGGAACAATACCAAGAATGGTTGAATCAACCACCTATTCAATTCCCACTACATCTAGATTCACCAATTAGGAATGACTACAACAATAGTAGTTCTTCACAAGATGACAATGGAGGCAATCAAATAGAGGTTGGTATGGATGATTACTTAAGGGATACGACTGCCATGGAGACAATGTTGTTAGATGCATTCTAGAACGATGATTAGCTAGGGGACGAAGCTCATATCATTGACACCTTTTTCGAAAGCCTTAAATTTTCTTCCACCACTCCTCTCTTTGGATCTGGCGGTCAGTCAAAGTCTACCCAGTTTGGGACAACGATGTTACTGTACAACTTGAAAGCAAAGTTTGGCTTTTCGAATGCTTATTTCTCGGAAATTTTGTGGTAAGTTACCATAAAGTCCTCCCTTATATTTTGAGAAATATAATCACCCAATGAACATTAAAAATGGTAAATTTTATGAATGATAATAATTATATCAGCAATAATGTAAATTTAATATTGTCCATGATCACCAACTACATGTTATTCAAAGATAAGGTTCTTCCAAGTGATAATGTCTTGCCCAATAGCTGCGAAGAGGCAAAGAAATTGTTGAAAATGTTGGGTGTTGAGTACATATCATATCATGCATGTCCAAATGATTGTATTATATATAGAGGAGAATATGCGGACAAAGAGATATGTCCGAAATGTGGGCATGAAAGGTATGATAAATCAAAAAATAAGGGTAAATCACGTGGTCCTCCTTTTAAGATATTGAGGCACATGCCTATAATCCCAA
Source organism: Pinus albicaulis (assembly GCA_034641835.2). Taxonomy (NCBI): domain Eukaryota; kingdom Viridiplantae; phylum Streptophyta; class Pinopsida; order Pinales; family Pinaceae; genus Pinus; species Pinus albicaulis. The sequence continues at coordinate 479,680,367 of CM076578.1, forward strand.
GGATTCAAAGGCTCTTTCATTGCAAAGAATTAGCTATGTTGCAGGGATGGCATGCCTCACACAGAAGTGAGTTTGGATTTATGCAAATCCCAACATATTCAATAGCCATGAAGCATATAGAGGATACATGGCCCGAAAAATTCAAGGATGAAGTACGAATTCTATGACTCAGCATAGCCTAGATGGTGTCAACCCATATTCCCTCCAGAAAACCAACTATTCTTTTTGGCTTGTAGTAGTGATCAATAACAATACCACCCCCCCCCCATGGTTTTCTATGAAGAATGAACATCTTATGTTGGCTCTCATAGCCTTGGCAAAAGACAAGTGAATAATATGGATGTCTACTTACAACCACTGGTAGATGAATTGAAGGAATTATGGTATGGAATAAATGCATACGATGTTTCAAGACCCATCGCAGCAGAGAGGAGTTTTACGTTGTATGACACATGTTCTTACACGACACATGATTATCTAGGATTAGGAGTTTGATTGGTAAATTACATGTTTATTGATTTGTTTATATACGTAACAATATTCTTTCGCATATTAGTTTTTTCATTCGTTGTAATTTTTCTGATCTTCATGATATTATTTAACATGCCATGCATATTTATTATATATAATAATCTCGCAGGTCTTTTAACAAAAGGGTATTTTGGATGTAAAAGTTGTGGACCTTCTTTGAAAGCTAGATGGTCCAACAACCTACGAAAGCCAGTGTATGACTTCTCTAGGGTATTACTCCAATAAGAACACTCTTACAGAAGAGAAGCATCTGCTTTCAATGGTAAACGAGAGAGAACCCAAAGGCCTTCAATAACAACGCTAGCTGAATGGCTTAGAGCATATGAGAGAGAGAAGGAGAAGGAGTCCATAGAAATGTTTGATTCAAATGGGGAGCCTATGTTCGATGATCCAGAATTCTTCGACACCTATGTTGAGAAATTTCCCATTGGGATGGAAAGGAAATCTATCTTTTATAACCTCCCATATTGGGAGCATCTTAAGATTACCCACTTATTAGATCCCATGCATATATTTAAAAATGTTTCATCTTCTTTATGGAGGCACATGTCATCTAAAAAAAGTGACACATTGGATGTTAGGAAAGATCTTATTACTTCCAAAACTAAAAATAAACATTGGCCAAGAATATTAGAAAGTATAGGATCAGAGGTAGGCGCTGGTCCCTCTAATTCACGGTATTTCAAAGAAGGTGATGTCCCATGGATTTAAAAAAAAAATGATCTTTCTTTGGAAAATGAAGTTATAATGGGTGTGAGGGTGCCATCTTCATACAAGTATTCACTATGGCGCTGCTTCACCGTGGATGACCATTTGAATCTTATAAGAGTACGTATAATTTCAAAAGCATGATTTTTTTTTTTTTTATATTAATAATTTTTATCCCATGCAAGAATCATAAAAACATAACTAATTTTGTATATTATTTTATGTGTTTATAACTTTGCAGTGTCATTATCCTTTTTTTGTGCGTGGGTGTGTGAAACATGAATTCCCCCAAGACCTAGAACGTGCCATATCTAAATTATCTACATTTATACGTTGGATCACGTCAAAGGAGATTCATGTGGCTAGCATTCCACGGTGGCGTCAAGAGATAGTTGAGATTGTTTGTATGTTTGAGAAGGAGTTGTCGACGAGTTTCATGGAATTCTAGGTTCATCTTCTAATCCACCTAGTAGATGAGGTTGAATTAGTTGGGGTGATTTCCTGTCGTTGGATGTTCTTCTTAGAGAGGTACATGAATAAATTGAAAGGTTTTTTCTCGACAAAAGGAAAAACCTGAGGGGTCTATGGCATACGGATACATATCGTATGAGTCTTTCTATTATTCCAGTGAGTACATCAAGTAGATCGAAAAATAGATGAGGTGTGGTGATTTGGGACGATGAAAGGGATGAAGACAAAAGAGAAGGGGAGCTGCTCCAAATGAATGGAAAAAGGCGCTTGATAAAGAGTAAGCGACTTATAATTTTTCAAATTTACACAAAGTAAATATTCATGTTGAAATTCGATATAATGTATATTTTGATCTCATATGTACTATATATTGGTTTGATTTCATCAACGAATGCAAAAATTGAAGCAATCAATAAATTTGTTCTTTACAATATCGAAGCGACACAACTGTGGGTCGCATTGTATGAACAAAAGAGGGTTAAATGGGATAATGACATGAAATAATTTAGACAGTTCAATGGTATAAGTGTGCCTTATCTCGATCATTTAAAAGAAAATATGCCAAAAATATGCCCCAACAGTTGGGTTGCTAACCAAGTTAGAGAGAAATATGGTGCAACCGGTCCTTACCCGCGTCCTGAAGAGGATGCGTTAAACATAGGGATTGGTTGCACCCACTCAAAAATAATCTATTTATGTACATTTTAAACTTAATAATTCACCTTTGAAATGTAATTACATCTATATTTCATATTTTAACTGTTGGGTTATTATAAGACACATGACACTATGATTTTTTAACTTTTTTTATAGATGCATTTGTTCCCATCTATTTGGGCATATGGATACCATTTTCACACAGAAAATGCCGATGATGGACACATGACACAAGACTGTGGAGTGGAAGTCGAGTTAGATCAATCTAGTCGATCTAGTCATCGTGATCAAAACCTAGTACGAGGGACATTAGGTTACGTTAGAAAGATACAAGAGATCATTGAAGTGGATTTCTCTTCTTTCCAATGTGTTATTTTTAGGTGCAAGTAGTGGGACACCTTTGATCGGAAAAATGTAAAGGAAGATCATGATTGCAGACTGATATGTATAAACTCTAGAAATATGTGGAATGAAGCTAATGAGCCCTATGTTTTCCCCAAACACTGCAACCAGGTGTTTTTTTACCGAGATGTGTTGGATAGGGTTTGGTGGTTCGTATTGAGACATGACCCTAGATCAAAACATATTTTTGAGAACAATAGTGTTATCATGCCAAGCGAGTTGGAAGATAATGAGGGTGATCATGAGAACCGAGAGTGATATGGTACCTATGTTATTTCATCATTTATACTTTTTAAGATGGGTTTTTATAAAGAAGAGGACTTAATTACCTTATAACTAAGACTCTTTTTTCCGAAACATTATAATATGTATTTTGAATTAATTGGTAATTTGCATTGTGTTAATGTTAAAATCATTTCACTTGATAATTTGCAATTATGTTGATCTTGAAAACAATGACATACTATATAAAGTTATTTTATTTTGTATGTAAGATCATAATAAAATAATGATGAGTCTAAAGTACATGAATTTATTTGCATTATTTTCTAAACTTTATTATGTTACAAAAATTCATATTATTCTAGATTTATGATTTTACAATTATTTATATTCATACAAATTTACAATTTTAGAATTATGGCAATTTAACAATATTTACGGTATACATTTTACTTGCAGTAGTTATGGTTCAAAATTGACAATTAATTTACAATTTTACAAATTTAAAATTTTTAATAAAATTTAATGATGACAATACATACAATTACAATTACAATTTTACAATTCACAATACAATTTTATAATTTTACATACAATTACAATTACAATCATTTCACATTAATACAATTAAAATTTTACAAATATTTTACATACAATTACAATTAAAATTAGAATTAGAATTAGAATTAGAATTACAATTTTACAACTGCATACAATTACAATTACAATTTTACAATTTTACATATATACAATTACAATTACAATCATTTCACATTAATACAATTAAAATTTTACAAATATTTTACATACAATTACAATTAAAATTACAATTAGAATTACAATTACAATTTTACAATTTCACATACAATTACAATTACAATTTTAGAATTTTACACACAATTATAATTACGATTACAATCATTTCACATTAATACAATTAAAATTTTACAAATATTTTACATACAATTACAATTAGAATTACAATTTCACTTATAATTACAATTAAAATTACAATTACAATTACAATTTTACAATTTTACATACATAAAATTACAATTACAATCATTTCACATTAATACAATTAAAATTTTATAAATATTTTACATACAATTACAATTAAAAATATAATTAGAATTAGAATTAGAATTAGAATTTACAATTTCATATACATTACAATTAAAATTACAATTACAATATTTACAATTACAAATTTGGAATTTTACATACAATTACAATTTTATAGTTACAATCATTTCACATTAATACGATTAAAATTTTATAAATATTTTACATACAATTGCAATTAAAATTAGAATTACAATTAGAATTACAATTTTTCAATTTCACAATTTCACATACAATTACAATTACAATTTTACAATTTTACATATATACAATTACAATTAAAATTACAATTACAATCATTTCACAATAAATTAAATATTACAATTACAATTAAAATTTTACAAATATTTTACTTACAATTACAATTAAAATTACAATTAGAAATACAATTACAACTTTACAGTTTTACATACAATTAAAATTAAAATTTCAATTACAATCACGACATAATATTTAATAAATATCATGATTTAATATTAAAAATAAGCATCACGATCATGATAACCATCGTACAAACATCATATTCGACTAAAAAACACATTCAAATTCACTAACATCATCTAATCTTCGTGATCATGATTATCTAACAGAACAAAAGCATTGTATAACATCATCACAACATAAGCATCAAATATACATCTCATGTCAAATAACTACTATCACATACACATCTATCTGCAAGCTGCACATTAAATGAACATATCTAACATGACCTAACAATATACACATCATGATGATCACCAACATGTAAATTAAGTACAACTGCAACATGAATATAAAATACATGGACCATATATATATATATATATATATATATATATAATGTAAAAAATATACAACTGTAATATAACTGCATATAAATGTCAAATATCAGCTGGTGTTACATCAATAGTAGTACTAGTCGAGGCCTGCTCAGTCAATGGTGCAGCCTCGACATGCTCAGATAGATGCTGATCATCACGTTCCTGCTAATCTGGAGGTGCCTCATGCTGATCAGGATCAACTGCTTGCTTATGATGACTTGACATGGATGGTCCAGCCTGCTCATGATCATGACTGCTGGATGTTGTAGGCTTCTCATCTCCGACGTGAGGTGGAGTACTAGTTGAACGATGATCACTCCCCTGATCGTGATCATCAGATGATGCGTTGCTCGACTGTCGACGTACTGCATCTCCAACATGCCCACGTTGAATGACCCTCCTCAATCGCACCACTAAGCTGGTAGCTCCAATGACATGCCACATCAGGGTCAACATATCACATGGAATGCCTCTCCATATCACTGTCAACCTATGATCAACCTATATATCTCTGATAATGGTCGGCCCGACTCCCTCCTCCACTAGGAGTCGATCGAGTTGGTCACCCAACTCCATCCTAAATCTATTGTCAGGCCAATGCCTCACACCCGCCGGTACCTGCGCATTATCATGAAGACCAGGTCTGTCATCGACCTGATCCTCCACATCTGCCATCTCCTGATCGTCGTCAGCATCTACACCTAGATCATTTGGTGGCGGTGGCATCTCATTGCCAACAAATGACCCAATATATACAAAATATATATAAGTACACAACAATAATTAGACAATTTCATTAAACAATTTAATAAAAACAAGTTAAAGAACGTGTTAGAATAAATTTAAAGAAAACACTAATATTACTTCTCTCATCTAGCGGCTCATCAACTGTGAAGAGGATGTTGGCACACCCTTGCTAATCCAAACTAGCATACAGACATGGGACTAGAAAAAAGGCGTGATCATTGAAACTAGATGGAAACTCCAATTCATCATGAGATATCCTTACGGAAAAGTCAGAATCACCCCTCTTGGGCATCATCTAGCCCCACATTTTCATCCGTACATGCAGCATCGGCCTACGAGGTTGCCGAAAAAAATTAGCCCTCGTCTCTGGAAACCTCTCAAAAAATAAACAAAATAGCTTTGAAGCAAAAGGGAAGTTCACCCTCCCTTGTGCCTGAGCACGACATCTATCTAAAGTTATACAGAATTGCCGCAAAAAAATCGTAGACCACCTCACAAGTCGTGGCGCCTGTAATAAAGAATCAAAATTAAATAAAAGTGGGAAACTAATGCGTTTCTTGTCACTGGTATGGTGTGTAATGGTCGACAACAGTAGTGAGAGGCACCTCACCTCCTCTCCACCAAAAGAAGCAATACGTAACTAACCACCGGAGACCTGAAAATATGCAAGAGATAGTATATCGACGCTAATGTATCTCAGGGAGTACACCAACTGAATCCCTGCTGCATAGCCGATGGGGACCTATGGGAACGCGGGAAAATCTTACCCTCTCCTAGATAGGCCAGTAATAAAATACATGTCCTCCTCAGTGGGCGCATACCACTGGTTAGGACCAACCCGGAAAGCCTCTCGGTGGGCATTCCACTTGAAGATAAGCTGTCACAATAACCCATTATGGCCCTTCAGGGATGTAGCCTCCTCATAGAACTTGAGGAGGCCTACCTGCCTTAGGAGCGCCTTGGTGGCTTCCGTAATAGGGTGAGGGTACATAAGTCTCTCCCTCTCTCGAGCCTCCCACAGGAAAACCACGTTATACTGGTCCACTATATGTTCCTGTTGTTCCCTCTCTTCTCTCCTTTGACGTTACTGAATGATTCACATATTAAATAAATTTTTTTATTAAATGAGACATTTATTTACAAATGTATATATATATATATATATATATATATATATATATATATATATATATATATATATATATATATTGTTTTTTTTTTGAAAAAAAAATAACAATTATGCACCGATACTGGTGCGTCTGTTTTTATTGCGCACTGTCTGCGGTGCGCCTGGAAATTTTTAGCGCACCACACAACATGAAATGTACTTTCTCCTATGGTGCGTTGAAGAAACTATCCATCTCGGGGCAGCTAATTACGTTAATGCACCACCAAACATTAGTTAATGGTCAACGGTGCGGTCGTTTAACTGATCACATTGTTGACTATGTACAAGTTCGGGAGGGCAGTGTGCTGACCAAACTACTCGCCTTGGGGCGGATGGTTTCCTCAGCGCACCACCCTCTTGACATCATTACATGCTCAACAGTGTAGTGGTTTAACCGATCGCCCCGTTGACTATGTCCAAGTTTGGGAGGGCAGTGCGCTGACCAAACTATGCACCCCGGGGCGAATAGTTTGGTCAGCGCACCGTGCTCCTGACATCAGTACATGGTCAACGGTGCGGTCATTTACATGACCACTCCGTTGAATATGTACCGGTGTCTGGAGGGTGGTGCGCCAACCAAACTATCTGCCCCAGTGGTCATTGTTTTGTCAGTGCACCGCCCTCCCAAACTTGGACATAGTCAACGGTGCGTCCATTTAACCGACCGCACCGCCATTTATGTATTTTAAAAAAACACAGTGCATCATTTTGGTATCGCATCGGAACCAGTGCATTTATTGTTAGCACTGATTGCGATGCAACTTGTAAATTTAAAGGCAACACCGTGAACTAGTGCGAGCCGAATGGCTTGAGCGCACCGCATGGGAATATTTTTATTTTTATTTTTAAAAGGGTAAATTTTAAGTTTTTTTAGAAATCCAATCCACTAAAAAGTTTAATTATGGAGAAACAAGTAAAATACCTATACATTTAGGTGTCGAGGAGGCATATTTGCTGAAGAATTTTCAAAAATAAATTTTCCCATCGTTTTCCAAAATTTGAAATCGAGATGGTGAGCAATGGACGACAATAATGCATGCAATGGGAGCACCGATGGAAGGGTGCCTCACAAAAGGGAAATTCGCACCAGTGCTTGAGAGCTCTGGAGCATTGAAGAAGTGAAAATATGGATTTTTTGGTTGTATTTTTTTATTTATTTAACCCTGTTCTTATGCACGGGTTTTTGAGGCACACCGTGCGGTTTCTTCCAAGCACACCGGGTTTGTTTCAGTTTAGCATGGGTTTTTATGATGCACCAGTGATGAATCTATGTAGTGCACCAGTGCACTATAGTAATTAGATGCACTGAGAGGGTTTTTATGGAGAGCATAGTGTCTCAGTGTGTCGATTTGTAGTACACACCAGTGCTTTTCTAGTTGAACACACTGGTGTGGTGTAGGATGAGAAACACACCGGACAAAAACATCCGCAAAAACCTCCAACCGCAAACCTCCTCTATAAACCCCCACTAAAAACGGATATCTGGGCTATTTTTATAAGGGGTTCCTCAAAAAAATCTGCTAGAGTGTCTTTTCCTTGTAGTGAATGCGTCCTATCGGACCTCAAGAGAAGAAAAAAGAAAAGAATCCAAGTGTGATTCTTCAAAATCTTGTTTCTATGATTAAAGAGAAGGGAAAGAAGCACTCTGTTGTCAATCCTAGAGACAACATTGAGTTGTGAAAGACCAGTGCCTAGGACATCTTATATAGCAAGGAGTAGTATGATATAGCAAGGACAATTAGCAGAACAAGGCTCTCTTGCTATTTCAGTTTTAACAGGAAAGATCAATGTAGATGGAACCAGAATATTCACAAACTCAGCATAATGAAAGGAACACTACAGAGGCAAGGAGTGAATTCTCAATATAAATGTATCAGGAAACTCAAAGATAGCTTGCTGTAAGGAGGGATGGAATCTAAAAATGCTTTGTAGAGATTGAAAATCAGACGACATGTTGTGTAAGAAATATAGAAGGAATACTAACTACTAATGAGATGAAATTCCATAAACATATCTGAACATGAGGTGGGCTTAAGATAATAAGAATCCATACATGTCCATAGCTTTCAAAAATAACATCCCATAGCACTTAATATAGAAGAAACGTGGATGAAGTTGAAAATGAAACAACATATCATGACTGAGCCATATTTAAAGCGCTAGACAGGTTTAGCATGAGTATCGATTGTGATAAATTCATACCAGAACCAGTGAGCCACTCTCATTCCAGAGCATGATACAAGAAGGATGGAAATAGTGAAATGAACAGCTAAAATATATCACATAAGAAAGAATTACAAACTATAAAGCATCAAGACCAGAATCCTCATTAAAGGTAAAACTCCTTATCGTTGAGACCCAACAGGCTCCTCACATTTGTATTAAAAATTCAAGAAAATGCATAGAAGAAACTCTTTCACAACCAATTCTTTAGAAAATCTGGAACCCATATAATCTGTTCTTGGGGATTTTTATAGGAGAAAAACGAGTCACAGGAGTGGATGATGAACATTAAATTGATTCATTAAGATAGCATGGAGGAAGCGTCCACGCCCCTACTGCTTAATGGCATTGTATTTCTGTATTTACTTTATAGTATGGCCGGGGGGTCTTTGTCAGGTCGATATCTGACCTCTGATGTTTCTCTAGGGTCCTTTCTGGCTGTAAAGCTCTCTGTTCTGCCTTTTGGAATTGGTGAACTAGATAGAAAGTCTGCGGGCCTCCATACTCCATAACTGCTGGTTCAGACAGTCTTTAAGAAGCTTTTGTTAGTGTAATTAACTGTTTCTGGGCTCGAGGAGGCATGGAGGCTTTAAAACTGGGAATATGTACTGTCTGGAGAAAGATGTCCCACTGATATTAAACACAGATATGGTTGTTTCGTGTGCTATTTAGTCTTCCCACTACGTCCTTTCCTTTTGAATAAGGATTAAGGCATTTAATCTTCAATTTCAGGCATTAATCGACCTTTAAATCTCTGCTGCTGTTACATTGGTCGCCGCTGTAATGGCTTCTCTATATTACGTATCACAATGGATGTGATTGCAGAGACAGAGTGAATTAACCACTATGTAACAACCCTGCATAATGCAATAAACTCATTATAAAATCCGGGGAGTGGCAGAAGGAATGATATGGAGGCCTGTGGAAGCGATGGCGGAGCAGTGGAAAACTGATGAAGAACATGCGGATGGGAAGAAAATAATGAAAATGAATGAAAGCGGGACCTTTGGATGGTGGGACCCGGTGGGTGGAGGGCGATTAGATGCGGACCGTCAGATCTCAGGAGGAGATCGACGGTCGAGATGACGTGATGAAGTTAAATGGTCACGCGATGAGCAAATATGCATGGAGGATGCGATGCAACGCAGATCGTCGATCTGGATCGAACGGACGGTCACGATTGGATCGGGGGATCGCAATCGGGGGAGGCAGAGGGTGACACATTTAGAACTTGCGATTGGCGATGCACGATTAAGCGCCAGCTGTCCGTTATGGAACAAGATCGACGGTAGAGATTGAATTGGTGGGGAGGAAGACTGGAGCGATGGGAGAGGAGTGATGAGATATGGGCCGTCGGATCTCGAGAGATCAATGACTACGATTGAATCGGAGGATTGCGATCGGGGAAGACAGGAGGAGGGGAAGCATGGGCTGGCGCAATGCGATTAGCGCTGGGCCGTTGGATCTGTATGGATCGACGGCTCAGATCGCAATGGGGCTGATAGAACAACAACACTATCACATCGGATGTTTTTGACTTAGCAAAGAAACGCGCTCTGCTCTGACTTCCGATTGCGATAAGCTCTTCACAGTTTAGCGCTCGGTCTCAGTTCCCGGGTGCATGGAGGGGAAGTGGTGAGGGCTGGGCCGAAGGGGGCTAGCCTGTTTATAAAGTAAAAAGTGGGTTTTTGGCCTATTTTAATGCTTTTCAAGGCCAAAGGAGGTATTTGGTAAGGGGAATAAGGGATTATTAAACCAAAAAAAGGGTATTTGTAAGGTTTAAAAGGGGATTTTGGTGATTTTAAGGGGTTAATGAGGAATTAAGAGAGGGGAAAAAGGTGAAGAACCAGAGGTTAAGTGGGAATGAAATAAGAGGGAAAATGCCTTTTTGGGCATTCTTCTTCACAAACATAGAGGCTTTGTAACTGGGAACAACAGTGAGGATTTATCAAAGGGAAAGGCACAAGGAGGCTTTCAAGGATGATGTGTCTTTAGAGGAAATGCATTCCTGTAAGGCTCAAAAACAGTTTGGCCCCTTGTTTTCTTGTCAAAAAATTCATAGGGGGCTAACAGGATCAACATTGGCTCCACCTCGGGACGACACGTTCATCCTTGGGCATGTCGAGAACTTCGTAAACCACCTGTTAATCTTCTGTGTGGACACCACTCTTCAGCACTTTTTATTTATAGGAAGAGAAATGCCATTTATAACTTCTACTCTCTTAGGATCTATTTTTACCCCATCTTTGGTCACAATATGTCCCAAAAGCTTGCCCTCTTCCAATGCAAATAAATACTTCTGTGGGTTGAGAGAGAGAGGCCATACCTTCTTCACTTCTTGAAGGTTCTACGCAAGTGTTCAATGTGCTCTGCATCATCTTTTGAAAACATAGTAATGTCGTCCAGATGTACCACCACAAACTTATCTTGCTCCCCAATAGAGGCAATGTCCATGGCCCTTGGAAAAGTGGCCCTTGCATTAGTCAACCCAAAAGTCATCCTAGCATACATAAACGTACCCCATGGTGTGGTAAAGGCAGTCTTCTTCTGATCTTCTGGTAGTATTTGGACTTGAAGACCCTTACATCATCAACTTTTTTACAAACAGGAAAAATAAACCTATTCTACTTATACCCTTATTACTCCATGAGACCAGATTAAACTGTTGGCCTCATAGTTTCTCTACCTAAACTAGTATATGCTAGGATTAAAATATCTAGCAAATTCATTCTCTACATTCTAAGACAGAAATTGAAAAAGCAGCCAAGCCAGGATTAGACTGTCTGGCTCGCTAGAATTTGCAGAAATTAAAACAACTAACTACATGCTCACAGGCTGAACTTTATTGAGATTTCCTACCTACTCTACTCTACTTGGAAATCTCTGATGCTCTAGGTGATACAATAATGCCAGTGCAACCAGTCAAGCAACAACAAAAAAGGATAGGAGCACTGACTGCTCAGTAGAGACCACCATAGGGTGCTCTGCAGGTGGTTTTTCAAAACTGTGGTCACCATCAGTGGTGAGCTCTCCTGATGAATCTGGCCCTGGCGAAGGATCAATGCTGGAGAGTTTGAGCTAATTAAGGCCTCCATATATTCTGCCATAGGATCAATGAACACATGATGTACACTTTTTTCTTTCAGGCCTTCCATGACTGGTAGGCTATCTTTATCCTGGCCCGCTTTGATTTCTGCATCTTCCGCTGCATTTTCAATGTGGCTCTTGAGAAGCGGATCATCTTCTTCTTGTACTCTGAAAGGCAGTGAAATTTCTTCTTTCTTAGGGGGAGGGAGACTTTCCAAAAAGGCTCTCGGGTCTCTGAACTGACATGATTTTTCTTGTGAGTTCATAAATTTGATCTCAGCTTCATATTTTTCAACCATCAATTCTAGAAAGATTTTCTTAAGCACGTGTTTGAAACTTGAGCTGAGAAGAATAGCCCGTGGAAGGTCCTCCACTTTCAGTTCTACCAAGCCACGTGACATTACATCTCGACACTCTGCTATGAAACTTGGATGCATTTCTGCAAACTGCTCAGATTCTTCCATTGGTGAAGTGGCTTGGTCTTGAGCATGGCTGATGTTGTACTGCGACATGGTCTCCCAGTGGAGTCTCGTGAAACCAAGATAATCAGCAGCCTAATGATCACCAGTGGAGTCTTTAAATCATTTAGGAACTATGGAGTCACCAAGGTGAGGGATCTACAACTCTCAACTCTTCATGCTCACCTTTCTGAAGAGTGAATAAAGATTTTGTCGAGGCCCAACGATTTAAATTTTCTTAACTTCTTTCCCCAGCAACGGCGCCAAAAAGATGTTGTCAATCCTAGAGACAGCCTTGAGTTGTGAAAGACCAGTGCCTAGGACATCTTATATAGCAAGGAGCAGTATGATACAACAAGGACAATTAGCAGAACAAGGCTCTTTTGCTATTTCAGTTTTAACAGGAAAGATCAATGTAGATGGAACCAGAATATTCACAAACTCAGCATAATGAAAGGAACACTGCAGAGGAAAGGAGTGAATTCTCAATATAAATGTATCAGACAACTCAAAGAAAACTTGCTGTAAGGAGGGCTGGATTCTAAAAATGCTTTACAAAGATTAAAAATCAAACGGCATGCTGTGTAAGAAATATAGAAGGAATACTAACTACTAATGAGATGAAATTCCATAAACATATCTGAACATGGGATGGGCTTAAGATAATAAGAATCCATACATGTCCATAGCTTTCAAAAATAACATCCCATAGCACTTAATATAGAAGAAACGTGGATGAAGTTGAAAATGATACAACATATCATGACTGAGCCATATTTAAAGCGCTAGACAAAGCTAAAAGGAGTAACATTGTGATAACCATACTGTAAATCCAAAGGAGCTACCGCATTCCGTATATGATACAAGAAGGATGTGAAATAGTGAAATGAAAAAATAAACTATATCATACAAGACTGCATCATAAACTATAAAGAATCAAGACCGAATCATCATTAAAAGGTAAACTCTCATCTCTGAGACCCAACGGGCTCCTCACATTTGTATTAAAACTTCAACAAAATGCATACAAGAAACTCTTTCAAAGCCAATTCTTGAGAAAATCTGGAACCCATATAATATGTTCTTGGGGATTTTTATAGGAGAAAAATGAGTCATAGGAGTGGATGATGAACATTAAATTGATTCATTAAGATAGCATGGGGGAAGCGTCCATGCCCCTACTGCTTCATGGCACTGTATTGCTGTATTTACTTTATAGTATGGCCGGGGGGTCTTTGTCAGGTATCTGACCTTTGATGTTTCTCTGGGGTCCTTTCTGGCTGTAAAGCTCTCTGTTCTGCCTTTTGGAATTGGTGAACTGGATAGAAAGTCCGCAGGCCTCCATACTCCATAACTGCTGGTTTGGACAGTCTTTAAGAATATTTTGTCAGTGTAATTAACTGTTTCTGGGCTCGAGGATGCATGGAGGCTTTAAAACTGGGAAGATGTACTGTATGGAGAAAGACGTCCCACTGATATTAAACACATATATGGTCGTTTTGTGTGCTATTTAGTCTTCCCACTACGTCCTTTCCTTTTGAATAAGGATTAAGGCGTTTAATCTTCAATTTCAGGCTTTAATCGACCTTTAAATCTCTGCTGCTGTTACATTGGTCGCGGCTGTAATGGCTTCTCTATATTCCGAATCACAATGGCTGTGATTTCAGAGACAAAGTGAATTAACCACTCTGTAACAACCCTGCACAATGCAATAAACTCATTATAAAATCCAGGGAGTGGCAGAAGGAATGATGTGGAGGCCTGTGGAAGCGATGGCAGAGCAGTGGAAAACTGATGAAAAACATGCGGATGGGAAGAAAATAATGAAAATGAATGAAAGCGGGACCTTTGGATGGTGGGACCCGGCGAGTGGAGGGCGATTAGATGCGGACCGTCAGATCTGAGGAGGAGATTGACGGTCGAGATGACGTGATGAATTTAAATGGTCGCGCGATGAACAAATATGCATGGAGGATGCGATGCAACGCAGACCATCGATCTGGATCGAACGGACGGTCACGATTGGATCGGGGGAGGCAGATGGTGACACCTTTAGAAATTGCGATTGGCGATGTGTGATTAAGCGCTAGCCGTCCGTTCTGGAACAAGATCGACGACGGAGATTGAATTTGTGGGGAGGAAGACTGGAGTGATGGGAGGGGAGTGATGACATCTGGGCCGTCGGATCTCGAGAGATCAACGACTACGATCGGATCTGAGGATCGCGATCGGGGAAGACAGGAGGAGGGGACGCATGGGCTGGCGCGATGCGATTAGCGCTGGGCCGTCGGATCTGTATGGATCGATGGCTCAGATCGCAGCGAGGTCGATAGAACAACAACAATATCGCATCGAAGGTTTTTGACTTAGCAAAGAAACGCGCTTCGCTCTGACTTTCGATTGCGATAAGCTCTTCACAGTTTAGCGCTCGGTCTCAGCACCCGGGTGCATGGAGGGGAAGTGGTTAGGGCTGGGCCGAAGGGGGCTAGCTTGTTTATAAAGTAAAAAGTGGGGTTTTGGCCTATTTTAATGCTTTTTAAGGCCAAAGGAGGTATTTGGTAAGGGGAATAAGGGATTATTAAACCAAAAAAAGGGTATTTGTAAGGTTTAAAAGGGGATTTGGGTGATTTTAAGGGGTTAATGAAGAGTTAAGAGAGGGGAAAAAGGTGAAGAAGCAGAGGTTAAGTGGGAATGAAATAAGAGGGAAAAGGCCTTTTTGGGCATTCTTCTTCACAAACAGAGAGGCTTTGTAATTGGGAACAACAGTGAGGATTTATCAAAGGGCAAGGCACAAGGAGGCTTTCAAGGATGATGTGTCTTAAGAGGAAATGCATTCCTTGAAGGCTCAAAAATAGTTTGGCCCCATGTTTGCTTGTCAAAAAATTCATGGGGGGCTAACAGGATCAACACACTCCAAGATCGCTATAGATGGGTTGACTTAATAAGTCAAGAAGATTGGGAGTGTGGTATATGTTAGGGAATTGAGAGCGGATGTGAGTAAGAGCCAGGCAGTCTAAAAGGAAGTGATTTTCACTTCCACCTTATCAGTATCACAAATATGACATATTCTATAGTTCCAAGGAGTCTTGGGAATAGACCGTCACTCGATTTCACTAAGAAGCTCATGAGAATTAGTTCTTATCCTAGCGATGTTAATTTTTTTCTTATTGCTGGTCAACACAGAGAGATACTTCTGGTTATCGAGGGTGGGGATGATCACCACCTTAGAGTATCTTAGATTCCTTTTGCCCTCCAATTCCTTATCCTCCCATACCTTGTCCTTAAAATTAGAGGTGATAGTATCTTTGACACTATATTTTCTTCCGATACTAATCTCCTCCTTAATTCCCAAATGGTTGAGCCAAGTCTGGGCATCCTTATGCCAATCGCGCTTGAGGTGAAGGTGGGGGTTTTGACTAAAGTTAGAAGCAATTTTTTGGAGCTTCTTGGATTCCTTGTTGTAAAGCTTATTCTTATACATCAAATATATAAACATAGTCGTACTTTCAATGTGGGACATACCAACTTCAATCAAGAGGATAGGAAGAAGAATTGTAGACACATTGTTATGATGGCCAAATTGCTTCATATAAAACTAGCTTGCATAGTACAGAAATAGAGGGATTGGAAGAAATCATATGTTGGCCAACCACATCTCAGTCCAAGAGAGAGAGGTTCACCACTTGATCTTGATCTACCATCATTTGAGAGAGGGAAGAGATTCTTGCAAGAACTTGAGGGAAGGAAACCTCCTTGTTTTGGGTATTTGAGCTTCATAGCTCAAAGGACACTCTTCAAGTGTTTAGCATTGTATCTTTTTTACCACTAGCACCTAATAAAGGGAGAACTTTCCACTTGTGTTATTAGGTTGTTTTCTCCATCGAGCTTTTCTATTTTGTATCTTATGTTTTGTTTTGTTCTTAGTGTTGTATGCTTAGTTTTCCCTCAAACTTAGTTTACATTGTGTCAAATTTGTTCCACTAACAATAGGAAATCATTTTTCTATGTGACCTTGCGTAGGTAGCAACCAGCTTGCTAAAGAAGTTTATTTCGTACACACTTGCACCAAATACACTAGCACAAGAATGGTGACTCCACTGGATTCTTTCTTTTTGAGTTAATGGTTGTTGATGTAGGTCCTTCTTCTTGCTTAGTTTTCTACAAACCATCCTTACATCCTCTCAACATCTCCAATCACAATCAGTGAAATTTTTTGCACAACAGAGGAAGTAATTTTTCTTCATTCTGCCTGACAGTGCACTTTGTGCTCCGAAAAATGTGCGCTCCACACTTGTGGGAAGATAACCCATGCAACAGAACAACAAGAAAAAAATTGCTAGTTTTCCCATTTTTAAGGTGACTGGAAACCCCTAATGAATTTCCATCACTTTGTCTCTGTATTTCACTACTATTAGGACACCCAGGTGCTATGTGTAACCTCTAATTAACTTAGAAACTAGGTAGTTTTATTTTTAGTATTTTATTTCACAAATTAAGTGGCCTTAAATCCACATATGTTTGCTGATAAAATATACAAAAAACGTAGCTTAATTAGTAAAGAGTAAGTGACCCATATATCCACATATCTTTCGCTAGTTCAATTTTGTCAAAATTTTTCATTAGGATAGTTCAATTTTGCATTAGGAATCAGGACTAGGACCATGCTGTCAAAAAGAAAGCAAGTATTCTCTGCCACCCTCGCACCTCCTGGTGAGCCTGGGTATCCATATGAATGCTTTCCTAAGGAAATTTTCCATCTCCCTATAATGTAAACATAGTCTAACTAGGAATGGTGTAAGCAGTGCATAATCCACACATCATTTTAAATTTTTGTAAGGAACAATCACACATAAGGTAATTATAAAAGTGTTGTAAAGGATAAGCTCATATCCACATCTCATAACACTTGTGATTGT
This sequence comes from Pinus albicaulis, assembly GCA_034641835.2. Classification (NCBI taxonomy): domain Eukaryota; kingdom Viridiplantae; phylum Streptophyta; class Pinopsida; order Pinales; family Pinaceae; genus Pinus; species Pinus albicaulis. The sequence continues at coordinate 479,697,885 of CM076578.1, forward strand.
TCACTCCAAAGCACACACGAAGCATTGGTAAGCATTGGAAAAAAAGGCACCCACTGTGTTGGGACCTTTATCCTCTTCTTACAGTTACTTCACCAAAGCACACCCTAAGAAAAATTGAGACTCTCTAAAAATAATCAAAATAAATTATAGTCCAGGTTAGGACCATCATGGGTTGGCATTCGATAAGCTGTTGTGGTCATAATACATTTTTAAACATAGACGTTGAATTTTTAGGGAGCTTCAAATCCGCCTATCAACCCATGGGACGAATACTCGAGCGTTACAAGAGACCCGTTTCAGAGAGGGTTAAGCTTAGACCCAGTGCATGCAGTACTTCTTGGGGCTACGCGATCCATTTAGTGCTCGAAACTGGTAGCCGATTACTAAGAATATAAAGACTTGAATACTCATGTGGGACGATGATACTTTAATGGCAAAAAATAGGGCATCCTTCCCTATAGGTAATGGTGCATGCAAAAATTTATTCTCATACCATTGCCTTGGTCAATTCTTCGACTACTAGAAGGTGTCACTATTTCTTTCAGGATGTTAGCACCAGTACCCATCAGGAGATATATTCACAAGGCCTAGTTACATTGAGAGTGTAAGGACGAGTAAGTCCATATAGGCTTTTGAGTATCATATGCAAAACAAACAAAACCACATTTTTTGCTTGATTGATCAAATAGATTTAAATTAAAGGACAAATTACCTCTTATTTTTTTTCTTTGTTTTATGCATGTGATCGTATTTTCTTTGATAGAAATCTTCCTTCCTCCAAAAAACCAAAAATATCGACAATATTAAGTTAGTCGACACCATAATGGACCCAACGGGACCTTGTCGATCTAGGCATTTCTTGGACCTCCTCCCATTAGAGGGAGGAGGGCCAGGTCTCCCACCATTTAGGCATCGGGGATGACACATTGCCACCATTATCGGTTCATCCTTTATCAGGGCATCTATGATTGGAAACCCCCAAGGGTCACCCAACACCACACCAGTGGAAACCCCAGTAGGGTCACCACACTCAACCCCTCCTACAACCCCTAGAGGGCAGAGGAGAGCTACCCCTTCGGGGAATCAACAAAAAATTCATCAGGGTACGCCATAGGGTAATATTACCGAGGCACCTCCCCTAACCCATCACACTCAGATGCCTGGTTTTACACAGTATAAAATGGCACTCAATACATAGTTATCGTTATTAGCATCACTTAATCTTCCAGATCTAATGAAGTTAACTAATTATCCCATTTATCATGACCCTAATTGGCCTCCCATGCCTACAAAGCTCCTTTCGGATATACCAAAATTTTAAGGGAATCAAGCAGAAGACCCAGGAAATCATATCACGACTTTCCACTTGTGGTGTTCATCCAATAGTATCATTGATGATACCATTAGACTTAGGCTTTTTCAACGCACCCTAATAGGGCCTGTGGAAAAATGGTATGTTGAGCATCCTTCTGCTTCTCATGGAACCTTTAGTGCCCTTGCTACCACATTCCTCACCTATTTTCATCTCCCCATCCATCATGATTCAGGATTGGAACTGCTAACACATTTTAGACAAACACCAGCCGTCCATATATCAGACCATCTCCACGAATGGCGACGATGTTGTAGTTTTTGTAAATCCAAACTAAACGATAGAGTATTGTTGGAATTGTTTTTGAAAACTCTAACAGCTGAGATTTCAAAAGACATGGCGACATAGAAACCCTCCTCCTCCGAGGACACCATTAGCAAGGCCCAACAACTTGAACTCATATACACCCAATTAGGATATATTTACAACATATTGCCAAATTCCCTGTGCCTGAAAATGTATAGGGAACTACTAGGCACCTTGAATACTGTTGATGGTTTGATCGGGTCCTTAGCCCAAATTCACCTAAGCAACAATAACTAGTACCTAGGATATTCGTACTATTCTACTTAGAATGTATTGCAACCTGGCTACCATCAAAGTCAGCCTGTACCTTTGTAGAATATGATGAATAGGGTAATGCCATACCATCAACAACAGGGAGGCTCATACCCTCCCTCGCAGGGGAACCAGTACTCAGCTAGGAATTTTGATACAATAGAGCTTTCCCAACAATCTTACACCAATAAGGGACATGGGAACCTATACCCCCATTTTCCTGCACAAAATCCACCCCCAACACAGAAAAATGCACCTGTGAACTTGATGACCCCATCCCAAGCTAAAAAATGATAGTCTTATGAATAAGAGAACAATAACAATCCTACAAACACTACAAAAAAGAAGCCTAGGAACAAGCAAAAGGGAGAATCTGGACAAGGGGGTAGTAATCAACAACGCCCCCCGCGATCTCAGTCTGGGGGAAACCCTAACCGAAATCCAAACCAAGAGCCAAATAATAACTCCCAAGGGAAAAACAAGAGACCCGTTCTAAGGAAAAATCACTCTTGTTCCATATGTGGTGAATATGGCCATTACACTCACCACTATCCCGAACTCCCCAAATAAAAAAAAAATCAAGGTAACTGGGGACAAGGGGGACCTACCCAACAGCCTGCAGTAATGCATGAACCTTTCCCCACCAAGAAGTGGTTAACATCCAAAAATAAAAAACACCCCAAAATGATATCAGAGCAGGCAACCACGAGATCTACATGGATAGTGAAGAATTATTACTCCAAACAAGGAATATGAACTGTGATACACCTCTGGTTACCAACCCATCAGGTACAATTACGAGCACACCTATAGCACCGTTAACTATCTCCAAAATACCTATTGATCCCCAATGGTCAAAGGACAAACTAGGAAAAGGATCAATCACCAAATGCTATGTCATCTTTTAAAGTTCTGCAATCATGCCCAAGACAACGGAAAGCCTTACTTTCCACATTAGGCGCAATCGACCCTTCCGATTCACGCCTAATGTTTTTTGATCTAGATAAGGCAGGCCCAAGGCTTCCTTCTCTAGTCACTTTCCAGATACCGGTTTCGGTTCAGAATATCACCATACACCGATGCATTGTGGATGAAGGATAATTCACATGTATCATGTCCAAATTAGTTTGGAAAAAGTTAGGATCATCTGAATTAAAACCATATGACATCATGCTTAGAGCATACAGGAGCCCATCAACCCCCATCTGTCTTTATCAAAAATTCCTAGTAAACCTGGTTGGCAAGATAATTCTTATAGACATTAAGATCTTAGACACACAACTAGACTACAATATACTCCTTGGGAAGAGTTATATGTACGCCATGACTACAACCACATCATTTTTCTTTAGGGTTATGATTCCCCCCCATGATGATCATATCATCACCATCAACTAGCTCACATAATACGACAATAAACCCATGACCGCTCTAGATGTCGTACTACCATGCGTGGACACAACAACATAACCACTCAAAAAGTATATAAAATTTGGCCCAGGCCAATTCAAACCATCATCCATCCTAGGATCATTCCTAGGAGATCCCCTATTATACTAGGGAAGTCCCTGAAAGCGCGGAGGCACTGGTGTGCATGATGCTCTCATTAAACAACAAAACTAGCCCAGACGCAGAAACCAAAAGTAAATATGCCAAAGTCACTAGTACGACATTCCTACCATATGCCATTTCACAGACCCCATTTTTGTATCAAAAAAAGTCATGGAAACTATGACATTTCCAAATATGGCTTTTGAAATACCCATGTGGTATTTGGTCCCTCCAGCCATGCTGGAAAGCCCAGGCATCACCTCTACATGAATAACCCTTATTTACCCCCAAGAGGTCAGAGCAGTTAAAGAGACACTTGTAGCGGCACCATTTGGCACGACCAAGAAGAATAACAAAAAGGGAAAAAAGTCGAAACCCCCAAGTTACCTAGTTCATTACAACCTTGTGCATTGTGCGACATTGTAGGTAATCCTACTAATATTTTCCTGGAGTTAGAAGAATTAAATCCCCTTCTACACACTGAAGTAAATGTCGCAATCTTGAATTCCCATAAAAAGGAACATGTTACAAAAAACCAAGGAAAATCATTACGCACCAATCATGCGTGTGCCATATGCGACCATTATGGGCATTATACCCATCACTCCCGGAAATTCCACATTATAAGGATGCCTTACAAGCCCTAGAATAATACTACCAGGAGGACCCTTTAGAACCATCCATGAAAATGGATAAGGGTTAACCCAAAACCATACTATACGTACGAGAAGAACCTATATCTTGCTCGTATAAAGTCATCCCAACTTCCCAGAGACGGAAAACAGAGGCCACACCCCATGTCCTAGTTTGCACACTATGTGACAAGCCTGATCATTTAATCACACAGTGCCCCGAGTTAAGGGCGTTTAACCATTAGTATCAAATCCCATAAGTTTCTCAAAGAAAATTAGTTCGGCACAAATGACACACGAGTTATATTTTTTGGAGCAACCACCACGTGCACCATTGTCCCCACATCTATCAATTCCGGTCTGTGTTGGATTTCATGCGGCACTTCATCGCTGAAAATCCCAACTTAGCCAATTCAGACACATAATCCACAAGCAAAACTACAACTCAAATGATAGAAACAACAAGGACCATATTGTATATGCTAGAAGAGATATGGCCACCTGGACAACCACATATCCCTCATAACCATCCTTAGGCTCCAGTCCAACTCTACGTACTCTGCGATGAACGTCATCACTTGATCGCTAACTTTGCAGTGCTAGATTTGTTTCAAAGATGGTACCCGGTCAACCTGGTGTACTACGATAGCTTACGAGAAGTTCAATATTCTTGCCGAGTGTGTCAATATAACCACCTAATTCGTCGTTGTCCCTACATCCCCCGTTTCCCTTTTGGTGTTAGACTGTCTACGTCGGGCCATAACCCATCTTCCCTAAGAGGACGGATCTGACTTGGAGTCAGTAGAAAGTGCGACAACCCAAGAGAATGAGGCAACCAGGCCCATCCTCTTCATATCTGAAGAGAAACAAGCGAAAAGAGGGCAGATTCTCACCCCCAACCACCCTCAACACCCAATCCCAACCTGCATAATGTGTGACAAACATGATCATTTTATTACTCAGTTCCTAGAGTTATAATAATTTCATAAATGGTACTCATTCGCCACCAATAATATAGATATATCCGGTTTTGAGTTTCCACAATCTAGACAGCTAAGAGTAGTGAGACCTCCCCTCCATTTTCACCAGAACCCTAGAAAAGGTAAGGAAACCAATTATCCTAGCAAGGGGCGATATTAGCTAAGCATTTCATGTTCCCTATGTAATAAAAAGGGCCACATGGTTAATCAATGTCGGGAACTCAATAAATTCATCGACAATCTTCGCATGGTCACACCGATACCTTACATTCATCTCTCTGATCAAGAGAAAATCACATGTTGTTATTGCCGAATTTGCTCACAATTCCCCCATACGATGAATTTTCGTCTCCTTCCAAGGCTAAGAGCTGCTAAATCAACATTATAATAAAAACTACCACAAGAGCCAAATCACATTAAGTCTAAAAATAGGAGATGACAGAAACAAAGAAACATACATTCTCGAAATCATCTCCCATCGTCATCCTCTAATATGATGATTAGTACTGGACCCCATACAATATACTCGGTGAGTAAGTTTTCCCCATGCAACATTTTCACTAGCCATGATCATGATACAGATAAATTCCCTATGTTGCAAACATTTCGACACCTCTGCATCCATCAAAATATTCACACAAAATAAGATACCAGTACCCACCATACACCACCAAAAGAGCACGAATTTTCTCTTGCTAAGAAACAAACAACCATTTCGGAAATTCTTCCACCATGTACGGCTGACGACACATGAGACCATATACGATTCATCTCATCATGCACGGGAACCGTGACTCGTGTTGTCTTCTCATCTTTCCTTGGTGTCGATAACGCTGCACTACCACAATGGTAGTAGTACCTTCGACAGTGCAAAACCAACCCGTCTGAACCCTTTCAACCTCATCTGGTTCCACAACATCAACCACAGAATAATATTCTTGTCTGTTGACCAATGCTGTTAGTCCCAAACTAATTCCGTACAGCCTCGCACAAACCAATTCCCCCTTAGACATATTTTTTCCCTCTGATGAAGATATTTTAGAGGCTGTGATGAAACCAGATTGTTCGTGGGACTCAATGCATTACCGCTCATTTTTTCTTCCAAAAAAAATGTTCATGCCTAGCATCCCAAAATCCCAGGATATTTACGCCATTGAATCCAAAGACTTCCTTCCATATAGGAAGGTAGATTTCTTCAAAAAACCTATCCGAACACCTGATTCGTTTGAAGAAGGGAATATGTCGAATATTTCACCAACCATTAAGGGGAATATCTCAAGAAAACCATGAAAAATCGAAGAAATCTCGCTAGGGGCAGCATGATCCCCAGATGAGGTATTCTATTATACAAACTTATTACAATAGTGCAAGGATATATTCGAATGGGGTTATTCAAAAATTCCAGGGCTAAGCCCCACCTTCATAGAACACCATGTTGACACCTGGCCTGATGTATCACCTATCCACCAAAAGTAGCATCAATTACACCCATCCAAAGTAGAAGCGATCAAACAAGAGATAAATAAGCTTCATAAAGCTAGATTCATCTACCCAATTGCCTACACATTGTGGGTTTCCAACCCTGTACCCGTCATGAAAAAACAGGGCACCATTCGAGTCTGCACCGATTTTTGAGATTTAAACAAATTTTGTCCCAAAGATAACTACCCTACCCCTTTCATCGACCAAGTCATTGATGCTTGTGCTGGTCACGAGGCCTTTTCCTTCATGGATGGATTCTCAAGATACAATAAAATTCAAATCCGACATATGGATCGGTATAATACTACATTCACCACCCCCTGGGGCACGTTCGCATATCAATTTATGCCTTTTGATCTTAAGAACACTGGAGCCACCTTTCAGTAGGCCATGAATTATATCTTCCATGATCGGGCTCACCTCATATTATCCTACTTGGATGACCTCACAGTACGATCCAAGAAATGAGGTGACCATTTGGAGGACTCACTGTTGGTATTCCAACGGTTCCGAAACTATAACCTACGCTTGAACCCCCTCAAGTGTGTCTTCTGTGTTAATGCAGGAAGACTATTAGGATTCATAGTATCCCAACAAGGAATCAGAGCTGACCCCCTCAAGGTCCAGGCAATAAAAGAAGTACCACCACCTAAAACTCTCAAGAAAATTCGAAGCCTACAAGGGAAAGACAACTTCTTACAACGCTTTGTCCCCTACTATGACACTTGCGCGCAAGGATTCATACACCAACTCCGTCAATAAATTTCATTCAAATTGGATGATCAGGCTCAAAATTCATTGAAGGCACTGAAGGACACCTTGTTTTCATCCCCCTTGATCAAGCCACCCAATTATGACAAAGACTACACCTTATATCTATCTACATCAAACACAATCATAACTAGGGTGTTAGTCTGAGACAGACGAGATAATAAAGAGCACGTAATCTATTATGTCAGCAAGAACCTATCTGACCCTACTTTATGGTACAAGCTGGAAGAAGAAACTTCCCTAGCCCTAGTACATGCAGTACAAAATCTTTGGCATTACATCATCTTAAGGACTACTACAGTTATAAAAAAACCCCATGCGATATCTGGTAACCCGCCGTATGATGAATCATAAGTATGCTCGATGGGTAGCTATTATGGAGGAATTCGACCTACAATTGAGCTCCCCCAAGAGAAAAAAAGAATTAATCTTAGACAAATTCATCACTGATCTCCCAAGTACGACTCAAGGATCCCTAGTTAATGACTCACTACCAGATGAATATATATTCTTAGTGACAATCGAGGACCCCTGATACATTAACATCCTTCTATTCTTACGAACCCAAAATTTCAAACCATAACTCACTCATGATGACTGAAGGAACATACACCATCAAGCCCCCCGATACCTTTTCATGGGGTATTTCCTTTATCAAAGAGGTGTTGACACTATTTTACATCGATGCCTCACACAATACCAAGCTGAACAAGTCCTAAATGACTGCCATAGTGGGGCTTGCGGCGATCACCTCTCAAGGATGGCCACCGCCCAAAAATTCTTGCGGGATAGTTATTTTTGGCGCACCCTATTCCACGATTGCATTCAAGTAGTCAAATGGTGCGAGTGATGCTAACGCTTCGCCCACAAGGCAAGAGCACACCCTGCTCCTCTTCACCCGGTCATTGTAGCAGGTTCCTTTTGTAAATGGGGAATAGAATTTATGACTTGCAACCCTACGTTGTTTGGCAACCTAAAATACATTATTTTAGCTATCGACTATTTCACTAAATAGGAAGAAGCCATGCCCACATACGACAACATGGCAGAAACCGCAACTCGGGTTCTCTTCAACCATGTTATTTCATGATTCGGTGTGACTAAGGAGTTAGTATCCGACCATGGAAAGAATTTCAAGAATGAAATGTTCCAGGAGCTATCCCATCATCTAGGATTTACGCACAAGTTTGCGTCACCATACTACCTCTAGTCCAATAGCCAGGTAGAAGCTGTTAACAAAGTACTCAAAACGATGTTACAGCGTATGGTCAACAACTATAAAAATAACTGGCACCATATGGTATTTTCAGCCTTATGGGCATATCTCACAGTGATTAAATCCTCAACAGGGTTCACACCTTTCCAATTGGTATACGAAGTGGAGGCCATGCTTCTCATTGAACGCGGAATCCCCAACTTACATGTAGTTATTGAACTCCTCACTGATACCCAACCTTTAGAGAAATGATTGGTACATTTAGAGCTCTTCGATGAAAGTTGACGAGAGTCTCTCCATTATAATGAGGCTCAAAAGAAAAGAGTAAAAGCAGCATTCAACCGCAACATCACCCCTCGCTCATTTTTAGAGGGGGAGCTAGTCCTCTGCTACGATGATGCAAAAGAAGCCTTAGGACCCGAGAAGTTCGAAACATTATGGAAGGGTCCTTACATCATCAACCACTGCCTCCTCAAAGGACATACATTATGTCTTACCCCAACAGTACATGCCTAAATAATCCCATCAATGGGATCTACCTCAAAAAATTCCACCCATAGGGCAGGAAGTCTTAGCTTTAAAGATAAAGTGAATGTAACTTAAATTTTTATGATGATCACAATCATTGTGGACTTGTTCTAAAAACATGCTCTTGTGTCAACAGATGGATCATCGCTCCATACACTAATTTGGATTTGCTAATAGAGCCTCTCGATGGTCACAAAATATAGCAGCAGTCGCCTGGGCCATATACTCTCCTGACCAGTCACCATTCCTCACCAATGAAGTATGTATCAAACTAAATACCAATAATCAAGAAGAATATGATGCAGTCACCAGGATGTTGAACGATGCCTCCAACTAGGGCATTAGCCATCTACATGTATTTCTTGATTCCCAGTTAGTGGTATCGCAGTTAAATCAGGCAGCCGATCACATAGCTATCCATATCATAGATTGGAATGCATCTTGTATAAACCATCATCCATAAAAAAAAAATCATAAAGTATAAACATCCATCATAAGTAAATAACATCCATCATAAGCATATAAAAACATCACAAACTAATAGCAACCATAAACACATCATAAGAGCCGCCAAAAATTACATCTCGCATATATACATAAAAAAATTATTTGTCCTAGTATACAAAACAGGTCACTGACCATCATGTCAATCAAAAAATATACATGTCATCAATACAAGGAAGCATCCTCATTATGGGTGATTTCCTTGACCATAAAAAATATTTAGTGCTCAGCCTCACCTGGTGGGTCCTATGGACCTACATGAGTACCAGGTGCGAGTATAGGAGCAGCAATCACAATAGCAAGTGTTGCCCTGTACAAATTCGGGCGATGCACCCTCTCCTAGACCATCACCATCTCCAGCCATATGTCGTCTAGGTTGTCAAAACCCCTGGTCAGCAAGCCTCGGGTCAACCTCTCCAATCGAATCCATGAATATGCTAGACCTACCGAATGAGCATCAGCTGCCTTAGCTCGAGTCTCTTCTTCCAACACTCTAATATCGGCAGTAGCCAACAACAACTTGATCACCGCCACTAGTGCCTTGATTGACTCAGCACGTGAATAAGATCAACATTGCCACCGGTAGTTGTAGCACTGCTACCCTCGCTTAAGGGACCCCCTGCACCAACCTGTTCCCCAATATGGGCCTGATACGCCCCAAGTGGGTCCCTCCTCCTTGGTTGGTGACCTACCAAACGAGTGGTAGGACGCCCTACCAAAACCACATCTGCAAGAGAAACCAAAAAAAATTATTAGTGTCACCATCAAAGACATATAGATCTACACACAATAATAATCCTCAAAATGAATAAAACAATAAAGGTCGTACCTGTCGGACCCCATGCATAGCTTGCAGGGAGGCCCATAGCCGTATCCCCTTAGAAATCCATCCTCAAATACAGGAACTCAAGGAATACCTGTGGGTTTGACTCGAACCACACCTCGACCTTTGCATCCTAGTAATAGCCTGCCTCTCCTCCACCACCATGGGGCATTATAGGTGCCCATCTATGTATCCAAGGATCCCTCAGAGGACCCACAGTTACCGCCACAAAGGGTCGGAGCATCACAAAAATCTCGTACATAATTCTACAGAGGATGCTCGCATAAGCAAAGGTATTAATGGTACCCCTCTGGGCCTTGGCCAATTGAGTGATCATGACATGATAGACGTAGTGGGCCCAATAAAAAAGTGACCGGCCTGAAGCTATCACAAACCGTAATCTGCGGATTCGACACTCGATGAGTCGCCGTTGACCCAGACATGCAGACTATCATTTCCAGAGCAACCCTCTTCGCTAGGTCCGTGATAGAACTCACATAGATACAATCCCGAGTGATCAGGTTAGGACCGCAACGCTCCTCCACCTCAGCCCAGTGATGGATGTTCACTCCCCCAAGGGGGAGTGGATAAGGAAGGGCCTCCCCCTGAGGCAAAAGATCTGTCACAAAATATATGCCGGTCTCTAGCTAGATCACGAAATCTTTGAGACGCAGGACCATAATGCATCATCTCCTGTTCTAGCATCAGACTAGGTAGCGTAGGAACCCATCCTGGGACCTCTGTATGTTGTTCACTAAAAAATTTAGTAAACCATACCGAGCTAGGATCTCCCGAGCATGATGTTTTTGGTCCATTGCCGCATGGATATCATGCCAGTCCCTCTCTCTCCACAACATCCTGGCATTAGAAAAAAAACACCAAAAATCGGTTTTTTTTTATAAAAAATGATTTTTTTTTTTTTTAAATTGGGCCTCCCCATGCCTGTAAAAAACCTAGGCGCACTGACCATGCATCTGTAGAAGTTACAGGAGTGCGGCTTAGTGTGCATAAATTTCCCCAACTACGAGGGCCTAGCGCAAAAAGCACCTTTTGCGCAAGGACCGCATGGGCCATCCTTGATCGTCCACACTGTCCTACCTAAAAATGGGTATAAAATATGTAAAAATTCACATTAGTACAGACCCCCCACTCCAGAAAATGATAGAAATAAAAAGTGAGATGTTTAAGGTCCTACCTATCACTGATAGCACGAATCCTGGGTACTCAGGCTTACTGCAATGAAAAGATAAGCTCATGACAGTAGCTCGACTCTGACCTCAGACCCTCAAAAGACACAAATGATTTGAAAATGAACCATATTGGCCCATATATCGCCCTTTTTTCATTTTTCAACAGACCATCACTAGAGCTCAAAGTAACCAATCACAAAACTTCAAGGAACACAGTGATCGACACTTCATCATGTTCAAACCAAGCCCCATAGATCCATGCCTCATAAAAAGTCATTGTTAAGCATAACTTCCACCACACATCTTCAAGTATGCCCTCTCTTATTGCTTTACATTCAAGTTGTTTCAAATATATTTTTATGAAAAATATTCTTTTACTTGGGGTATTGGTTGCAGGTACTACAGGTATTCCAAATCACTATACACCCCAGACATTAAAGGTACAAGAGCAGGTATCATTCTACCCTCAACATGGTAGGATTCCCTAAGAAATCTTTGGATATCCTGACATCATTTCTTCAGAAAAATAAAAACATAAGTTTCATTTACCCGGCCATGTTTATCGTCACCCCACCTTTCACATGATAAACACCCTTGTAGGTTAGTAGAGCCTCACCCTCCATGGCATTCGTCACTCGTGTAGAACATACACCCAAAGTCTAGAGCCATGGAAATAAAACCCCAGGCCTGGGAACCACTTCATGTTCATCCATCTATCATCAAACATCAAGTCAATTTTTACCCATTATATGTTAAAACCCCTTTCCCGGGCCACCATTCTTCACAAGCAGATCAACAAAAACGAACCACTGTGTTTCACATTTGGCCTATCACACCCCCATTAGCATAGCCCATCTGCAATATTTTCATCCACCTCATCAACCTCGCACTGAGACCAACCAATGGGGCCTCCACCCTTAGAAAAAAACACCATAGTGAAGGATTATATATCTTTATGGGGCACCCATATTCGTGCTCGTACATCCAAACCACTTTCATATTATTTTGGAAAGTGTACAAAGATTTTTTTTAGGAGAGAACTCTCACCCATCCATTTATAGCTCTCACCCAGCAGCAGTCCCTAAACACCCTTGGTCAGAGCTGCTTATTCTTTACCACACCCAACCATGAAAATCATAGCAACCATACACCTACCCTGGATGTCCCACTGAATCCAGGGATTTCCTCATTAGAAATTGTTATGACTTTCGCCACTCGCATTTACAGCTCCAACCTCGGGCCACTTAACTACCATCATCAGTTATAGCAATTTCTCATCATCATGCCTAGTTAACCCATCACATCACACCGTGCTACATCAGAAACCCTGGTCCTTTGCATCAATACTCATTTTGATTGGTGGATGCTTCCTTCTTGTCGACTACAACAACCATTTTTTAAGAAGGAGGTAGTACCTTGGATGACTCCTCACCTCAATAGGGGCATCCTCATATGGCACTATGGGAATCATCATTTCCCATTGATGTTATCGATACTCTTTACATTCGAATTCAAGATAAGCTTTCATGTACAAGATGGTATCATAATTCATAGCTGTTGCACTCTATCAGAATTTGTCGAAGACGCATGACTCAATAGGCATCTCTTTCAGCAATGCTTACACGGGAACGTCCCCAACAGTCAAAGACCCATGCATACAATGAGAAATTTTTCTAAAAATGTGTCATACCAAAATTATGCATGTGGGCGCCATATTCAACCTTCTTTAAAATCAAAATTCCCCCGAAGGCATCAGCAACCGTTGTCATCAACCAATAGTAGGTCACTACCAAAAAGTGACATAAACAACACCACTATTTGTCAGATTAGCTTAACTAGTCAAACATCACGAGCATGGGACATGCCCGCCTCGTAGAAATATTTTATTCATTCTATCTCTTGTAGGTTTCCTATAGAGCATGGTGTCTTTGTTACTTAAGACAAGGGGTTTCCCAACTCAGCTCCAAATCAAGTTACCCTCTCCCTCTCTCTCTCAAAAGGATCACAAAGAAAAGAAAGCATAATGTATTTTGGCTATATAGTTCTTCCTAGACCTCATACATTAGGGGGAAATTATTAACACCATAAAATTGTACAGGAAAAAGACATTAAAAATGTCAAGCATAAGGTACAAATGAAGATTTTTAGAGAAGAAATACATTAGCGCAGACTAAAATTTAAATTTTTCCTAAGGTTCAGAAGGCAATTAAATGACAACGCACCTTCATCAAAGAAATTTCACACAAAACATGACTATTCCTTCGATAGCCACGCGGTCTTGAAGATGGCGAAATGTCACCATTCGAGACCACTTGGAATGCTTGGTTAAGATGATTCTTTGCCCAGTATTGTCAAGGACAGCTGGATTTGAGCCACCTTGAGGAGTAAATGCAACCCACAAACAAATCCCTCTTCCACTCTCGTGTCACTATCCATATTGGGCCAAGAGAAGAGGAAGGAATTCAAAAAAATGTCCATATAAGCCAGCCTTTGGAAGAAGAATTGGAGACACATTGTTATGCTGGCCAAATTTCTTCATAGCAAACCAACTTGCATAGTCCAACAACAAAGGGATTGGAAGGAATCATATGTTGGCCAACCAACTTCTCAGTCCAAGAGAGAGAGGTTCACCACTTAATCTAGTTCTACCATCCTTTGAGAGAGGGAAGAGATGCTTGCAGGAACTCAAGGGAAGGAGACCTCCTTGTTTTTGGTATTTGATCTCCATAGCTCAAAGGACCCTCTTCAAGTGTTTAGCATTGTATCTTTTTTACCACCAACACATAATAAAGGGAGAACTCTCCACTTGTGTTATTAGGTTGTTTTATCCATTGGTATTTTGTATTTTGTATATTGTGTTTTGATTTTTTCTTAGTCTTGTATGCTTAGTTTTCCCTCAAACTTAGTTTACATTGTGTCAAATCTATTCCACTAACAATAGGAAATCATTTTTCTCTATGACCTTGTGCAAGTAGCAACTAGCTTTCTAAAGAAGTGTATTTCATATGCCCTTGCGCCCAATACACTACCACGATCACTGAATTTGATTGAAGTCCCACTGCTTAACTGACCTTCCACTAGTTCCTTCAACAGTTAGAGGCTAGTTTAACCGAAAAAAAAAGTGAGATAACTGACCTTTATTGCTAAAAATTAGCAATAACACATGATTAATTGAAATCTAACTCCCCCAACTTGAATTTACTAAGTAAACTGGGTGACACAAGCGATATCACACAAGTTAACTGCATCCAAGTTGTCTATTGATGTGGAAATTTGAATTTTCTCAATTTAATCTAAGGCAAAATCAAATTGAGAATTTCTTGTTGCATTTCTCAACACTCCCCTCAACAAGAAAGGGATTTATAGATTTTTGGCTTCTGTGATCCATCATTAAATTATGAAGAAATATTTCGGTAATAATCACATTAAAATGAACAATGTCGACGCATTTCGAACTAACCAGTGTGGTTCATCATCAAGACTAGGTGAGAGATCAGATCCGGTCGTTGAGCTTAAATAGATGTAGAAATGGAAAAACTGGCCACTAGAATAACAACTAGTTTGAATTTGAAATTTAATAACAGTTAGTTCTATTAATTTAATTATTTAATTATTTAATAAAATCCTAACGGCTAGTTTGAATTTTAAATTACTAACATCTAGTTCACCTACTTATATTCCAACCGTCATCTCTATTGTGATTTACGGGTCTTTTTTCAATTTCAAGGGCCTCTCTTAACTTACGATGATGGAAATGGTCAATCCTGGCTAAGACCTTAGCCTCTTCGATGCAGATATGATGGTTAGTCTTTTCCACATGCTTATCTAGGGCGAAGGTGCGGGACCTTCCATGTCTAATGTCAGTCGCATGTTCATAGATCCTTTGGCTGATAGACCTACCAGTTTCACCAATGTAAGGTGTCCGAAAGGAACAAGGAATAATGTAGACACCTTTTCCATCCCTAGGGTTCACCGTATCTTTAATCGATTTAAGAGAGCTGGTTAAAGATCCGGTGAACCCTAGGGATGGAAAAGGTGTCTACATTATTCCTTATTCCCGTGGGACACCTTACATTGGTGAAACTGGTAGGTATTTCCGCCAAAGGATCTGTGAACATGTGGCTAGGTCCTGCACCTCCGCCCTAGTTGAGCATGTGGAAAAGACTAACCATCTTATCTACATCGAAGAGGCTAAGGTCTTAGCCTGGATTGACCATTTCCATGATTGTAAGTTAAGGGAGGCCCTTGAAATTGAAAAAAGACCCGTAAATCTCAATAAAGATGACGGTTGGAATATAAGCAGGTGTTGGATCCCTGCCCTATATTCTTAATTGTCTATTTTTTTTTTAATATATATAGATAGATAAATAAATAATAATAATAATAAAATAATAATATTAATAGTATTAATAATTAATTAACTATATTGAATAAAATAAAAAGATTTATATATATAAATTAAACTCTTAAATAGAACTAGCTGTTATTAATTTCAAAGTCAAACTAGCCGTTAGGATGTTATTAAATAATTAAATTAATATAACTAACTATTATTAAATTTCAAATTCAAACTAGTTGTTATTTTAGTGGCCAATTTTTCCATTTCTACATCTATTTAAACTCAAAGACCGGATCTGATATCTCACTTAGTCCTGATGATGAACCACATTGGTTGGTTCGAAACACGTCGACATTGTTCATTTTAATGTGATTATTACCGAAATATTTCTTCATAAGAAAGGGATTATCAACCACCCCTATACTGCACCCATGGAACTTGAAATTCCATCTTCACAAGACCTTTGTCAAAATGTCAACATCTTGTTCCTTTTCTGGAATTTACTACACGAGCATTATCCGCCTCCGCACACAATCCTACAATTGGTGATACCGAATATCTATATGATTGGATCAATATTGAAAAACAATATTATGAGAGAGCTTGATGCAACTATGATTATCACAGTAGATCACAGTTGGATCCGTCATCTCACCAAACAATCTAATAAGTATCTTTGTCATCCAGATCGCCTCACATGCTACTTGTCTTGAAACCATATATTGTGCTTCTTTCGAGCTGATCACCACATATCTTTACTTCTTGATGTAGCAGGAAACCACCGCGGACCCAAAATTGAAAATTCCACCTAATGTACTATTTTTCTCTGATAGACTCCTCGCCCAAAATTCATCTATGAAGCCACACAACTTCACTCCCTATGTCTGTTTGTACCATAGTAAAAACTGGTTAGTTCCTCTTAGGTACTGTAAAACATGATTAAATTTCTTCCAAAATAATTTGGTTGTCCTAATGTAATGTTCCCAAATTTGCACATAGCAATTTGGAACATTAGATTTTGCTACTTTCACCTAGGAGAGGAATAAATGGGTAAGGGAGTCCATGAACAATAAAATATGAATAAGTTCCACCATAATAAGGAAGGGGATCACTTCAGGAGCTGAAATTTACACTTGCAAGTGTGAACAGAGGCAAAATAGAAGACGACATAGTCAATTTTGACTAAGTCAACATGCATTGTTGAGGAGGAAGAGATCACCTAAGTAAACCAGTTCAATGTGAACAAGGATCAACCTAAGACACACATATGTAAACTAGATTGAAGATCCTTAGTGTGAAAGAGGCATTGGAGGTGAATTAGTTGACCAAGTCAACAACGCAGCCACAAGAGGGGGGAAGCAAGCTAGGGCAGCGCAATTTTGAAAGAGGAAGCTTCATGAAGAAGTCACCTCAACATTGTGTGGGGTCCGGGGTGAGGAGGCTCACCAAAGATAAAAGGAAGGCATAGCATCAAATGAGATTCATTCATGTATTCAGATATTTTGGTCTAGAGACCATTTGCATACTTGAGCTATTTAGCCGGAGTTGCTGCACTACTTAGTGCAAGGAATTCCTGTGTGGGAATTCCATCCTCTCTCGAAATCAGCTTTCTTAAGGGATCAAAGGGGAGTGATTTGAGCTTCATTTCAGAAATTGGCTTGGGTTCATTCATCCATAATCAGCCACAACGCAGTCTCTTTCAGAAAATCGTATCCTTGATGCAGAGGCAGCAGTAGCAGTGTTGCATCCTTTGATATTGTGCTAGTCTTTGAGGAGGAGGTGCTCATTCCCCTCCGGGAGTTTGTTAGAGAGGACTTTGGCCATATTTCTGTATTATTCATATATTTCATGTCATCTTCAGCCATTTATAATATAGAGATGCAGTAACTGCATTATTTCTGCAGTGCTGCTTGTTATTCATGCATTTTGCCGGAAACCTTTGCCGGGTGTCTTGTTTTACTGTATAAGGTTGTAAATATCAATTTCTCTATTGTTTGATAAATATAAGTTGCATATGAACCTTATTTTGTCATTTTATATAGAAACCCTCATGGGAATTACGCTTTCACTGTATTCAGAAATTTCTGTTTAGTAAAGTCATGGGAAATCAGTGTTTTCTAGCCTAGTCGGGAAAGGAGGAGCTGTTTAATATAGATAGAAGCATTATTTTGAGCTGAAATTCGGAGCATAGGTCCCTCAGGACTTAAGATATCATATCCAGCCTTTTCCCCTACTTAATGTTACGCTCATTTCTGAAAATAACCTTTTTAGGGCATAAAACACCCATTTTCCCTACTTTCCGGATCATGAAACGAAGTACCAGTAGCTGCTGTAGTTAAAAATGATGTATATGGGTTTCTTATGTATCTTTTAAGCTTATTAATCATAACAGGACCGTTATACAACTTATTCATTGCAGAGTTTCAGATTTGGAACATTACAGTGGTCTCAGAGCATGATCTCTGGCATAGCCTGTGAGATCAAGCTATCAAAGGAGAAAAGAGGAAAATTAGAGATAAAAATTATGGAGAGGATGAGCTTAGTCTCATCCATTTTCAGATCCAAGAAGAAAGAAGAAGAGAAATGCATTGAAACTCTAAAAGGGTTTCAAGGAGGAGAGAGCTGCAGTGAAACCTCTAGGTTTCAAGAGGCAGAAAAAGATGCATGCACTTCCTGTTCTCATAGAGGAATTAAAAATAAATGAGACCACTTATAGCATGAAATATTGAGTGGGTATTTGGCAGAATACAAGTGCCAACCTAGGGCTTCCAAAGAGACCCTAGATTTTCCTCAGTTTGTTCAACTGAGAGAAGAAAGAAGATCTTGCAGCAAAGTAGAAATCAAGGGAAATAGATTCCTATTGTCTAAATTTGAGGGGTCAAATACAGAAATAGCTTGGGCAAGAAATATTGAGGCATTCTTCCTACTTCATCCAGTGGAGGAGAGTGAGGCAGCAGAAATTACAACGCTGCACCTGGAGGGTGAAGCCAATACTTGGTGGTGCAATTACTTAAGCCACACAAGAGTGACTTCCTTTTCTGAGTTCACTCAAGAGCTGATAAAAAATGTTTATGAAGAGAGATCAGAGGAGAGAGGGTCCACACCACCATGGGAAGAGATAAGTACTAGCACTGTCACAGCCTTGGAAGAGCAGCTTTCTACATCAGCAGTTGGGGCAGCTATTACATTAGAGGGAGGAGCCTTTGTAGCTCTACAAGAGGTTCCCACATCTCACCAAGGTATGGGAATATTTCCACTTTTAATTATTGCAGAAAATATTTCTAAGAGTTGTGGAAATATGTTTTCATATGGCCCAGGATCAAACATTGTTTCTAGGGTAGAGCAACAATATTGCACTGCGCTGTGCAGGCTTGGATGGTTCAAGAAAAAAATGAACCATCATCCTCTTGGACCCTTTTTGAGTTGCACTCAACCCTTGAGGTTGAAGTGTGATATTTTGGGGAGAGTCATGAACCTTGAGATGGAGTATGAGGCAGCAACTATGTCTTTGGAGGGACTATCAGTGCTGTCAAACAATGGTAGGGAAGAGGCTTTACCTTTTTCACCTCTGGATCTTGATGGATTCGAGATGACCATGGACATGAGATCTTCTCTAAGAGATCTCCAGGAAATGCATTCCAGCATTTCATGGCATGCAGACGAGAGGAACTGATTATGGAGGGTGATAGCCCACATGGGGAGAATGCCAAGGTAAATAATGATAGAAGGCATCCACATGGTGTTGAGTGGATGTGGGGGAAGAGCAAGAGGCTGGTGAGCCACTTGCAAATTTATGATATAGGGAAGCAAGAGGCCAAACTGCGTTGGCTGCTCCTTAGAGAATTTGGCCATCATGAGACATATCCTTTTTCCAAGGGTATGTGGGAGAAGAGTACTTGGCAGAGTACTTGCATCATGGGGCAACTAGGAGTGGGAGAACATTATGATGATATGATCTTTTCACCACATGGGCTATATGATGGAGGTATGATGAGGCAGCAAAGACATTTGTTGCTTTAGAGGACTGAGAGAGGGAAAGAACAGAGTTGCTCTCACATTCTGCATGATGTTGCAATAGGAGGAGATGGAAAAATTATGAGAGGGGTCTTTTACATTGAACATGTCAGAGATTGGATTTATGATTTGGCAGGAGCCTATTTGCATAGGCCAACAACGCTGTCACTTTGGAGCAAGAGCTTATTGATGAGGTGTTCCCAGGATCACTTCACATTTGATGCACTTGGTGAGCATAGAGGAGGTGAGATTGGTAGAATAGTGGATGGACTCATTGGCTATTGTGATGTGTTCTCCTTGACTTGGATTTCCAAACATGAGAAGGAGGATTTTCATGCAGCATGTGGTTCATTCCTCTTCATATGGGTATGTCATGCCACTAGGAAGGATTCATCTATGGATCTTGTCACCATCTTGCTTCCATCACTTGGTAAGAAATCTGTTTTTGCATTTATTGATTGTTCAACACTATACTTGTATACTCTTACCATTTCATTGCAGTGCATTGCTCTCCAAAGGGGAAAATTTCTCCTTAGGCTCCATGGACCAATTTTGGCCAACTATTATGATGGAGACAACCATCTACTTTATTACTTAGGGTAAGTGTCTGGTTACTCCTTGTATGCTCAGTTGATGCACTCAGCCATTTACTACTTGCTGGTAGATGTGGTGACTTACACAACTAGCCATCTATCAAGAGACAACTTGCCATGTCATTATCTGAAGCTGCAGTGGGGAAGACTGCGTTGTGACCATTTGGGAGACTGTTGGTACTTTCCAACACCATACGAAGCCTTCAATCTTTCTCTCAATATGATGCTGATCATGATCCTACTTTCTGATCTTATTCTTACCTATATGAGGAGCATGGTTGGAGGAGGGACACATGGAGTGGATGTGTTCTTGGGGGAGAAGCATCCCCACACTTTCTACATTGCATGCTCTAAGGAGAGCATGAGGAGGGAAATGGCATCTACAACAAAATCATATGGAGGTGATTTCTTTTCCATCACGTATGAGATGGTTTGGGCCAGCTTGATTCACAGCGCTGGGAGAGGGACCTTTGGAGGTCTAGCTTCCTTCTTGCCATTTGAGGGCAACACTATTGCAACCCAAGATTAGTAAATCCTATACACTTGTCTTAAGTGGAGAGGAAGACAACGTGGGGTAGGCTACTATGTCTACCATGACCAAAATTTCAGCCCACCTACTTTGCCGGAGCTTCAGGTGGAGGATGACTTGCATGAGTTACCATTATGGAGGGTGGCTCATTTTGCTTGGTTGATAGCTTGGGGAGGAGAGATTTAAATGGGGATGATAAATCCCAATCTATATCAGCCCTCATGCTCCAAGAGGTTCTTCAAACATCCCATTGTTATCCCCATGGATGTTTTATTATCACATCATGTTAGCTATTTGGAATGTTCTCCAATAGATGGCTTGCACACTTGGGAGGAGAAACTTGGAGATATATTGATGATACAACACCTTGATCCTTGGATTATTGCATCATATGAGGTTGCTACATGGGAGGAGAAAATACTCTTCAGTCTTATCCTTGCAGTTGCTTGAGGACAAGCAACATTTGGGAGGGGAGGACTGTAATGTTCCCAAATTTGTACATAGCAATTTGGAACATTAGATTTTGCTACTTTCACCTAGGAGAGGAATAAATGGGTAAGGGAGTCCATGAACAATAAAATATGAATAATTTCCACCTTAATAAGGAAGGGGATCACTTTAGGAGCTGAACTTTACACTTTCAATTGTGAACAGAGGCAAAATAGATGAGGACATAGTCAATTTTGACTAAGTCAACATGCATTCTTGAGGAGGAAGAGATCACCTAAGTAAACCAGTTCAATGTGAACAAGGATCAGCCTAAGACACACATATGTCAACTAGATTTAAGATCGTTAGTGTGAAAGAGGAATTGGAGGTGGATTAGTTGACCAAGTCAATAGCGCAGCCACAAGAGGAGGGAAGCAAGCTAGGGCAGCGCAGTTTTGAAAGAGGAAGCTTCATGAAGAAGTCACCTCAACATTGTGTGGGGTTCGGGGTGAGGATCACCAAAGATAAAAGGAAGGCATAGCATCAAAACATATTCATTCATGTATTCAGATATTTTGGTCTAGAGACCATTTGTATACTTTAGATGTTTAGCCGGAGTTGCTGCACTGCTTAGTGCAAGGAATTCCTGTGCGGGAATTCCATCCTCTCTCGAGATAAACTTGCTTAAGGGATCAAAGGGGAGTGATTTGAGATTCATTTCAGAACTTTTATTGGGGCCATTCATCCATACTTAGCCATAGTGTAGTCTCTTTCAGAAAAATGTGTCCTTGATGCAGAGGCAGTAGCAGCAATGTTGCATCCTTTGATATTGTGCTAGTCTTTGAGGAGGAGGTGCTCATTCCCCTCCGGGAGTTTGTTAGAGAGGAATTTGGCCATATTTATGTATTATTCAGATATTTAATGTCATATTCAGCCATGTATAATACAAATATGCAGTAAATGAATTATTTCTGCAGTGCTGCTTGTTATTCATGCATTTTGCCGAAAACTTTTGCTGGGTGTCTTGTTTTACTGTATAAGCTTGTAAATCTCCATTTCTCTATTGTTTGATCAATATAAGTTTCATATCAGGATTATTTTATCATTTTATGTAGAAACCCTGATGGGATTTACACTCTCATTGTATTCAGGAATTTCTGTTTAGTAAAGTCATGGGAAATCAATGTTTTCTAGCCTAGTCGGGAAAGGAGGAGCTGTTTAATATAGCTAGAAGCATTATTTTGAGCTGAAATTTGGAGCATATGTCCCTCATGATATAATCTATCATATAAAGCCATTTCCCCTACTTAATTTTACGCTTATTTCTGAAAATAACCTTTTTAGGTTATAAAACACCCTTTTTCCCTACTTTCCGGATCATGAAACGAAGTACCAATAGCTTATGTAGTTAAAAATGATGTCTATGGGTTTCTTATGTATATTTTAAGCTTATTTATCATAAAAATACAGTTATACAGCTTATTCATTGCATAGTTTCAGATTTGGAACATTACACCTAACCATAGCTTGGCTCCACTGGTTTACTGCATAGCACATATCTGGTCATGTGTTCAAAAGATACATCAGTGAAACCACTAATTTTCGATAAATGGTAGCATCTAGTTCTTCACCTGAAGTGGAATCTTCCTTCCTCTAGTTGGTCACGAGAGGTGTCTACATGGGTTTGCAACTTTCCATGCATAACCTCTGTAATATCTCATTTGCATACTTTCATTGAGAAACAAACAATTCCCCATCGCCTTGGCATACTTCCAAGCCAAGGAAGTAGTGCATGAGACCCATGTGCTTCATTTCAAATTCTCTTGTTCATCACAGTTAAAATTAAGTCATCAGTTCATATAAGATAATAATAAAAATATTACCTTCTACCAATATATGATAGAAGTTTTCACCTGCTTCACTTTGGTGAAGCACAATCCAGTGAGATAGTTATCGATCTTGATGTACCAAGTACATGGTGCTTGTTTGAGACCGTACAATTCTTGCTCGAGTCTACACAAATGAGACTCTCAATTAAAAGTCTGAAAGCCTTATGTTTTCTCAGTGTGAACCTCCTCCTCAATAAATCCATTGAGGAATGTTTTTTTACATCCATATGGTGGATCTTCCACCCCATCTGCACAACTAGAGTAAGAATTGATTTAATGGATGATTACCTTGCTACAAGAGAAAAGGTATCCTCATAGTAAATTCCTTCAACTTGAGAGTACCCCTTGGCCACAAATATGGCCTTGTACTTCTCTATGATTTCGTCTGCTTCCTAATTTACCTTGAAGATCCATCACGAACCCACAATTGATTTTTCTGCTGGTCTTGGGACCACTTCCCAAACATTGTTCTTTAAAATGGATTTATACTCCTCCACCATTGCATAAAACCACACAGGTTTCTCTATTTCTTCCTTAAAAGATGATGGCTCAGTCTCTACAAGCTCAGTCATTAGAGCCATGTAGTCAGTGTACCAGTCTGGTGACCTTCTCTGCCTACACAAATTTGAAGGAGAACCCACATTATCTCTTGCATCCAACACAAGTATCTTAGCTTGATCCAGACTTATGAAGGAATAAAATAAAATACAGAAATACACATAAATGCAGAGATGCATCAGAAATAAAACTTCATTTCATTAATATCAAATAACTGAAATGTGCTTACAGACAATGGAAATAAACTAGCTAGGGTGCTGGTAGCTTATCATTGAGAAGAAATGTGGCGGCTACAAGCCTCTGGACTATGTTACAATGAGTCTCAAGGGCATTTTTATTATTGAGAAACAATAAAAAACCTAAAAAACCAAAACCCTCACCCCAGAAGATGAAACACTAAGAATTTGTGGGCCTCGTTGGGGTTAGTTGGGAAACCAACTTCCCGAGGTTGTAACTTGTTCATATTATCTCCATTTGGTGTGTACGTTATATCATCAGAAATATATCTCTAAGTACTCCATTTTTTTCCATAGGCCCATAGCTGTAGAAAATGCCTACTGCAGACCTCAAAAAACACCATTTAGGGGGTCAAAACTACTCCATAAGTTTAGAACCCAAAAAATTGCTAAAAATAGTAAATGCTGCTATAAAAAAAGAAACTAATGAAAATGTATGGAGGTCTAGGTGGAATAGGTGGGTGGCCACCAATATCCACCTGGATCATAACTTCCCTGGTTCTTTTCCTACCTTCTCTGGATGGTTATGCTTGAGTGGTGGTCTCCACTCTCTGCTCCTCAATTTGTGGCTGCTCCAAAAATTCTTGAGGCTCCCCCTTTGGAGCTAAAAGATCCTCCTTTGGTGGGATCTAAATCTCCCTCTCAAGAGAGCACCAGATCACTTTCTCCTCATTAAATTTTACATCCCTTCGCACAAATGTCATTCTAAGGGATGTAAAGTACATATAGTAGTTGTGGGGAGTTTCTGTCTAACCCAAAAATACCCTCAATTTTGTTGTTAGCTCTAGCTTCTTCCTTGATTATTTGGAGACATGGTAGTAAACAAAGGCTCCAAAAATATTGAAGTGTGACACATCCTACTTTATCCTCAAGAAAGCCTCCTCCTATGCAATCATTCCCATAATTTGATGAGGGCTCCGGTTATGTAAATAGACTACTCTGTTTCCTGCATCAACCCACAAATGTAGAGGTATACCTTGGTCATGGAACATCTCCCTCCTAGTCCCACAATTATACGATTATTTCTCTTCGCCACCCCATTCTGCTGCAGGTTGTGGGGTGCTGTCAACTCTTGTTGAATGCCTTCTTTTGCACAATTTTTTTAAAATTCATTCGACACATACTCCCCTTCATTATCGCTCTTGAGAGCCTTCACCTTTCCAGTTTCTTTCTCAACCAATTCCTTGAATTCTACGAACTTGGAGAATCTATCATCTTTCTTCCGCATGAAGAAGATCCAACACTTTCGTGAGAAGTCATCAATATAATTGACTAAGTATTTTTTTCTAGAAGTGGAGGCTATCGAGAAAGTTCCAAAGACATAAGTGTGGATCCTTTAAAGTGCTGCATGTGCTTTGTTATCCCGATCATGGAATGCAGTTTTTGTGTACTTCCGCAAAGTATATCCTTTGCATACATCATGCTCCTCAATTTCTCCTTTGGGGAGGTTTATGGTTATCTATTGCATAATATTCAGAGTGTCATGATGCAAATGGTCGTGTCTTATGTGCAAAATTTCATCGAAATCACGAATTTTCACCTTCTCTGATTTTATGCTTAATGCAACGCAATCTTCCACATATAGCTTATACAACTTCTTCACACGAACCCAGATATTCTTCACCTGTGCCATGTCTATGTGCCTTAGGAATTCCTTTCCTTTGATGAAGATCACATCATAAACACATATTTCCAAAACTGCAAGAAAGATGAGATTTTTCTTTAGGCCCAAAACAAACATGACATCCTTGAGCTTGAGGGGGAGCCTGATTCTCTCTGAAAGGTGACTATACCAACTCCAATCGTGCTATGCCTTCCATCACCCCCCATCTTGATGTGAATCTGCAAATTTTTTTCTTCCAGTTCACTGGAAAAATCTCTACACCCTGTCATGTGGAACGATGCACCTGAGTCCAAGTACAACACACTCCCCATCACTGTGTTGGCCATGCATGCAATGAGGGTAAATTCAAGCTCGAACTATGAAGCCAAGGCTTCACCTGCTTCTCTTCCTGAGGTACTCTTTCTTTCCTTTTTGTGTAGTTTCTCCCTCCCATTAACCGAATCTTGATAACTATGCTAGCTCTTGGGAATGCTTGAAAGGGTTAGGTTTACAAAGTCTTCTTCAGGAAACATTTACACCAACCCCGCCAATTTCATCACAAAATTGTGTGAACTTGCTCAGATACTGCGGAATAGTGTCATTCTTCTGCATCCTTATACTTTGAAGTTTATCATTGAGCACCAACTTCCTGTGGTCATTATTATTCTCAAACAATTCTATTAGTTATTTCCACATTATGAATGAAGTTTATTTTCCATGGATATTTGAGAAAATGTGATCCAGTAATCCCTCCAAGATTATTCTCCTCGCCTTGAATACATCTTTCTTCCACTGAGCAAGGTTCTTGGGATTATAATCCAATCGTTTTTCAAAAATTGTCTTGATGTATTCTACCAATCCATTGTCATTCAATACTGCATTCATGCAATCCTTCCATGGAAACAAATTAGAGGTGCCTTCAAGGTCATACTCTAGCCTTACTCCATTGAAGGCCATCTTCTCAGCTCTGAAGAAATCCTACTACACTGAACTCCAAATTAGAACCTCTGGAGAAAAAACTTCAAAATTTCTGCTATAATGTGAATCCTGCTCTGATACCATGTATAAATTATGATGTATATTTTAAAATGCTTATGAAGTTATAATAAAAATCACAAGACAAAAACATACTCTACTGCTCAGTGGACATTAATTCATAATTTAGAAAAAAGAATATTATAAATGCAATAAGAAATCACACACATGAAAAAAGTATTTTTCTTAGGGAAAGAAATCTACTAAAAACCCCAATTCTTGCTTTCATTAATTTGATGAATATAGATGTATTACAATTTATTTTCTCAACTAATCACAACCTGCAAGTGAGTAACCTATCTCTCTACTCAATGTGAAGCTATGACCCAGACTTAGTCAAAATTTTCCTCTGCTTGAGCTCTTATTTCCTTGCATTTTTCCTTGAGAAATTAGGCCCCTATTATTTATGAATTTCTCCAAAATGGATTGCACAATTCCTTAGGTTGATCATCTGACTACATGCAACACCTATACACTCAAGACTAGTCTACAACTGATGTTACACTGACTTGGAATATCCACCAAGCCCGAGGAACTCATATTATCTGCATGTAATAGCTATTTTGAGATGATTGATCAGTTAACTAGATTATCACTGAGTTTGACTGAAGTCCCACTACTTAACTGAACTTCCACTAGTTCCTTCAACAATTAGAACTAGTTTAACTGAAAACAACAAGAGATAAATAAAATTGATTGCTACAAATTAGCAATCACACATACTTAACTAAACTCTAACTCCCCCAACTCAAATTTATGGAGTAAACTGGGTGAGACAAGCCATGTCACACAAGTTAATTGCATCCAAGTTGTCTTATGATGTGGAAATTCAAAATTTTTCAATTTAATCAAGGTAAAATCAAATTGAAAATTTCTTGCTACATTTTTCAACAATATAGAGGGGTGGAAAAACAAAGTCCAGGTAACTCATGCATCCACAATTTCTCCCTCACATATACACACCTAGGATGAGGTATGCCATCATATCTAGTCCCTTTGACCATGTCACTTAGCCATGGAGTTCTTTCCCCTCTGTCACATTATTATTCACATGGAACCTATCATTGATGGGTGGACCAAAGACACGTCACTTCCATTTGGGGGTTGGGAACATATAATAGAGTAATCTATTAGCCACTCCTACCTAGGGAGGTATCGCCATTACATGAATAAGGCCCCAATTTTGGAAGAGGAGCCGCATATGAATTGTTATTATGGCCATTTATTTTAATCTTGATTCACTTATATGCAATAATGATTAATGTACCTAATGATGAAAGTTCCAACACTAAATATTGTGTGTAATTGGTAGGTGGTTCCATTTATAGGTCTAGTAAAGTTAATTGGGGTCCATGTCCTCTATAGGGACATATTGACACCCACTGGTGATGTGTTGAGATCCATGTGACTCTGGGAAGTTATAGAGCATCATTCATAGCCATGGACACCTTCAACACCCACAACGTTCTTGCATTTGCTTCATTATTCATGGCACTAGTAGAAAAATAGAAATTAGTGAGTAAAAACACTACTAAAAGTTGCATATAAATGACTATGTTTGGTCACATGACTATTAGTGGCTAAATTACAATATCTTATCTTCTTGACCAATTTATTCGTATTTAACTTTGTCGTTAATTGGATATCTCAATTTTATTTAGTAGTATATTTATTGTGAATTTGGTTATTGAATTAGTCATTAATTGCCACATTTAATGAAAAAACAAACAAATAAATGACTATTGGAAATGAAAAATTTGTGAGTACGAATGACGACTAAAATTTGCATATAAATTACTATTAGCGGCTAATTTATAGTATCTTATCTTATGACCGACATTTTGCTCATATTTCTTTGGTCATTAATTGGTTTCAAATGATGACTAAAATTTGCATATAAATGACTATTAGTGGCTAATTTACAAATTTGATCTCACGACCGACATTTTGTTCATATTTCTTTAGTCATTAATTGGCTTCCTTAGGTGATCACGTAGTAATATATTTGGTTATGAAATTACTAATTTAGTAATGTATATTCATTTCATTTACTTTAATTAATAATCATTATAAATGCCTATTTCACTCTATATTCATTTTATTTGTGTTCATTATTAATCAACATAAGTGAATTAATATTTTTTTGTGACTATATTAAAAATATATCATACAATATTAATGCTCATATAATATGAAAACACATGTGAATCATACAAAGTTTGATAATTTGATTACAATCATAAGTAATTTGAACCACAAATTTATTACATGAATTTTCAAGTATTACATTATGAGTTTCTAACTGAATATTGATTTGGCTACAATTTACCCATGTAATATTGTTTAATCACTTAAAAACATTCCCACTTTGTTTCCAATGCATTTCAAATATGTCTCTCCACCTTTCAAATCATTCAATGGTTTTCTTATTAAAACTGTGTTATCGATAACGTCCACCATTCAAGGGTCATGCTATGGACTAGAAGCTTTATTATTTGGATAGCCCAGGGCTGGAATATGAATCTGAGGCCTTCAATATGCAACGAATAGATATTCATTTAATTATTAATAATGTGATCTCATATGCTATTTTAATTAAAATATTTATTAAAACTATGATCACTATTTGCAATATAATGCAACTATATGACTTCCTTTACAACACATGGAAAAGTTCCAAGAACACTCAATAAAAACAAAACACAAATAGCCAGGTAGGTCACATTCCACGAGACCTTTTGGAACATATAAATTTTCCCAAACATAAACAAGAAGATAAACTCATCCATTTCAGAATAAAATTCTTTCTTTAACAATTAATATGATGAAACATATATAACCCATTTAAAAAAAAAGGTTTCTTAAAGAAACTGCCACGAGTAAAAAATTACTATCAGCTAAGGCACTAAATTTTGAAATAAAAAATGTTCCACAAGGCAAAATCACTTGAAAAAAAAATAGCCATGAGGCAAGTATCATCTATTATATAAAGCATAAAATATAAAGTTGAGTTGGTCTACATAAACATAGAATAATTTCAAACCATAGTGACGGTCATAACAAAACCTGATAGTGGACCTATCTTCATCTCTGAGACTTGGCAGCGGAAAGAAGAAAAAAAATATCAATATCTTCTAGGAAGCTACCATAAACAAATAGATTAATTTCCTACAATATAATTAATCCATCATATTGAAAGAACATTAGGCATAATGGCTAAAATCATTCACAATACATGTTCCTGTTGGGTCGGTTGTTTTTGATAGTATGAAGTACTATGAGGATACTATAGAAAGTCAAAAGATAAATAAAATCACCACCCTTGTTATTAGTTTAAAGTTCATATACCACAATTATTGAAAAAAAGTGCTAAAACTAGGAGAGGATGTCTCACTACATCCATCAATGACGTTGAAAGAAATATTAGCAAGGAAACATTCAATTACAAAAGAAGGAAGTTACAACCATTGAAGCTAGAAATCGAAGGCACACATGCAACTGAAGGTATTGATTTGAATAAACATGATTATGATACTTGTACAAGAGACAATGACCTGGGTGAACCCTATTGTGAAACTCTTAAAGAAATGAAATTACTAGTTTTTTTAGTGAACCATATGTAGGATGAGGTATTTTCAAACAAAGAATCTCAATGTGTACAATTCGAAAGACTTCAAAAATTGAAAGTAGTTAATGAAATTTCTATGGCCAAGCATTGCAAGAAATAATCATGCTTTGCTATAGGTGAACATGTACCAGTCACAAAATTTAGATGGATTCAAGGAATGATAGAAGAAAATGAACTACCCTCCCCTTTGCAATATGAAGAGGCTTGCACTTGGTTGACATAGTTGAATGCATTCCTGTCACAAAGTTCAAAATACTAAAGAGAGTTGGAAAATCCAATGGACCAAAACAATCTAAAGCCAGTGAAATGTTCACATGTTTATAAGCGATGAACACTTCAGTTCTAGATATAAACCCTACCATCTTTATTCATAATGGGAAATTAAGAGCTTCTATACATGGTGGATCTCTTGAAACTACAAGAAAAAGGGGAACTACTAGAAATATCAAGCATGGTGACGTGTTTTCCAAACCTCTTCTTAAAAGTTAAATCACAGATCACAAAGAAATATTTTAAGGAAGATAATAAATGTATTGAATTTAAGTAAAAGTGAAGATGAAGAGGATGAAGATGAGATTAACAACGAGGGATAAAATTTAGGTGGATTTATTGTGGATGATAATTCAGAATCATATAAAAATGCAAAAATTTCAAGTGAATCGAAGGGCAAGAACTCTAACACATCAGACTTAGAAAATAAATTTTGGAAATCTCATTCATAGAGTGATCCAAACCTAGAGGATCTAAATGAAATATTAAAAAGGGCGAGGTGACAGAGTAAAAACATTTTTATTTGGGAATATGAAGATGCCATGCATGTTGAATTTTCAAAGGGCCCTCTACTCTACGTGGGGGACATTTGTACATTATACCGACAATAAACCAGTGAAGAGAAATGTGGGAAAACTTATTTCTATAAAAACCGTCATGGATTTGAAAAGTTACATGCATCGAGGTTAGCTTACAACACCCTAGAGGATGTGAAATTGGAGGAATTCTCACAATCAAGACAAGATAGGCCAAGCTAGAGACTCATGAGGAATATTAGCTTCAATAGTATATGGTAGTGAGTTCATTGCAGTGGTGACAATATTCATCATTATTTCACCTGGGAAAAAGAGAGATTGACTCAAAATGGTGCCATTTAAAGGGATATACAAATGTATGGGTGAAAACATACAAAGGATTTGTGTGAGTTGATTACATAACTTTTAGCTAAAATTCAAGATTTTCTATATAAGGAAATGCTTTAAAAGAGATCCCAAGTATAGGTGGTCTATTTCATCACTTTTGAACCATTCTTTACTAAATTAAGGTTGTTATGCAATGGAGGAAGAGAATGCCATTATGGATTTGGGGTTCCACAAATTTTTTTTGGATTATAGTATGAAATTATTTCTCTTCTTAGAATACATTATCCTTCAACATCCCAAGCCCAATAAGGAAAAATATAGAGGTGAATAGGTCAAATATGTTAGTTGAGCACTGCCAAAGGCATATGTGGATGAAAGTGTGTTAAAGTTGAATAGGATTATGCAATTTAAGAAGGGGTTATGTTGTGCTACACAACACCCCCCATTTATTTTAATAAATGGGGACCCTTTAGAAATAAATAGAAAATTTATTTTTATCTTTAAAACAAAAAACTTTAGGAAATAAAGCTTTCTTTGAGTTTTCTACTTTTTTTCTTAGTGCACATTGCAAACCGCATAACTTACAACCAAAAAGAATTGAAAACCATTAAGTCACGTGGGCTACGAAACGCGCTAAAGACTTTTTTGAAGTTATGTTTAAAAAGCTTGCAAACACTTCAATTATCGTTATATTTTCATTATCACATCACACCTCATTTAAGACGATCAACTTATAAATTAATTCAGTATAAGTTGTGATTATGCGGACCCAACGAGCCAACAACACAATAAATATAAAGCTCTAAAGTCCCATAAAGCATAGCCGCTTGACTTCTTGAATGCACATTTCGCATTTCACACAACTTAACCAAAAGCAAATTCATTTACCACATAAGAATTGCGATGTGCGATTTGCGCAGATCGCATTTCGCGGCATTTATGGGTAAACATCATAAACGGTAAAAGTTATAAATTGCAATATGCGAGCTAAATGGCATTTAATCACTCAAGCATGCGAGATGACTTATGTCGAATCAAAAAAAAATCTGAGATCTAACGTCCTAAGTTGATTTATAGCTATTTCCTACGAAGGTGTAAGAGATTTGATTTTGAAATGATTATCGATGATTAATATCATATTTAATAGATTCATATCTATTTGTGCATTTTTTATTTAAATCACAGATTTGTCTCTCTATTCTCTATACTTGTAATGTTCTCTCTGTTTACTTGAAATCGGAAACCACTTAACAGAGTGAAGAAGATCTAAATGAATAAGAAAGGCAAAGAGATTGCTCAAATGCTATCTACTAAAGACTCAGACATGTCTCCCTTATTTTCAGAAACCACCTGCAACAAGGATTGCAATAGTTCATCATGGGAGGAAATGTATTAACTTTTCGAAGATGAAAATCGACGGGTAATAACCAAAGTTGCTACAACAGGCACGACAGTTACTTCAGACGTGACTTACTTCGATGTTGCATGTTCATTCCTCCAAAAGGTAGCCGCAAGGCCAAAAATTATCCCTTACAGAAACATGGTTAAGTGGGTAATTGACCACTTAAGCATAGATGACAAAAAATTTAAGGATTCGAAGGGAGAAAACATAGGGTATTTCAGGGTAGAAGATTTACAAAAAATGTATCATCTACCCTCCCCACAACATAAATATGATAAGGCTTTTCTGAAAAACTTTAGAGTAGAGCATCCAGACCTCATGAAGGTCATCAAAGAATGGAAGGAAGACCATGGAAAGATGAAGCGAGATAAACTCCTTCCCCTTATTTCTATGCTGCTGGTATGTTACGTAGATTATTTTCCAAAATTGATACCACTAGGTTTCTAGTAGATTGGGTTCCATTAATTGATGCAATCGCCAATTCCTTAATTCTGAATTGGGAAAATATCCTATCTGAAAGTTTAGCCAAAAACATCATGGAATATAGGAATAAAATGATTGTTTCATCTAGATAAATACCTCCCTTTTATATGTCTGCCTATTTCATGGACGCAATCTGCTTTTCTTCTAGTTTTCCTACCATGGGATGGAAATGGACTACCCAAGACCCTACCCCAATCCACATTTACCACAGAGGCCTTTGGGATTCAAACTTCCATCTGCATTTTTATAAAAATTGTCATTGAGTCATGTTACCTATGCACCAGATGATATTCATTGAGAAATCCCATAGGGTTTCCAATGAAGCTAGTATAGATATTATTTCTGTGGCTAGATGGTTTGCAGAGGAGAGTTTTACATATGTCAAAGTATTCGAGAGTTATGCTTCTCCCCACGTCCTACCATATTATGTTCCTGATAGGTTACTTGTAAGAGAGATAGCCTACCATATTTTTCATGGTATTACTAAACAACTGAAAGATGCTAAGAAGGCCATTTGGCCTAATTTTCCCTTATAGTGCGGTACTTTTGCACTTTTTGATATTGGCCAAGCCTACTAATAAGTTTCAAAGACTAATCTATTGAATTTGGCAGTAATGCTAATGAGGTTGTATGACCCAAATGATATAATTAAAAATTACACCACTGAACTTAAAATGAAACCTTTTGTAAAGGAAATAGATGGATTTGATGATATTTTTCAAAGAATGTAAAAGTTTTCAGATATAATTAAGTTTGCAGCCAGTCAACTTAACCAAGATGATTTAGAAGCCTTCCAAATATACATAAATAAGAGACCGAAGAGAGTTCCTCTCAACTTTGTAACTATTGAAGATGTCAATTGACCTACTCCAAGTATTATCTTGGATAATGAAGCAAAAGACATATCCGAGGATGAGTCGGGTCAATCAGAGCATCAATCTCACAATTTCGATCATTCTGAAAATGAATTCGAATCTAGAAAGGATAGCCTAGAAAAGATAATTGATCAGGTAATCCAAGAGATAGAGATGCGGGACCAAAGAGAAAGTAATGGAATAGAGTCGACTCCTCAAGAAGTTCAACACAATCATGATACACTTGATCAGTCAGAAAAGTCCCAAACAAATAATTTGAGTAGTGAAAGGGATGAGTTTTCTGAAGCAATAAAAACTCCTAAAGTCAATCTCAATGATGATCAAGTTACTAATTTTCAGACACTTGAACATTCCTAGAAGACAGTGGAAACTGTTAATCCACTACAACA
This sequence comes from Pinus albicaulis, assembly GCA_034641835.2. Lineage (NCBI taxonomy): Eukaryota > Viridiplantae > Streptophyta > Pinopsida > Pinales > Pinaceae > Pinus > Pinus albicaulis. Next base: position 479,732,627 of record CM076578.1, read on the forward strand.
AATTCCAAACACTCATGATCGAGAGATCATACCGGCCTACCCTACAAAACAAATATTTTTACAAATTGAGGAAATTCCTTCACTGGAAATATTCTATAGTCCTTGTCATAAGGCTGTAGTTAAGAGAAATAAAAGAAGAATAATTGAAGAGAGAGTCTCAGATCTCAAAAATGAATCTATTGACATTTTGTGGAAGGATCCCTTAGCTGATCCTACATAAAATTTAACTAAATTATCACAGTATGCAGGGGCATATGCTATTGCCACTGTTGATAAAGCTACTAAAGTTAGAGTGTTGCTGAAGCAAAAGGAAGACAAAATACAAGAAATAGAGAGACTGTTAGTAGAAGAAAAATCCAACTCCATTGAGAAAATGAAATCAAAGATAGAATAATTTCAAAAAGACTTCGAGAGTCTTAAATTGAAGCATCAAACAGAAATCAATGATAAACAAACACAATTGGAAGCATAATTGAACAAGTTACAAAGCCAATCACAATTAGAGAAATTCATAAAAGAAGCATTGGATATAAATGCTAACTTAAAGAAACAACAAGAAGTATTTTGTCAACAAGCTTCTATTATTGAGTCTTATTGTGACTCAAATAAAATACTAATCTAACAAGTAGCTATCCAGAAACTTGAATGTGAGAAACTCGAAAATAAAATCAATGAAAAAATTGAATGGAAAGCATTAGACTCAAGAAAGGAAGTTGATCTACCCCAGGTAGATAAGTTTCATAAGGAGATCTTATTCAAAGATTGGGAAGCACAAATAGAGCAGGCAAAGAAAGTAGTAGCGAAAACATCAAGATTATCAAAGGAAATTACTGAATATGTATGTGAATAGCTGGTGAGAGAAAAAATTGTCAAAGAGTACACATCTGAAGTGTTCTCAGAATTAAAACAACTAGAAACACAGTGGAGACAAAAGGAAGAAATGCAGGATGAAGTAATTAAAAAGATAAATAATTTTGATCAAAAAAATTATTGGAATTTTCTGATCAAACTTGATCATCAATACCAGATCCTACAGTCTTTAACAGATTCAACCAGAAGATCGCAACGAGTACTCTCAAACGCAATATTCAAGGGACAGTTCAGATCGAGGATTTCACAACTAGATCAACTCAATCCTATGTTAGATATTTGTCAACTTTGTGACCAAATTCAAAAGGAAGGGCGAAATTCATAAATCATATTGTTACTTTATTTTCCTAGATTGTAGTTTAAGTTAGCCTTACTAGGATGGTTGTTTGAAACCTCCTCTATATTTTTGTAGTAATATATTTTAGAACATAGTTAGTTTAGTATTTAAACCCCTCTCATGCATTTAGAGAAGGGTCTAGAAATTTGTCAAAAACAATTGCAAAGAATGCACTATTATAAGTTTGTTAATGCTTTGATGAATTGATGGAACACATCTGTTATATTTTGACAATTAAAGTTGTTTAACTGATGTTGCACTACTGTACTCTTTAAATTTCTTGAAAGTGAAGAGTAGCAGATCAATTACTGTTAGTTTACATGAGTAGAACTTCGTACATATGGTACTTCTATTCACTTGCATTAAGTCTTACTTTATAGATTGAGAGTCATCTTTTTATTGCATTATATATTTCAAACATTATTATAGATGAATGTTACATGCATTTTTGTTCGAATATTTGTCTGTGATTTCTTATTGAATATATAATCACACATATGAATGCGATATATTTTTCACAATTATTCTAGTCAAACTATTTTGTTAGAAGAATCATCTTACATAATTTTCATCTCTTTCAACTGTTAAATGATCTATATTACCAATAGTTGAAGGATATATCTTTAGATCGTATAAAGGAAGAAACACCCCGGGTATATAGTAGAATAAATAGTTTAGATAGATGCATATGATAGATTAAAATCATTCTCCATTTTCATGTTGTATAATTAAAACATACCCTCAAAATCATCCTTATTGGGAAACTAGTCCCATTATCCCCAGTCGAAGCCACTACACCAAACGGAAAAGGAGTTGCTTTAAGGTCCGGATTGGGTGGTTTTCCCCCATGTTTTGGCAGCGGAATTCTGATGCCTAAACATTCTGGTGCTAGAAGGAGGGCCTTGTGAATGGCACAAGATCTGATCAATCTAAAGGTATATCTAAGAGTCTCTCTCCCTCTAGATCACCATCAACTTCCAGAAAATTATCTAGATCATCCTTCTCCTAAGTCTCCTAGTGATACTCAACCCATACTATCTCCTAATTCCCATCAAGCTTCCCCAGAAGTTCATTCTTTTATAGAAAATTTAGAGAGAGTATCTATTTTTGCTGAAAATCCTGAATCTTCTCAAACACCGGATATCAGTATTTTGTCTTCTTTACAACCTCGAAGAATATTAACTCGATTAGAAAGTAAAAAAAATGAATCCTTCCTTTTGAATTTCCCATCGATAGTACTCAAAAGAGACTAAAGAGGACTCAATCAGAGTCAATCGCCTGCGATATTTTATCCCATTCACCTTCATTACCTTCTCTCACTTCCACAACTTCCATTCCAACAATTAGGGTCACTTTGACTAGTTCCAGTACTCAAACTACTATCCCTTCAACTGGTCCTAGCACTCAGCCTGCTTCTTCTTCAACTCAAATTCCACGCATCCAACCTATTCAAAATCTAATGGCAGGCCTAGTACCTCCACCAAATGTACGTCCATGGAAAAATCCAGGGTCCGTAAATATGCCCGCTCCTCTTCATGCTCTACCAAAATCACTTGAAAGATGGTTACCTAATTTAAATCCTAATGATGGTCTTCCTGTAGAAGAACACATTCACAATTTTATGTTAGACGCCAATCTAAATGGAGTAGTTGAAGAGTATTGCGTTGTAAGATTATTTCCATATACTCTAATAGGATCTGTTGGATCCTAGTATTTTTCACTGCCCGCCCGATCTATAACTAGTTGGAATATGTTCGAAGAAAAATTTCTAGCTAAGTTTGGGGATGACAGGACCCCTTCTATGCTCATCAATGGTTTGTCAAATATAAAAGCTAAATAAGGTGAGAAGATAAAATATTTCAATTCAAGATTTAATAAATTACTCAATATAATTCCTGCTACAGCAGTTCCTGGTGCAGAAGTTAAAATTGAGTGTTATATTTCATCTCTTCCATTCAATATAGCTATTTTTGTTGATAGAGAAAAACTGGCAACATTTGTAGAAAACACGAAAGAATCTCTATCTGTAGAGAAACACATAATTTCTCTTGAGAAAAAGAATTCTCAAGAAGATCTTAAATCAAAGAATGTATTCTTCAAAGATGATTCTAAAAAGAAAATGCCAAAAGACCCTTCTGACATAGAAGGTATTCAAAAAGTTTTGAAGACTATGAAAAATGAAATGGCAGATATAAAGAAACAAGTTGTTGAAAATTCTAGCTCAAAAAAGACTTTCAGAAACTTTAAGAAAGGACAATCCTCTAATACTCAACCTCCAAATATCATATCTAATGCTGAATCTGATCAAGACACAGAGGAAGAGCAAACAGAGGAAGGAGAAGATGACGAATAAGAATAAGTTGAACTAAATGGAATGTGGGATTTAATACTACCAAATGAAGAAGAACATGAAGCTTTATCGGTAAGTACAAGGAGCAAAAAGACTACTGAAACAACGTAGCCAAATCAACATCAAAATATTTCAACTCGTGCTAAAGATAAATCAGTAAGAAAAAAATATACTTCAAAGGCTACACAAACAAGTCCCGTTACCTCAGATACTCCACCTACATCTAAGACAATGTGAGTCTCAGACACCATTGAGTATAATGTAGTTGAAGATATGAAGAAAACCAGGGTCAACATTTCAATTCACGAGCTTGCTAAATTAAAACAGTAACATAAAATATTACTTAGAGACTTAAATACGGTTCTTGGTTCAACCTTACCTGCTCTAGTAATAGTACAAGCTGCTAATGAAATGGGTAAGCCACCTTCCACTTCAAATAAAATAGATGCAATAGACTTGATTATGATAGGTGATTGATCCATCTCTCATACTCCTCCATTTCTCTTAACCTATGAGATCTATAAAAAAACGTTGATAATTGTTTAATAGACTCGGGGGCTTCCTCTAATATAATGCCAAAATCAGTCTGTGCTAAATTGAACATAACTCCTCAGAGTTCCCTTGTTCATATAGTACAACTTGATTGAACCAGAGTAGAAGTGATAGGAGAAATAAATTATGTTTCCATGAGATTGTCATCAAATCCAAAGGTTAGTCAAATAATTCATATACTGGTGGTTGATATTCCTAATTTTGATGAAGAGATCTTCGAATTATCCACAGTATGATCAAACAATGGTCGATGTTTTGAATCCCAACGGGGATCCATCTTCAGGATGAGACGAGACTTTTCATTCAACATCTCATCCTGAAGATGGATCCCCATTGGGATTTGAAATGACGACCATTGTTTGATCATACTGTGGATAATCTGAAGATCTCTTCATCAAAAAATAACCACAGAAGCTTGAAAACCATAAATTCCTGAGTTTTACGGTTTAGTTTTAAGCCGAGATTGGTCTGAAAAACTTCATGGGTATTTTGCAACATACTGGTCACATATGTGGCTACCATATAATGGAAATCCAAACCTAATTAAGGTATATCGTGAAAAATTCATGAAGAATACAGTCACTGATCTTGAAGGAGTAAATGAGCGAGTATCGTTCAATGATAACATTATTGGAAACTACTCAGCAGAGTCATTTTTGGGAAATTTCAATGCTCAACCATCACCTTTCTTTGATAATGCAGTTGTTTCTTAGATTGAGAAATTTTCCCAGCCAGATAATTCCAAATGTATAAATTTTGTAGATAGAACAATAGTTAATTCTTTATTTTGGACTCTTTATTTTGACAGTTCTAAATTTGAAGATGGTGCAGGTGCAGGTTGTATTTTAATAAACCCAGGAGGAGAAAAAACCATGTTAGGCTACAGACTAGAATTCAATTGTACAAATAATATAGATGAATACGAGCATTAATTCAAGGTTTGTGCCAAGCCATTGATTTTAATATCAAATATCTGAAGGTTCTAGGAGATTCAAAAATCATTGTTAGACAGGTAAGAGATACCATTCATTGTAATTATGGACATTTAAAGCATTACCAATCATTAGTCCAAGAATTAACCATTCATTTCTTAGCCTTCAACATTTCTTCTGTACCTAGAATGCAAAATGCTAGTGCAGATCTACTGGCTAATGTAGCATCAAAGTTAATTCCATCCCAAGGGTTTAGTCCCAACATATTTTCTATTGAATTGATTTTTAGACCATCTATTCTTGATAACGTTACCAATTGGAAAGTATTCAATAATGATTCAAATATCATAGATTTCTTGACATTTGAAGGATCTTATGATAGTCAAATTTTGGACGAAAATGAACATGACATTCAGATTAAGAAACAATAAGACAAAAATCATATTCCTAAATATGTTGTCAAGTTAGAAGACCTATATGATCTGAAAGATAGGTTTAAAAGAGTTACTAACTAAAAAACACAAGGCTCTACCTTAAGGTTTGAGTTAGTAAATCTAGGAACTGACAAAAAACCTCAAAATATAAATCTAGGTCTTGGTCTATCTTTCGAAGAAAGATTATCATTTATCAGATTTTTTAGAATGTACAAAAGTGTCTTTTCTTGGGATTACACTGATCTTAAAACATATGACACTTCTGTGATTCAACACACAATTCCTATGATCTCAGAAGAAAAACCTATACAACAGAAATTGAGGAAAATTCATCCAAATCTGGAAAATCAAATCAAAACTGAACTAAACAAACTCCTCAAGGAAAAATTCATCTTTCCAGTCAGGCATTATAAATGGGTATCAAATTTGTTACGTGTCAGGAAGAAGAATAGTGATATTAGAATTTACATTGATTTTAGGAATTTAAACAAAGCTTGTCAGAAGGAAAACTTTCCATTACCAACCATGGAACAAGTACTGCAGACAGTAGTTGGTTCTGAACTTATGTCATGTCTAGATGGATTCTCGGGATATAACCAAATTCTCGTACATCCAGATGATATATTAAAGACTATGTTCAGGACTAATTGGGGAACTTACGCATATCAAAATATGCCATTTGTATTAATTAATGCAGGTGCAACTTTTTAGAGAGCTATGGACACAAATTTTAGGGGGCTCATAAATAAAACAATGGTTATTTATTTAGATGACATTACAATATTTTCTAAACAAGTAGCCAATCATGTGAATGACCTAAAGAAAGTCTTTGAGCGATGTAAAAGGCATGGAATCTCATTGAATCCAAATAAATCATTTTTTGCATTAGATGAAGGAAAATTTTTAGGATTCATTGTGTCAAAAAAAGGTATCTATATTGATCCTGAAAGAATTGAAGAGATTAAAAGAATTCCTTTCCCTCATAACAAAAAAGCTATGCAGTCATTTCTTGGGCAAATTAATTTTGTTAAAAGGTTTGTCCCTGAATTTTCACAAATAGTTTTACCATTGCAGAACATGATTAAGAAAAAATCTATCTTTAAATGGGGACATAATGAAACTGAATCATTTGATTTGATTAAACAATAAATTATCAACGCTCCATTCTTGAACACCCCTAATTTTCTTAATCCTTTTACTTTATACACATTTTCATCAAATACATCATACATTGTTGTTTTAACACAACTTAATGACCAAAAAATTGAAACACCAATATCATTTTTCAGTTCCAATTTGCAAGGTGCAGAACTAAATTATTCATCTGTCGAAAAGCAAGCATTTGCTGCCTTTAAGGCAATAAATCATTTCAGGCCTTTTCTCCTAAAAACTCACACCAAAATCATAGTTCCATTATCTACAGTAAGACAACTATTAATGTAAAGAGAATTAGGAGAGAAAAGGGATGACTGGGTTACCGCTTTACAAGAATATGATGTAGAAATTAGACTCTCTAAAATTGTTAGAGGTCAATATTTTTGCAAAATGCTTACAGGAGCATCCCTTCTATCATTAGAAGAAGATTCAGGTAACAATGTGTAAATATCAGAGGTAAGCCTCAACGATGCACAATATTAATACACTGATCTTATACTTTATTTGAAGAATGGATATGCTCTGAATCAACTCAGTTACAAAACGAAACAAGATTTAAGATTAAAGACGAAGCAATATGAATTAATCAAACATGTATTTTTTAGAAGAAATTTTTATTATGTACTACTAAAATGCTTAGAAAAATCTGAGGTAGAGAAAATCTTGCAGGAACTCCATGACGGACCTCCTGGAGGACATTTTGGAGGAAATATGACAACTCACAAAATCCTGCATGCAGGTTACTATTGGCCTACACTTTTCAAGGATGCTCTTGAATATGCAAGAAAATGCAAAGTGTGTCAAAGTGCATCTAGAAGACAAAAGAAGTCAGCCTTCCCATTACAACCAGTCAATATCAAACAACCATTTGAACAATGGGGATTAGATATAATTGGTGAGATTGTTCCTAACTCTTCCAAACAACATAGATATATTATTATAGCTACAAATTACTTTACTAAATGGGTGGAAGAAATTCCATTAAAGGTAGCCAGCTCTGAAAATATCATTGATTTCATTGACCAATATATCATAACTAGGTTTGGCTTACCTACTGCTTTAATGTTTGATAAAACATCTTACTTCTCAGGAACTACTATGATGGAATTTGCAATTAAAAGAGGTTTTAAACTTAAGTATTTTGTGAATTATTACCCACAAGGAAATGGTTTAGCAGAATCTACAAACAAGAACTTGATTAGAATAATCAAAATAACTGTTGATCAAAACCAACGAAATTGGCATAAGTCATTAATTTTTGCTCTTTGGGCAGATCGAATAACTCAAAAAGCTTCTATTGGAACTTCTCCATTCAATCTTGTTTATGGAAAAGAAGCTGTACTTCTTACCAATGTAGTTATTCCCTCTCTTTCCTTAGTACAATTTATTGATGAATCTCCTTCTTCTTCTTTACAACTTAGACAATGTCAAATTCTTAAGTTAGAAGAAGAAAGAGAAAAAGATAAACATACTCATGCACATCATCAATAGATAATAAAAGCCTCATTTGATTCAGCTTTTGTTACTCCAAAAATTTTCAAATTGGTGATCTAGTATTGAAATGGGACAAAGCGCATGAGGAAAAAGGTAAACACACGAAGTTTCAAAAACTCTAGCTAGGTCGATTTCAAATAATTTAAGAAATTGGCCCATCGACATTATTATTGCAAGATCTATCAGGGAAAAAGGATTATTTACCTGTTAATGGGCAGATTTTGACAAAATACTTTTCATAGGAGGTAACCCCTTCTATTCCTTGTATACTAGTGTCTTTTTCATTTCATTTAGAAAAATAAAGTTGCTTAGTACAAATTTTTGGCTTTTCAAAATAAAATCTCAGATTATCCTTTTTTTATTTATCGCTTATAGAAATAAGAAGTATTAAGGAAACAACTGAAATATTTGAAAGTCAAATAGATTTTATTTTCACTGAAAGATGCAATTTCACTGAAGTTATTTATTCTTTGATGAACTCTCATCCTTATATAGCATGATTATTCTGTTATCAGTCAAGAAAATATTTTTTAACATAGTAAAGACTCTTTTACAGAAAAGCAATTTAAAACTCAAAATTATCATCCAGAATCCTCAAAAGGACCAATGATTCACCCCATCCGGGAAAACTTATTAATTTTTGAAAGAAATTGAAAAAATATTATTACTAGAAAAACTTAAAAGATAATAAGTCTCATCATGAGCTTGTTTACCATGTTCATAGGGAAATAGTTCAACTGACATTACCAATACTGCCTACCAAAATAGGGTAATGACTTGAGATTATATCAAGAGGACAAGGGGTCTCATCAAGAGCTAGCTTGATTAGTTTAATTACAACTAGTGAACGGCATTGTCATCATTTGGTTACCAAGCCAAGACAATGGATTTAAAGTAAATAAAATATTATACAAAAATAAAAGTTTCAAAAATTATAATTTATTTTTGGAAATTGTAAGAAACAATGGATGGGACAATGAACCATTACTGGGTAAAAGGTAACCCTGCCAAAAGCTTAAATTTTTTATTGGAACAGAGGCTCTACCTGTGATAAAAGAGTAAATATTTATAAAGTTGATCTATGAGAGACACCTGCTTTATCTCTTTGAACTAAGTAAAGACTGATATAGATTCTCATACTTATATCTTTAAAAGATGGATTCTTATGAATTATAATCAAGAAATATTTCATTACTTAGTAAGATATTATTTGTTTGAAATTCATTCCTGCAACTATTTTTGTTTCAAAAAAGTTTTAGAAATTTCAAAATGTTAGTCATAGATAGTTGGTTCTCCCAAGTGAATCTCCAATTTTTGTGCTACACAATACCCCCCATTTATTTTAATAAATGGGGACTCTTTATAAATAAATAGGAAATTTATTTATATCTTAAAAAAAAAGCTTTAGGAAATAAAGTTTTCATTGAGTTTTTTCGCTTTATTCCTTAGTGCACATCGCAAACTGCATAACTTACAACCAAAAAGACTTGAAAACCATTAAGTCACACGGGCTGCAAAACACGCTAAAGCCTTTTCCAAAGTTATGTTTAAAAAATTTGCAAACGCTTCAATTATCGTTATATTTTCATTATCGCATACCTCATTTAAAACGATCAACTTATAAATCAATTCGGTATAAGTTGCGATTATGTGGACCTGACGAGCCAACAAAGCAATAAATATAAAGCTCTAAAGTCCCATAAATCACAACCGCTTGACTTCTTGAATGCACATTTTTCATTTCGCACAACTTAACCAAAAGCAAATTCATTTACCACATAAGAAATGCGATGTGCGATTTGCGCAGATCGCATTTCGCAACATTTATGGGTAAACATCATAAACGATAAAAGTTATAAATTGCGATATGCGAATTAAATGGCATTTAATTACTCAAGCATGCAAAATGAATTATGTCGAATCAAAACAAAATCCGAGAACTAATGTCTTAATTTGATTGATAGCTATTTCGTGCGAAGGTGTAAGAGATTTTATTTTGAAATTATTATCGATGATTAATATCATATTTAATAGATTCATATCTATTCGCGCATGTTTGATTTAAATGAAAGTTTGTCTCTCTGTTCTCTATACTTGCAATTTTCGCTCTGTTTACTTTAAATCAGGAAACCACTTAACAGAGTGAAGAAGATTGAAATGAATAAGAAAGGAAAAGAGATTGCTCAAACACTATCTACTGAAGACTCAGACATGTCTCCCTTATTTTCAGACACCACCTGCAACAAGGAATGCGACAGTTCATCATGGGAGGCAATGTATAAACTTTTCGAAGATGAAAATCCAAGGGTAATAATCAAAGTCGCTACAACAGGCACGACAGTTACTTCAGCCGCGACTTACTTCAATGCTGCATGTTCATTCATCCACAAGGTAGCTGCAAGGCCAAAAATTCTCCCTTAAATAGACATGGTTAAGTAGGTAATTGACCACTTAAGCATAGATGACAACAAATTCAAGGATTCGAAGGGAGAAAACATAGGGTCTTTCAGGGCAGAAGATTTACATGCAATGTACCATCTACCCTCCCCGCAGCAGAAATATGACAAGGATTTTTTGAAAATCTTTAGAGCAGAGCATCCAAACCTCATGAAGGTCATCAAAGAATGGAAGGAAGACTAGGGAAAGCTGAAGTGAGATAAACTCGTTACATACCCAATTTCCCAAATTCCTTCCCCTTATTGCTATGCTACTGGTATGTTGTGTAGATTGTTTTCCAAACCCGATACCACTAGGTTTTTAGTAGATTGGGTTCCATTAATTGACACAATCGTCAATTCCTTAATTCTGAATTGGGAAAATATCCTATTTGACAGTTTAGCCAAACACATCATCGAATATAGGAATAAAAGGAGTGTTTCATCTAGAGAAATACATCCCTTTTATATGTCTACCTATGTCATGGATGCAATATGCTTTTATGCTAGTTTTCCTACCATGGGATGGAAATGGACTACCCAAGACCCTACCACAATCCATTTTTACCACAGAGGCCTTTGGGATTCAGACTTCCATCTGCATTTTTATAAAATTTGTCATGGAGTCATGTTACCTATGCACCAGATGATATTCAATGAGAAATCCCCTAGGGTTTCCAAAGAAGCTAGTACAAATATTATTTTTGTGGCTAGATGGTTTGCAGAGGAGAATTTTACATATGTCAGAGTATTTGGGAGTTATGCTTCTCCCCACTTCCTACCATATTATGTTCCTAATAAGTTACTTGCAAGATAGATAGCCTACCATCTTGTTAATGGTATTACTGAACAGCTGAAAGATTATAAGAAGGCATTTGGCCTAATTTTCCCTTATAGTGCGGTACTTTTGCACCTTTTGATATTGGCCATGCCTACAAAGAAGTTTCAAAGATTAATATATTGAATTTGGAAGTAATGCTAAAGAGGCTGTATGACCCAAATGATTTAATTAAAAATTACACCACTGAGCTTAAAATGAAGCCTTATGTAAAGGAAATAGACAGAGTTGATGATCTTTTTCAAAGCATGGAAAATTTTTCAGATATAATTAAGTTGCAACCAGCCAACTTAACCAAGATGATTTGGAAGCCTTACAAATATACAGAAATACGAGATCAGAGACAGTTCCTCTCAACTTGTTAACTATTGAAGATGTCAATCGACCTTCTCCAAGTATCAGCTTGGATATTGAAGCAAAAGATATATCTGAGGATGAGTCAAGTCAATCAGAGGATCAATCTCACAATTCAGATCATTCTGAAAATGAATCCAAATCCAGAAAGGATACCCCAGAAAAGATAATAGATCAGGTAATCCAAGAGATAGATATGTAGGAGAAAAGAGAAAGTAATGGAACATAATCGACTCCTCAATAAGTTCAACACAATTATGATACACTTGATCAGTCAGAAAAGTCCCAAACAAAGAATTTGAGTAGTGAATGGGATGAGTTTTCTGAAGCAACAAAAAATCCTAAAGTCAATCCCAATGCTGATCAAGTTACTAATTTTTAGATACCTGAACATTCCCAGAAGATAGTGGAAACTGTTAATCCACTACAACAAGTTCCAGACACTCATGATCGAGAGATCATACCGGCCTACCCTACAGAACAAATATTTTTACAAATTGAGGAAATTCCTTCACTGGACATCTTCTACAGTCCTAGTCATAAGGCTGTAGTTAAGAGAAATAAAAGAAAAATAATTTAAAAGACAGTCTCAGATATCACAAATGAATCTATTGACATTTTGTGGAAGGATTCCTTAGCTGATCCTACAGAACATTTAACTAAATTATCATAGTATGAAGGGGAATATGCTACTACCACTGTTGATAAAGCTACTGAAGTTAGAATGTTGCTAAAGCAAAAGGAAGACAAAATTCAAGAAATAGAGAGACTGTTAGTTCAAGAAAAATCCAACTCCAGTGAGAAAATGAAATCAAATATAGCCCAATTTCAAAAAGACTTCGAGAGTCTTAAATTGCAGCATCAAACATAAATCAATGAGAAATAAGCACAACTGGAAGCAGCATTGACCAGGTTACAAATCCAACCACAATTAGAGCAATTCATAAAAGAAGCATTGGATATAAATGCTAAGTTAAAGGAACAACAAGAAGTATTTTTCCAACAAGCTTCTATTATTGACTCTTATTGTGACTCAAATAAAATATTGATCCAATAAGTAGCTATCCAGAAACTTGAATGTGAGAAAATCGAGAAGAAAATCGAAAAACACATTCAATGGAAAGCATCAGACTGAGGAAAGGAAGCTTATCTACCCCACGTAGATAAGTTTCATAAGGAGATCTTATTCAAAGATTGGGAAGCACAAATAGAGCATGCAGTGAAAGCAGTGGCGAAAACATCAAGATTATCAAAGGAAATTACTAAATCTGTATGTGAACAGCTGGTGAGTGCATAAATTATCAAAGAGTACACATTTGAAGTGTTCTAAAAATTCAAACAGCTAGAAACACAGTTGATACAAAAGGTAGAAATGTAGGATGAAGTATTAAAAAGATAAATAATTTTGATCAAGAAAATTATTGGAATTTTCTGATCAAACCTGATCATCAATACTGGATCCTATAGTCTTTAACAGATTCAACCAGAAGATCACAACGAGTACTCTCAAACGTAGTATTCAAGGGACAGGTCAGATTGAGGATTTCATAGCTAGCTCAGCTCAAGCCTATGCTAGATATTTGTCAACTTCGTGACCAAATCCAAAAGGAAGGGTGGAATTCATAAATCATATTGTTACTTTATTTTCCTAGATTGTAGTTTAAGTTAACCTTACGAGGATGGTTGTTTGAAACCTCTTCTATATTTTTGTAATAATATATTTTAGAACATAGTTAGTTTAGTATTTAAACCCCTCTCATGCATTTAGAGAAGGGTCCAGAAATTTGTCAAATTTTTTTGCATAGAATGCACTATTGTAAGTTTGTGAATGCTTTGATGAATTAATGGAACACATCTATTATCTTTTGACAATTAAAATTGTTTAACTGATGTAGCATTACTGTACTCTTTAAATTGCTTGAAAGTGAAGAGGAGAAGATCAATTACTATTAGTTTACATGAGTAGAACTTCGTACAGATGATACTTCTATTCACTTTTATTAAGTCTTACTTTATAGATTGACAATCATCTTTTTATTGCATTATATATTTCAAACATTATTATAGATGAATGTTACATGCACTTCTGTTCTAATATTTGTCTGTGATGTTTTATTGAATATATAATCACACATATGAATGCGATATATTTTTCACGATTCTTCTAGTCAAACTATTTTGTTAGAAGAACCATCTTACATAATTTTCATCTCTTTCAACTGTTAAATGATCTATATTACTAATAGTTGAAGGATATCTCTTTAGATCGCATAAAGGAAGAAACACCCTAGGTATATAGTAGAATAAATAGTTTAGATAGATGCATATGATAGATTAAAATCATTATCCATTTCCATGTTGTATAATTAAAACACACCCTCAAAATCATCCTTATTGGGAAATTGGTCCCATTATCCCCAGTCGGAGCCACTACACCAAACGGAAAAAGAGCTACTTTAAGGTCTGGACCGGGTGGTTTTCCCCCATGTTTTGGCAGCGGAATTACGAGGCCTTAACAGGTTCTAACATATCACTAAATATTAAGAAGTTTTATTGCTATGATTAAGGTGATAGAACAATCAATGTAAAGCTAGATATCGTTTATCAATGACATTTTGAGTGGATCAAAATGATCTATTAAAACTCTATCCCTTATCCTGGTACTGTTACTTTTCAAGCCAGTGAGAATGATGCTATCCTTGATTATAGTCATAGATAAAATTTTGGAAGGTTGATCAAATTTGATTTTCCATATTTCCTACCATAATAAGAGTGGTTCTTATCAAAATAAAAACAATAATTTAGAGGCCAACCCTTAGTAGAGAGGTTACTGAGTGAAAGTTTTGTTCAGGTTAACGCAATTTGATCCCTGTATCTATTAATACAGTTTGACAATTTGCATATAATAACAATACATGGATGTTTATTTTTAGTGAAAACAAGACAATGGGTAGAAGCACTTCTTTAGAATAACTTATTATCTATGCATAAAGATAGTTGGTGAAAGCAACCTCTAATATTCCAACAAAAAATCCTAGATACAAAATTCAAGATGAACTAGATATAGGATTCCTTTTCTTAATCCCCAATGAAAGAACACATTAATAAAAAAGGATATAGAAATAGTAACAAAACACAAATAATTTCATTTCACATCAAGAAAAATGAACGCTGATCTAATTATTTTTAAACAATAAATTAATGGAAATGGAATGAGATCATTTTTGGCAATGATACCTTGTAGTTCACTTATTCGGAGTGTTATAGTGACATAGGAAAAAATTACTAAAGTTGATCATGTAATTTGTTCATCTGGAGATGACTTAAACATCAACAAAAAATATGTGATCAAAACAAGGAACTAGGCAAGGTTGAGATACCAAGGAAAGAAAATAAATGTTTCAAGATAAATTAATCTTAAGAGCAAAGAGGCATACCAATTTAGTTGATTAGAGAGAGTTTCTCCCCATCATGATTGATAATTTAACATCATTATCAAATCCAAATTAACTATAACAACCATTGTAAATGAAAAATCAGTTATCCTTCTATATCTATTTCTAGAGATCACAGTTTCCCCAGACCACTATAAATGTAACATATGAAAATTTAATACGTAGATTTAATCATTATGAAAATAAATCCAAAACTACTATTTACTATACTATACCTCACAAAATTTGTGAGCCAATACTCCAAATCCAGAGGGAGGAATGGAGAAGAACCAAGAAGGCACACAATTTTCAGTAGGAATAGGATCAAAATCCTTGAAACATGTTGATCCAATATTCTTTGAGAAAAATTCATATAAAAATGCACTAATAATATAACTTGAGTTAGCTAATATAACACTAGACCATAGTGCAACTATATTGGATCTTAAACAAACTAAATAGGAGTAAATGTTTGGCATGAAAAATGGAAAGGGACAAAATTATTCGCCTTAAACTAAGGAACCTTATATTTTGAAGATAAGGAATCTCTAGAATTTAATCACTTAGTTTAGGTTAAGGATTTCTTTAATTTCTAGAATGGTAGGATTATTGACATGTTATTTTGGGGTAAAACAAAATACAAAATTAATAGGGATATACCTAATAAGTCACTGGGTCTGGAATTTATGCTTTTATATATATATATATATACTGACACTTTCATTGATTAAACTAAAGCACAAAAGGAATATGTGGCTATGTTTCTTTATTATTTTGTTGATGAGAGGTTTCAAGTGGAATATTTGATTGTACATATTGATTTTTCAAATTTTTTTTTTTTTTGATGATAAAACTAGGCTTTAGTGGATTATTCAACTAAAATACTCCCTAATATCCAACAAGATTAGTTTGTATTAGTACTGGACAACTTGTCCTTTCAGTTCTTACAATTTCTTGTCATTCCATATGAAGAGTTTAACGATATATATATATATATATATATATATATATATATATATATATTTCAAGAATTCAAATGTCATAGAATAAATATTTTCTTCTTGCATTGTTCGTAGTGATCATTACCATTCTTCTTCCAATTCTATAGTCCGAGGCTTGTATTTCATGTGGTGCTCCTAAAGCGCCTTCCCTTGCTCCTTACACACTTTCAATCCATGGTATCTCTTTGGAATATCTAGTACATAGATTGCAATTAGAGAATGCTGAAAGATATTGCACAATGAAGGATTGGGGTTTCATGACAAACGAGAATAGAAACGAAGAATAGTGCATGCAAGTTATATTGAATGGTGGCCCCACTAGATTTAATTGATAGCTCATATTAAAATGTGGAACCCCCCAATTGTCTGAATATTAACAAGGTGGGGGGGGGGGGTGGTCTATGATTTTTTGTTTTATTTAAACTAATTTTGGGTTACATGATGGGCATAGGTTAACCAATGTTACCTCCCTGCATGGTTTCCCATACTACTACAACCACCTTCATGATTTTTTTCATGGCTTTAACAACTCCATTGATACGGTATTAGCACGAGTGTGAATATACTACAATTGCACGTAGATGGGTTTGTACACATGGAACATAAAGAATAACAAGAAAATTGTGCACCTTCATTTCCCTTAATTAGAGTGGATTTCAATATTTGTGACATGAAGGAATTTTATAAAAAAAATTCATTATCTATTAAGATATCATGCTTTAGAATAGAAAATAACTATGCATCCATGATGTTGGCATTGGGATTACTTGCGTAGGAGTGGAACATCTAGAATTTACAAATTTTAAAGGTGATTCTAGACATAATGATATGGATAAATATGTGCTACAAATTGGGTATCGGCATCTCTAATTAAAACCCAATTTTGATAAAGAGGGAGAAAGTTTTGAAGCATTAGGGAAAACAACTCTTGGTCTCCATACCATAGTTGAGACCCAAAGGAATGGAGGTTACTGTATCTTTGTTGATACAAGACATGCCCTAGATCCATCACTTGTAGAAACTATTAGTGTAAAGACAATGAATTTACTTCTTGCACAACTTGGTTATGGTGAACAAGCTCTGGGCCTATTTTATACTTTCATTCATAGTGGAAGTTTTAAATTCAGTTGTCTCATATTTGGTCTTGTAGGAGACTTTCCAAACTTGATATGTATTAGTGAAAGTTTCTAATATTGTCATAGATGCAAACACAATGTGTTCAAAAAGTTATGCGTTTGTGAGGTTTAGCAAGGAGATGAAACACATTGACAAGGCTATAAATGCCACCGTTGTGTTTGTTTCTTTATATTTTGTTGTCAACTAGAGGCTCACCATAGACCATGATTACTAGCATGGATGGATCCTCTATAAGATGATTAGATGTGCACCCATGCACAATTGGGTTGCTTATGAAAATCCTTGAAAATTGATTTGATTTAGGAAAATATGGTGATAAATAGGGTTGTTTATTCCTTGGGAGATTAAATTTCTCAGGGACATGAATATTTTCATGCCTTGTGATAGATTAGAAAATATTGCAGTACTGACTTGGTTATATAGAATCGGTTTTGGTAAGATTTTTTTGCAACTTGATACAATTTTTGGAAGGTTGGAGGATTCCAATGGTCTTATGGGAAAAAAATTGTTTGATTTATATCATTTTTATGGAATTCCCAAGGTTGTAACAAATGTACCAATGATGTTCTTTTGGTTTATTATATTTATGTTGCATATGAACCGTAGAGCAGAGCTATTTCTTATTGAATTATCAAACCAAACAAAAATAAAGATGCTAGTGACAAGGGTATTTATATAACACCAAATACTAAATATAGTTATATATATCAAGTTTCATATTTAAGATATAAATTATGAGAATTTGTTTGCAATATTAAATACCACAAGCACATTTTCCAAGTTGTAAGGCATATGGTATGCAATTACATGTAGGAACCTATACGTGAGGATTTCTTACGTTATTGGGGATGCTATGGGGATGAATATGGTGTCTAAGGGTGTGTAGAATGTTTTGGATTTCCTTCAAAATGAGTTTCATGACATGTATGTTATCTGTTGGAACACCTAATCCTACATGGGTAGGTGTGGAATGCGAAAAGTCACAATGGAGTCCAAGTGACCTTGGAATATGAAACCAAGAGTCACACCATTGTACTATAAATGTACATCTTTTTATAATGGAAAATAAGAAAGCCTGACACTTATCCTTCATTGTGTGTTGAGTCTCTTGTGTGTGTGTGTTCATCTTCCTCATACACCATGTGTGTGCTTTAACATGGTGTTTAACATGGTATCAGAGCGGGCGATTGTTGGCCCTGCTCCAAATTGAGTGAGCCATTAGTGTTTATGGCCTATGCATATCTGTAAAAATTCTTGACATTTTTTCAGCATTTAGAGAATTTCTGCAGCTAACATTTTGCCGCATTCATCAAAGCTTTTTGCAGCATTCAGAAATTTCATCTTGGAGCATTCAAAATCCGTGGTAGCATTTAGAAATTGACTTTGAACAAGAGCAGCAGTGGTGTTGAAGAAGCGCATCTGAAGGTTTTCTAAATTCTGATCTTTTCTCTGCATTTTCTGCCTTTAATTTTTCTTTTGAAGAGCTGTTGGAATACTGTTCAAAGTGGGGTTTTGAAGAAGTTTTTGGTTTTACTGCAAAAGAATTCTGAGTTTCTATTGGATTTTTTGCTGCTATAATATTCTGAAAAATTCTGGGGTTTTTTTGTGAAAATTTCTGAGCTTCTGGACTGCATTCCTCTGCTGCTGTTTTTAAGTGAATTTCCTATCTCTACTCTGTTGTTTTTAAAAATAAAATAAAATAAAAATAAAAAATAAAATTTCGCCCCACCTAAACTTCCTCACATCTTGGCATGTTGCACTGTCACCTCACGACCGCTCCATTCACTCTACGCTATTTAACCCACGCTCTTACCTCTCCCCTCACCCTACAGCGCCATATCTGCTCGTGCGCTCCTCCTCCTCACTCCTCGCGCCCTCTACAATACCCTTTCCGCCGCACTCCCATTCCCCCTACACATTACACTACTCCCTACCTGCAATACAACTCTCCCTCACCCACGGCCCTCACCATATGCCGCTCAACGCTCTACATCACATCTACCCTACTCGCTACCCGAGCATTCACGCTCACACTCTCGGCAGCCTCCCTGCGATACGCAACCCAACTGGCCTTTCAGCCCTCATTCCCAAACCCTGCCAGCTCCATTATACGACCCTCCACCCGCCGCAACACGGATACCGATACCTCGACTCCTGCTCGCTCTACCCGATACACCCTCCCAGCTCACATTCGAACCTCCTCCCTTGCGATATTCCCTACGCCATTAAATCCTCACGCATCCTACCATTCTCTATGCCTATCTGCTACACTTAACTCTGCATACTGACTCCCTTCTACGGCTCTCGACCTCACCTACAGTAAATCTCCCACTCCAATCTCTACACTACTCCCTACTCGGCCCTATCTCTCGACGACCCCCTCCCTTGCTAGCAACCGTCGCTCACATCTCCATCCGAGCCCATTACCCCTCACTTACGCTCCGCCTCACGCCTAACCCACCTCTCTCTGCTAGCTACGCTCTCTCTATCTGCATTCACCCTACCTCACTCTGCCCAGCTCTCTGCGTCAACGCCAATCTACAGCTCACGATTCCCCACGGTGGTCTCCGACCCTCCAATCATCGCTCCTACACAGCATTCGACGCCCCTCCACCTACTCTCCCTCCCCTCACCTCACTTACACTCTCGACCACACCCTCCCAAATACGCCTCCCTCCCTTGCAATACGACTCACTTTTTAATTATATTCATGTTTTAATTTTTTTAAATTCGACCTTTAAATTAATAACCCCTTTTTTTAATTAACATTTCCCTTAGTTTTCCCATCCCTTTTTAATTTATTAAATTCCCTTCCATTTCTATTATAATCCCTTTCCCATTTTTTAATTAATCTCAAAAAAAAATTAATTCATTTTTTAATTAATTTTAATTAAAAAAAAAACAAAAAAAAAAAACAGCAGAGAGAGAGGAAGAGAGGAAGAGAAGATAGAGAAAATGTATAGCAGTAAAAGAAGAAATGGCACATGAAGAGCAGATGGACTATATTTAGAGAAAAGTGATTTTGACATTGTGTGATTTGTGACATAAGGGTGATTTTCTGAAGAAATTGACATTTGAAGACAAGTTTGCCATCATTGAAAACAACTCTTTGAAGAAATTTCAGCTGCCTTAAAGGCCTCCTGCATAGTGTTTTCAACTGCACATATTTTTGCAGAGATATTGACATTGTATTGATATTGCGTCTTCATTCATAGTTGCAATCAAGATTTGAAGTGTAAATTTGAGTTGTTGGATTGTTGATTGCCCTCCATCATTTGAAGAGCACACTTTGTACTTTGAGAATTCCTTAAAGTCATTTGTAATTGTTTGAAAGAGATTGAATCACATTGTAAATGGGTGCATTTTCGGTTGAAGCCGACACCCTTTCATTTTTGAGCCTAAGTTGTTGAAATGGCTAAAATCAATGAGGCATTAGTGTTGTTGAATAACCTCATTCATTCCAATGTTGATGATATGATAAAAATGAGCAAGCATGCTCTTTGTAACATTCAAAATTGTGTGCTAGATGCACAAGAAAAGATTGAGTTTTTGCAGTTGGAATCTCAGCTCCAACAAGATGAACTTCAGCAAAAGAGTCACCATTCTGAACCTGTTTCTGTTCAGAAGATTGAGAAGGACTCTCATCAGAAGAAAATTAGTACAGTTGCAATTGATTACCATTCAATTCCTTGTACTAGAGAATATGTACATGCAGATGCAGCAGCCCAACCTGCACTTCCTAAGCCCATCATCAGACCTTGGGAAGAGCTTTTCCACAACAAGCACAGAACTGGTGTTGGATATGACAAGGATGTGTCCTTTCATATTCTGGACTACTCCAAGCCCATTCAATTTCAGAGTGCCAGATTTCTTTATGACAGTTCACCTGCAGCTGTTCTAGATCCTGTTCCACAACAACATCAGATTGTAAAATGCCAACACTGTGATCGAGTTGGCCATATGAAAGATCACTGTTTTGATCTTCATCCATGTAAGCATTGTGGTCGCCACACTCATTCTTCAGACAGATGCTTTAGAAACAAGCCTCCTGCAAGAACCAAGATTCATCTTGGATGGATCGCTTCTTGGCAATGGGCATCAACGACCAAGAAGATGTTTACGACACATGTTAGAACTTGTTCACAGATATTGAGAAAACTTGCAGTTGAGTTTTCGCCATCATCTCACCTTGTCCCTGACAGGGGGGAAAATGGTGGTCATGTACAAGCTTCGATGTCAGATCAAGCGAGCCTGAGCCACAATCTCTCATTCCAGATTCAGAGTTGTAGCCAGAGTTCAAGCGAGCCTGAGCCACAATTCTTCATTCCAGATTCAGAGATGTAGCCAGAGACACGGATGCCCATGAGCATACCTTCGGTTGGTGGATAACCTAAAACCATCATATTTGGTTGGTGGATAACCTAAAACCATCATAGGTAGTAGACCTCCCTTATTTTAGGTCGAAGGTCTCCCTTTCATATATTAGGAACACTTCCTCTAGCAGAAGCCTTCAGCTTCTTGCCAGCTTTGGTTGAGTTCCAGGAAATGCTTCAAGCATTCCAGAGTTGTTGGTAATCCTAAGACCATCACAGGTAGTAAACCTCCCTTCTTTTAGGTTGAAGGTCTCCCTTTTTTATGAGGGAAAATTCCTCTAGCAGAAGCCTTTAGCTTCTTGTCAGTTTAGGAAGAGTTCTGGGAATTGCAACAAGTTTTTCGTTCCAGTGTTTGTGGTCATCCTAAAACCACCTCTTTTTTCCAACATTTTCAGAGAGTTGATTCAGCCCAAGCGCTGCCATGTATACTTTGCAAATTTGTATTACAACTCTCTTCTTGGACTCACACATACCCCTTCGGATTAAGGGGGGATGTTGGAACACCTAATCCTACATGGGTAGGTGTGGAATGAGAAAAGTCACAATGGAGTCCAAGTGACCTTGGAATATGAAACCAAGAGTCACACCATTGTACTATAAATGTACATCTTTGTATAATGGAAAATAAGAAAGCCTCACGCTTATCCTTCATTGTGTGTTGAGTCTCTTGTGTGTGTGTGTTCATCTTCCTCATACACCATGTGTGTGCTTTAACATGGTGTTTAACATTATCAATGCTTATCGAAATTTTTGCGTAAACAAGAAACCCATAGCTTTGAGCTGGATTGAAGGGTGTGGAAAATTAGTGGTGTGTGATGATGTCATCACCAAGGCAGTTGTAATTAGAAAGGTTTTGAAGACAATTGTTCGAGTTCTTTTTCACTAGAGAACTTTTGAGGTCTAAAATGGGCCTCCTAAGAAAAGTGTACAACGTAAATAAAATTTATAAGAACCAATATGATTCAAGATGATGATGTTAACCATGGGGGATGACTTACTATTTTTGGGGTAAAACAGTAAAAAAATAATAAAAATAATAAAAATACTTTTTCAACTTGTATTTTTAACTTATCTGCCTAAGGTTTTACTAAAATTTTGAGTGGGAGTACTTGTTGGATGAAAAATTTAATTCCTCATCCAAGGAATACCCATGTTGGATACTTTCGATGGACCCTAATACATGAAAAATGAGAAATACATGAAAAAATAAGATTGCAATCACATTTTCATGTATTTCTCATTTTTCGTGAGGCACAGTACATCAAAATTATGCAACATGGGTGCTTCTTGGATGAGGAATCAAATTCTGCATCCAATAAGTGTTCCCGCTCAAAATTTGAGTAAACCCATAGGGATATAAGTTTAAAATACGAGTTGAAAACGTAGTTTTTTTTTTCCCTCTAAAATTTGATGATGTAATATAATATTATTTTATTATTTCCAATATTATTTTATAATTTTCTTAAGAGGCCCATTTTAGACCTCAAAATTCCTCTAATGGAAGTTGAACATGCTCAAGAACTTAATTGGATCTGCACTAGCTGGTGTCATGGAAGGATTCAATGCTCACACATCCAATATTGTCTTTGCTATATTTATTGCAACTAGCTAAGATCCTTTCCAAAACGTTGAGAGTTCTCATTGCATTATAATGATGGAGGTTTCTAATGGTGGCAAGGATTTGCATGTATCCATCACAATTCCTTGTATTGAGGTGGGAAGTGTGGGAGGAGAAACACAGTCGACTTCACACGCTGCTTGATTAAATCTAATAAGAGTGAAAGGAGCAAAGGCACAATCCCCTAGTGCCAATTCTCAATGCATGGCCATAATTGTGGCATTATTACAATGGAGTTTGAATTTTTTAGTTTCTTTATAGGACATCCCATTTTTTAGAAAGTCATAAAGAATGCAGTACAGGGACTATAGGCCCAAAGTTCAGAAATTAGTCTTCTTGGTGTTCACATAAATGTTTTCTTTGGACATTGGACTTAGAAGATGCAAGAATTGGCACCAATTTCGAAAACATATTTCTCATGGAGATGAATAATATATATATATATATATATATATATATATATATATATATATATATATATATATATATATATATATATATATATATATATATATATATATTAAGAGTATTACAAACCTACAATGTAATGTCTTTACAATGATCCATGATATGCCGAGGTGAATAGGAATCAAATTAAAAAATATTCCAACAGGGTCCCATTGTCAAAACAATAAACATATTGCGGCTCCGTGTTCTCCTTGAAGATTCTCATGTTCTAATTAAAATATTGTTACTACAATACTAAAAAAAATAAAAAATTAGGGGGCTCGTTACCTGCCTCCCAAAACTGGAATGGGGCGTTTTTAGCATTGGGGGTAGTTCGAACCCCCCCTGTTACATGTAATTTTGTCACCATTAGGAATATGACTGCCAATCCATATCTATCGCTATCTAATGAAGTGTTTCAAGCATTCCCCTGCAATTTTGGAAGCAAAACAATCCCAAAGACAACAAGAATTCTATATTACATTTCTCTTTGGAATCTAGGGAGATTGCTCTTGTCCACAAGAGCGATTTGCCCGCCATAAAAAAATTGCGTCCATACTTGGGAACATTTTTTTCTTCATCATCTCCTCCCATGACTTTTAAGTCTCTTTCTGTAGCCTTATTTGATTGTGTTTTTTATATTAAAAGTTTGAATTTTATGTATTTTTGTCTTTGTTTTTATTTTTCTTAATTTTTCTCGGCTTGTGCACTTTCCCTTTAACAACAGTGTGTAGATCTGTGCACTCAGTCTTTATCAACAGTGCAGTTCCACACTGAATTCAACTGGTTTCTTCTGCAAGTCTTTGAAATTTTTGAAAGATTAGGATTTTCATTTGCAGAGTCTAGGAACTTTTAATTACTATGTTTTTTTTGGATTTATTTACATTCTTGGAAAGTCTGTTTCAATTAGAATGGGTGTTGTGATTGTCTTCTTGAAAAAAATTTATCTTTAAAAATTAGGGTTAAAGGCTTCATTTGATGGTTTGTTGATTTATCAAAGGATTCAGGAAGGATTTGTAATTTTTGAGTTTTTGTATGCATGCATTTCTTCTTTCTAACGATAATATTTAGTGTTTGTTTTACTTATTTGTGAAGAATCATTCAATTAATGAAAATAGTATTTTTCAAGATTAAGTATTTTTTGCTCATAAAAGTGCTTAATTTTCTAAATTTGAAATGAAAAGTTATTCTTGTTTTAGTAGTGAAGCACCTCAGAATTATACTTTAATCAGTGCCATGTTCATAGCATTCATTTGAAATATTCATTTTAAAGATTTGTTGGTATTTTTTTCACATGTTTAAAAAGTTTTTGGTGTTGTCTATGCAAGAGAAATTTTGATGATCTTTGAGTGAATTGAAATTCAAAAATTATATTTCTGCATTTGGGTCAGTATGAAAGTCATTTTTTTTCATTTAAAGGAAAGAACTGTGGTGAAATTAGAAGTTTTTCATTCTATTTGAATATCGAAAAGACTCTCTCTTTACCATTGCTAGAAATTCATCGAAGTAAAAGATTCATTTTTGCATATTTTTTGCACTAGGTATGGAGTCAAAAATTGATATCATTTACACCACATCTATTAAATCGACTTTAATGAAAGAGGAACTGTAAAATCAATCGAATTTTTAATTAACCAAACATTAGTGGTTCTAGGTTAGAAGACGTGTTCTAGTGTCTATAAACATAGAAATTGTTGTTTCTTGTGTGTGACACATTCTGCGGGTAGTTGGTATTCCACATACGAAAGTATATGGGAACATTATCCACATACCTTTAGGTATATCGAATGATGTTCCACGTATGAAAAGTATATGGGGATGCTTCCTATCATACAAGCTCGCATTAGAAAATGCTAACAAGGAATTCAAATCCACGTACGTTGAGTATATTTTGGAAGCCCCCTTCTAGGTTTCATACCATCTATAAGTAACTGATTTAGCCTCTTTGTCATCTGTGATACACCGAACACAACATTGAGGGAGACTACCTTCACGTACTGGAAACGATATTCCGCACTTCACAATGGCTTAGTAATTCTTGATACCTAGTTACCCTTTTTTTATTTTTGTTATTTATTTGATTGAATAAAATTGGAATAAAACTTTAATAAAATTCATCGTGTTCGAGCTACAAAGATATTCATGTAGAATGTAGGGTCTACCCCTTGAGTATACACCTGGTCAATTGGAGAAGATTAAAGCAGAAAGGTCGAAATCGAGAGGATCTAGAATCTCATATCAACCTGAGACATATGGAATTGTATAATCAGAAACAATAGAGACTGAAGTGATTCAAACACACAAAAGAAATTTATACGTGGTTCAATCTGGACCTAAAGTTTCTAAGATTATTCAAGGAGAATCTGATACCAGATAAATTTCAGACACACAATTAATTGAACCAAATGTTTAAAGAACCTGAATCTAACATTTATGAGCCCAAATCACCTTCATCTACTATAGTCCCTACTCCTGCATTGACTTCACCTTGAAGAAACATTATAATTACAACTGGTTTTCCTCCTGGTATTCTAAGTATTGAAGATATTACTGAGGAAGAGGAGGAATAATCACCACATACCCCTTTTACTTCAGGTGATCCATGAGCTTTTCCAAGAATTACTTTTGATCCTTTTCAATCAGATTCTTAGCATTTTACCCCCTTGAAATATTTAGGTCAAGGTATTCCTCGTTTACACACTCCTTTCTATTTTTCACCTAGATGAAACGTGTCAGAAAGGGCCTCTTATGGGCCAACCTATTGAAACTTATATGTATGTGAGATCTTCAAAATATTTATTATATGGTGGGACTTCAGTTCCTGTTGGGTATCAGTCACTTTCTAGAACTTTTTCAAGAGCCACTCCTTCTCCTCAAGTTTCTACTTGTCCATTTGATTTATCTACCTCTAGTGCTCATAGCATGACTTCTATGCCTGAAATAACTTTGGCATCAGACCAATCTATTAATATTATATTTGGTAATACAGGTAATCCTAAAGTAACCCCAACTGGCACTTATTATCCACTTGGGGGGAAACCATATTATCCTCCACTTGGATAACAACCTATTGCAGGAATGTATCCTAGAATTATAGGTCAACCTCTTGTCGAAACTTATACAAATTTTGGTCAAGTACCTTAGGTCAGTCCAAGTCAACCTGTTGTATATAAAACCTTAATTGGGGCTCCTTATATATAAATGAATACTATTTTGAACCCCTATTATGTTCAAAAATTTGTTCAAGCCTCTCGACAAGTGATTTTTTATCAACCTATTGAGGCTACTGGAAAACCTATTCTACAAATACCTGTTTAAGGTATTTCACAAATGCCTGTCCAAGGAATTTTGCAAATACCTATTCAACAGCCCGTCCAAGGAATACCTCAAACACTTGTTCAACAAATTTTTTAAGGAACTCCACAAGTGTATGTTCAACAACTTTTCTGAAGTATTCTTGAAACATATGTTGAGGCTATCATGCAAACGAATTTTCAACAACTAGTTTCAAGTACAACTCAAATGACTTCCCAAACTATGCCACAAATGACCATCCAATTTACACCTCAAATATTGGTTCAACAACCTACACTGACTATCCCTCAAGCATCTTCTTATCAAACTATTCCTACTTTCCAGTCTTGATCTGTATGAGATCTTAATGTAAATGTGCTTGAGGGTTTGTAAATTGCAAGGCTGAAAATTGAGTTTTAGTGAGCCTTTATGTTAATTTCTAATCACATAAAGCATGAAAATAAAATCTAAAATATGCAAAAACAACTAACAAATATACCATAAAATAACCACAACACAACAAATCACGAAGGATTTCACTTCTCCTCAGATACATCTCCTTGGTCCAGCTTCCAATGGATTGGCCCTCTTTTATTTTTGAGCATAATTTTGAGCTCCTGATCACTTCTCCCCACTGGAACATTTTGGACCCCAAAATATCACTTTCATTTGTTTAGCGGACGAGGGTATAGTTCCCTCACCTTTGTTGAAAATGCAGCAAGATGATGGAGCTTAGTGAAATGAAGTCGCCTTCACTAAGTGGGCCCGCAGGCAAATTCTGGCGCAAAATCTATTTTTAGACTATGTCTATTTTTAGACATATGGAGCATGGTTCGGGGATTCCAGTTTGAGATTATTGAAGTATGTGTCATGTTGGTAAAAAGATATGAGACTCTATTTTTGAGGTCAAAGAGGTCGAAGTCTATTTTTAGACTGCCTCTCCTTAAAACAGGGAAGTCAAATATTATTTACCCTTAATAATATTTAGACTATAAACAACAGTTTACTCTCTTGGAGCACTTCAGTTCGAGCTACAGAAGTGGCTCATGCATCTGACAGAGGAATTACGCTATTCCTAGGGTTTTATGGCATCATGCATGGTTGACTTCAGTTAGGACTTCAGTGGCAGAAGTTTGGTGGAGTTAATGAGACAGCTAGTGGAGTTGTGTTCTGTTTATTTTAGTTGAACTAGTTGAGATTCGTTTAACTAGCTAATCAATTAGTTATGAGTGGAGTGAATTAAATATTATTTAATTCATTAATTAGTAACTCATTATTCAACTCAAGAACACATCAGTTCACTACAGTGCATCATCAGTTCAGTGGAGACCAGTGAAAGAGGTAGATGAAAGGGTGGATTTAGCTATCAGTTGTGACTATACTGTTGCTATTTGCAACACACAGATAGGTGGAGTAAGCCCATGAGGATTGCGCAGTTCAGGCTGGTGGTTTATCTATATAAAGAGGCCATTCCATATCATTGAAACATGCAATAGAGGCAAGGCAATTGGCGATGAGTTTTGAACCAGTAACCTGTTCAAAACTGAGCTAGATTGTGGGTAACTGTATGAGAAAGTACTGAGTACTTGTGAGGAGTATTGTACTGAGTTAGTTACTTGATTTCTCCATTATAATATACACAATAGCTGCGGGGTTTTCAGCTATAAGCTTTCCCCATACATACTGTGTTAATGTGTATGATGATTTGATGTGTTATCGCTTGATTTTATTTATGCATGTTTGATGATCTGAGTGGAAGAGATTATGTGTTGCATATAAATTCGAATTGTATGTGATCAGGATAGTCTCGGTGGATAATTAATCATTATTAAGCAAATTTCTACATGGTATCGGAGCTATTGAAGCAGAGATTGATCATCACAGTGATTACAAACTTATTTCGGTAGACAGAGTCTGCATGCGGGCCAAGTAGCCTCCGGATTCATCTTTCTTCGGAAAGTGAAAGGTCTGGTAAACGCCCCTTGCAGTCGATCTCTGTGCTAGAAATAATTTGTTCTCACGATCTAGAGAGGTTGAGCTTTGAGGTGGAATTCAAAGTTTTGCAGCAGTTTTGTTTTCTTGGTGCCAGTGTTGAAAATGTCTTTCAACGGTTTGCGACTCGAATATGCTCTTGAAGGCAGTTCAAATTATGTTGCATGGAAGGATCGCATGGAAGCAGTATTAGAAGATAATGGTCTCAAGGAGTTCGTAGATACGGATGTCCAAAAGCCCACTGATCCTGCTGAAGTCGATGCATGGAAAAAGAAGATGGAGAAGTGT
Source organism: Pinus albicaulis (assembly GCA_034641835.2). Classification (NCBI taxonomy): domain Eukaryota; kingdom Viridiplantae; phylum Streptophyta; class Pinopsida; order Pinales; family Pinaceae; genus Pinus; species Pinus albicaulis. The sequence goes on from CM076578.1 coordinate 479,761,962, forward strand.
CGAAGGATCCTATTGGAGGGCGTCAAGGATCATATTGTATCCAGCCTGCATGGAAAGGCTACTCCATATTTAATGTGGAAAGCTTTGAAGGATCTATTCCAGAGTAAGAGTGACCAAAGGAAGCTGGTGCTCAAAGATAAGCTCAGGAACATCAAGATGGAGAAAGGCGACAGTATCGCCAAATACCTCACGAAGTTCACTCAGTGCAGAGATGAGCTGGGAAGTGTGGGGGTGACTGTCGAAGACGATGACATGGTCGACCTGGCTCTCCTTGGTCTTTCGAAGGCTTGGCACTCATATCAAGATAATGTCAATGGTCAGGAGAAGCTGCCGGGATGGGAGCACCTTTGGGCGGATCTCATGCAGGAGGAGATAAGGAGGACTAATCGAGATGGATATTCATCAAAGGGAGCTGATGAAGAAAACTGCGTTTTGGTGGCCAAAGCAAAGAAAGGGAAGGGTAAGAAAACCTCTCATTCTGGTGCAAAGGGCAAGAAGCAGGATATGGCAAAAGTGAAGTGTTTTCACTGCCATGATCACGGACATTATGCTACCAATTGTCCAAAGAAGAAGAACAAGCAAGCGGGAAGATCTGCAGATGGAGAAGCTTTGGCTTCACAGTTCGAGCTTGACTTTTCACTGATTGCATGCTTAGTTTCAAGTATGCTGGGATCGGTGTGGTTCTTGGACAGCGGTGCGTCATTTCATATGACGGGAGATCGGGAGTTGTTCTCAGATCTGGAGGACAAGGATTTGGGTATGCACATCGAGATGGGCGATGACGGTAGATACAGTGCGACTGGTATCGGTACCGTATCCTTTCAGAGGGAGTCTGGTAAACCCTTTGTCTTAAAGGATGTCATGCATGTACTTGGATTGAAGAAGAACCTGATTTCAGTAGCGATGTTGGAGGATAAGGGTTATGATGTGGTCTTCAGCGAAGGAAAAGCTTTCCTGCGCAGTAAGACTACTGGAGAGACCCGGAAGATAGGGGTTCGGACTCAGAACCTTTATCAGTTGCAGGTAGATGACTGCGCAGCTATGGCATGCAAGGCTGGAGATGTGGTGAGCCGGGATGATGAGGGCGAACTATGGCACAGGAGATTGGGCCATCTTCACCATGGAGCTTTTAAGATTCTGCAGCAGATTTCTACTGGACTTCCTAAGGGCACCCTTGCGCAGTCAGATCAGTGCAAGGGGTGTACTTTAGGGAAGTATGTGAAAGCCACCTTTCACGAGAAGGATAGTCGCGCCACGACGATCCTTGAGAGAGTTCACACAGACGTGTGTGGTCCTTTCTCGGTTGCTTCGACAGCAAAGCACAGGTATTATGTGATCTTTGTTGATGATTTCTCTCGAAAGTGCTGGATCTTCTTCATGCAGAAGAAGAGCGATACATTCGCGAAGTTCTGTGAGTTTAAAGCACTGGTCAAGAAGGAGTCGGGAAGAAGGTGATTTCTTAAAGTGTGCGGTGGTGGGTCATCTCGGATGGTAGTTAAGAGCGAGAAGGGATTCGGAGAGAGCTCATCGCACCCCATAACCCACAGCAGAACGGGGTGGATGAGCGGAAGAACAGAACGATCGTGGGTGCTGCACGGGCGATGTTGCATGATCAGGGCCTACCCCTTCACTTGTGGGGTGAGGCATGCAATACAGCAGTGTATGTGCAGAACCGTTGTCCTCACAAGGTTCTTGGCATGAGTACACCGGAGGAGGCTTATTCTGGCAAGAGGCCTGATATTTCCCATTTGCGGATTTTTGGTTCTCCTGTCTACATGCATGTGACGAAGTATGCGAGAAGGAAGCTGGATCCAACTGCTGAGGTTGGAATATTTGTGGGGTACACTGATACACCTCACAACTACCGGGTGTATTTGTCAGATAGTCACAAGACTGTTGTGCGACGGGATATAAAATTTCAAGAGGAGAAAGCCATGCAGTGTTCGCTTGAGAGGGAGCTACACTTGCATGCAGATGAGGAGCTGTTAGTTCCTAAGGAGGAGCTTCCGGATGTGGATCAGCCACAAGAGGAGGTTCAGGAGGTGGAAGAAACCACCCAGGCAGCGCCAACCATCGGAGGGCGCATGCGCACTACAGAAGCTGAGCGACTGGCTCGGGATGCAGAGAAGGTTGTAGGACCACCTACAGCACAGCGCAGACAGAGACAGTCACCGGATCGGTACACTGGATACATGGCTCTTATGAGTCAATGTGTTGTGACAGAGCCATCCTCTTTTGAGGAAGCTGTGGAGGAACCCGCATGGGTTGATACCATGATCGAAGAATATGATTCGATCATCAGGAACAGTGCATGGGAGATTGTCCCAAGACCGGTTGGGAAATCAGTTGTAGGTTCGCGATGGATCTACAAAGTGAAACAGGCGGCTGACGGGAGTGTGGAGAAGTACAAGGCGAGATTTGTCGCCCGTGGCTTCTCACAGATCGAGGGGATTGACTATGAGGAGACTTTTGCACCTGTCGCTAGGTACTCTTCCATACGGACGATCCTTGCTCTCTCAGCGCAGATGGGGTGGCACATTCATCAGATGGATGTGAAGACTGCGTTCCTCAATGGAGTTATTGAGGAAGAGGTGTACATAGAGCAGCCTGAAGGTTTTGAGATCTTCAGCGGTGAGTCGCATGTGTGCCGACTCAAGAGAGCACTGTATGGGCTGAAGCAAGCACCTCGTGCTTGGTACACTCGGATAGACAGCTACTTCACAGGGCTTGGATTCTCCAAGAGTGAGGCGGATCCAAACCTGTACCAGATTGTGGTGGAGGGGAAGCTGTTGATCATCGTACTGTATGTAGATGATCTGATTTTGACTGGCGATGAGCAGTTGATACTTTCATGCAGGGAGGATCTTGCACGAGAGTTTGAGATGAAGGACTTGGGCATCCTTCATTATTTCCTGGGATTGGAGATTTGGTAGCGCAGCGGAGGACTATTTGTTTCTCAGGGCAAGTATGCCCGGGAGATTCTGGAGAGGTTCAACATGCAAGGCTGCAAGCCTGTTGACACTCCTCTTCCTGGTGGTTGGAGGAAGGAGGATGCTACTTCAGCGGAGGTAGTGGATGCCACTGTCTATCGACAGTTGGTAGGGTCGCTTATGTATCTGGTCAATACACGACTCGATATATGCTATGCAGTTAACCAGCTTTCGCAAGCTATGGTTAAGCCTACCAAGCTCTTTTGGAAGGCAGGCAAGCATGTATTGCGCTATATCAGAGGCACATTGGGATATGGTTCATGGTACAGACAGGAGGATCATTTGAGGTAGCATGGCTTCACAGATTGGTATCATCATATCAGAGATTGTGTTCAGCGGAGAATCATGATGCTTTCATATGTTCCCACGGAGGATCAGGATGCCGACATCCTGACGAAGGCGCTCACCAGGAGCAAGTTTGAATTCCACAGAGGTAGGATAGGGGTTGCAGATAATCCATATCTTGCTGAGAGGGAGTGTTGAAAATGCGGCAAGATGATGGAGCTTAGTGAAATGAAGTCGCCTTCACTAAGTGGGCCCGCAGGCAAATTCTGGCGCAAAATCTATTTTTAGACTATGTCTATTTTTAGACATATGGAGCATAGTTCGGGGATTCCAGTTTGATATTCTTGAAGTATGTGTCATGTTGGTAAAAATAGATGAGACTCTATTTTTGAGGTCAAAGAGGTCGAAGTCTATTTTTAGACTGCCTCTCCTTAAAACAGGGAAGTCAAATATTATTTACCCTTAATAATATTTAGACTATAAACTACAGTTTACTCTCTTGGAGCACTTCGGTTCGAGCTACAGAAGTGGCTCATGCATCTGACAGAGGAATCACGTGGTTCCCAAGGGTTTGATGGCATCATGCATGGTTGACTTCAGTTGGACTTCAGTGGCAGAAGTTTGGAGGAGTTAATGAGACAGCTAGTGGAGTTGTGTTCTGTTTATTTTAGTTGAACTAGTTGAGATTATTTTAACTAGCTAATCAATTAGTTATGAGTGGAGTGAATTAAATATTATTTAATTAATTAATTAGTAACTCATTATTCAACTCAAGAACACATCGGTTCACTACAGTGTATGATCAGTTCAGTGGAGACCAGTGAAAGAGGTAGATGAAAGGGTGGAGTTAGCTATCAGTTGTGACTATATTGTTGCTATTTGCAACACACAGATAGGTGGAGTAAGCCCATGAGGATTGCGTAGTTCAGGCTGGTGGTTTATCTATATAAAGATGCCAACCCATAGCATTGAAACACGCAATAGAGGCAAGGCAATTAGTGGTGAGTTTTGAACCAGTAACATGTTCAAAACCAAGCTAGTTTGTGTGTAACTTCATGAGATAGTACTGAGTACTTGTGAAGAGTATTGTACTGAGTTTGTTACATGATTTCTCCATTATAATATACACAATAGCTGCGGGGTTTTCAGCTATAAGCTTTCCCCATACATACTGTGTTAATGTGTATGATGATTTGATGTGTTATCGCTTGATTTTATTTTCGCATGTGTGATGATCTGAGTTGAGTTGAGTGGAAGAGATTATGTGTTGTGTATGAAGTTCAAATAGTATGTGACCAGGATAGTCTCGGTGGATAATTAATCATTATTCAGCAAATTTCTACAACCTTTCCAATATCAATCCATTTGTCCTTACTTGGATTTATTCGTTTGAGCTCCACACGAATGTACTCCACATTACCTCATTTTGAAGAACTTTTTATTCTGTAAATAATGGCATCTTGCGTAGTTCATCAAGGTATTCAGGAGAAAAATCCTCAATGGAAGGAATCTGAACATTTTCTCCTTGATCTTCAATGAAAGGCGACCCATACAACCTTAAGTTCTCAACATTAACAACAACATAAATTTTCATATATGAAGGAAAATCCAACATGAAGGCATTATTACCAATATTTTCTAAAATTATGAATGGACCATATCAAATTGGTTTAATTTTTTACCTTCTCCTTGAAGCCTTTCTTTGCTAATGTGAAGCCAAAATTCATCACTCACTTGAAATTTGTGATCTACACGATGCTTGTCATGCCTTATTTTGTACTTGACTTGGATCTTTTCCAACTATTCTTGAACTTCTTAATGTACCAATTGGATTTGTTTAATAAACCTTTTAGCTTTGTCTATGTCACTATGACCATCAATAGAAATATCCTTTCCAAAAATGAAATCCAAAGGATATTTATGAAAGTATCCCAAAAATGTCTCAAATGGAAATGTTTGAGTTTAAGAGTGCTTGGCCCGATTGTAAGCATGCTTAATATAGTGCAAGTTTTTATCCCACAACTTAGGATGCTTGTTGGAATAACCATGAAGAAGATGTATCACCATCCTGTTCACCACCTCTGTTTGACCATCTGTTTGCGGATGAAATGTTGTACTCTTTTTTAATTTAGTTTCCATGAATCCCCACAATATTGACCAAAAAATCCCAACAAAGTGAGAATATCGGTCACTAACAATGGATGTGGGAAATCTAAAATTCACCCGTACATTCTGAAAGAATAACTAAGCAACTTGTTCAACTGTAATTTTCTTTTTACATGGCATCAAAATACACATTTTTCCGAACCTATCCACAACTACAAAAATATAATCATGATTCCTTTTTGACATAGGAAGACCTCCAAAAATGTCCATAGAAACACTCTCCCATGGACGAGAAGGTACTGGAAGTGGTGTGTACAATCCTAACTTTCTATTTCTAGGCTTACTAATAGCACATAATGAATAGCCTCTAATAAAATGTGACACATTTTCAAGCATACGAGGCCAATAACAATACCTCTGTAGATTTTCCATCGTCTTCCTTACACCGAAATGACCAACAATAAGATAAGTATGTGCCTCTCTTATGATGTTGACTCTTTCTCCTCGTGGAATACAAAGATTGTAACCAAGATGGTACAATAAGTTATCATGCATGTGATAATCCAATTCCTCTACTTGGTTCCCTTGACTTAAAGTTGCATATACATCTTGAAAATCATTATCTAAAGCATATTGTTCAACATAACTATCATGCAAATCAAAATTATGATTAAGAATAGTAGCAGCACTAAAAATAGGCCTAGAAAGCATGTAAACATCTTTATTGTAGATACCTTTCTTATACCTTATCACCAAGTGGAATTGTTGAAGAAAACCCATCCATCTAAAGTGCCTTGATTGCTGCAACTTTTTTTGCGATTGAAAGTATTGCAATCATTGATGATTAGTGTGAATGCTTGTTTCCTTACCCTTCAACTAGTGTTTCCAGTTTTTCACACTTTGCACCAGTTCATACAATTCCTTATCATATGTAGGATAGTTGATCACTGCACCATTAAAAGTTTCTGAATGAAAACAGATGGGCTTACCATGTTGCATGAGGACCGCACCCATGGAATAGTCACTAGCATCAGTCTGAATCTCAAATGACTGTATCAAGTCTGGAAGTGCAAGTAATGGAGATGAACTGATATTTTCTTTCAATGCATCAAATGCATTTTATTGTTTACCTCCACACTAGAAGACCTGCTTTACACTTGTCAATGCCTGCAATGGAGTTGTGATAGAAGAGAAGTTAGCAATAAATTCCTCCAATATTGGGTTGCTCCCAAAAATATTCTTACCTCCATTTCTATTTTGGGCTTTGGCCAATTCAAAATGACATCAACCTTGGAGGGATATTTTTTCAATTCATTTCGTCTAACAATCTGACCCAAATACACTAAAGAAAATTTTCCAAATCCACACTTTGACATCTTTAAAAACAAATGTTCTTTCTTCAAGACATCAAGTACATTTTTGACATGCATGACATGTTCTTCACGAGATTTACTGAAAAACAAGATGTCATCTAAGTAGAATATCACAAAATCATCTAGAAATGGCCTCAATACATCATTCATCACACACATAAAGGTAGCTAGAGCATTGCAAATACCAAAAGGCATAACAAGCCATTCAATCAAACTTTATTTTCTTTTGAATGTTGTCTTCCATATGTCACCTTCAATAATTCTAATTTTATGATAGCCACTCCTTAAGTCCAACTTAGTAAAATAATTTTCATCTTTCAATTGATCAAGTAAATCATCAATTCTAGGAAGTGGGTAATGGTTCTTTACCGTAATTTTGTTCAATGCACGAAAGTCCACACACATGTGTCATGTTCCATGCTTCTTTGCCACCAAAAAAATAGGTGACCCGCATGGCGAAGTACTTGCTCTGATGACACCTTTGTCCAACAACTCTTGAATTTTCTTTGTAATTTCTTCACTTTCCATCACTGACATCCTGTACATGCCAATATTAGGAAGAGGACAATCTTTCACAATTGTATTTCATGTTGGATTCCCCTCTTGGGAGGCAATCATTTTGGCTCCTGAAACATATCACCATATTGGTTAACAACCTCAACCAAATAATATTTTAATCTTGAGTCACAACCTTGAAAAGCTTCATTTCAAACATCATTCTTTTGCTTGACCATTAAAAGCACAAAATTATTGCTAGAGTTAATGAGTCTCTTCATTCTCGACATTTACAATGAGGTAGTGAATTTTGCCCTAAACCAATGAATTAGATAATGCCAATCTTCATGAGATTTTAGGCATGGTCTCAAAACATGGATGAAGTGATGGAGAGGGTCAAGGCTGCTATTGTAAAGTCTCGATCTTCAACTGTTGAGCAAGTTGCCTCAACAAAAGAAAATATAAACAACATTGATGTGTTGAATGGTGTTTTTTGTACGGAATAATTTCATGTAAATTTTCACCCAAATCCCATTGTATTTTCATCTTCAAATAGAACAAGAACTGCCCATGTTGGATCAAAAGTCAATGATTCTGCTCACAAAATACTAATGCTTATCCAAAGTTTTTATCAACGCAATATCACAGATTGAATTCATTCAAATATCATGACTCATGCAACATGTGGACTTCATCTCTATGGGAATTTTCAGAAATACTTTATCGTATCTTGGAGTGGGGAAATTTAGAGTTTGATACAAATTTTCAAAGAATTTTCAATGTTTGCATTGATCTTCTTCATGCGAAGGCAAATATAGTGGAGATTGTTGAAGCTGCAACTTCTACATAAGTCTGGCTTGTAAACAATTTCTTCTCTCTTCAATATGTAGCAAGAATAAGAGCGAAAATCAATAAACAACTGGAATGGGAGGAAGACTTACATAATGTTAGTGAATCAGAGGTTGGAGGAATGGCTTGTAAACAATTTCTTCTCTCTTCAAGATGTAGCAAGAATAAGAGCGAAAATCAATAAACAACTGGAATGGGAGGAAGACTTACATAATGTTAGTGAATCAGAGGTTGGAGGAACAAATAGTCAGTTTAGGAAATAAAAGACTCATGTCACTACTAAACTGGAAGTGAAATAAATATTTGGATTCAAAGATTAGATATTGTTGGTTCCAACTAAAACAGTCAAATTTCAAATGAATGTCCTCAACTTAAGGATGTTCAAAACCTCTTGGCAGAAAAATAATTTATTGTATGCAAATATAAAGTAGAGAAAACAGAAACATCTCCAGGAAGTGAACTTCAGGATCATTTTTCGAGCAAATGGTGTTGAATTTTTAAAATCTGCGACATGGGTTTTGTGCAAAGAGACCCCAATTGACTTCAATGAGGGAAATTTTTAAAAATTCGAAGCAGTTTAAGATTTTTCTAAGTTCCTTCAAACTCCAGTTTTCTTAAAAAACATTGTGCAAATTGGGGATGACTCTTTTCTGCTGCAATTCGTTTTTTGTGATCTCGGTCATTTGTTGTAGGAAGCTATATTATGTCATAAGAATTTGGTGATATGAAAGGAAATTTCATTTACACCAAGAAAAACATTGGATCAATATGTCGATTTTATAGAATAAAGAGAGGAGTTACATAGAAGACAAGTGGAACTTGATGCTGGTAATGAGAAAAATAGAGAATTATTTTCATTCTTGGACCAACATAAGGATGAATCTATTGAGAAGACATTTAAAGGTGTGGCAAAGAACTTTAGGGTAGAATTTGCAGAGCTCATACAAGGTGGCGATGGTTCTTTCATTATGATAAAATGATGAGGAAAATTATGATATGGTTTTAGCATGGAAGATGACTGAAGCTGTAAGAGTGATTCTGGATAAACAAGAAGTTGTTGTTGAAAAATTGGATGTCATAAGTGCCTTAGGAGATTTATCATTCAAAATTTATGATGATAAGAGTGTTTCTCAGGATAAAACTTCTTATATGAGTGTAAATTCCTCTCATAAAGTAGCCAGGCTATTACATATTGATATGGAGAAGGGTATTAATGAAGTTCCAAAAGAAATTCAATGTTAATTGCAATCTTATGGAGAGAACTCATATCCACGAAAGGTTGTGCGCAATATTTTCAAATGGGAAGCATCACAAGACACAACAATCATAATTTTGATGGTTTGCGTGACTCTGTCACTTGTTTTTGGCATAAAGCTGAAGGCATTAAGGAACGGTGGTTTGATGGTGAAAGTATGAATTTTACTGTGATTCTTGTCATTCTTGTTTAAAAAATAAGTGATTACAAGAAATCTCTCGAGATGTTGTGTCAAGTCCCTCTTTTAATCCCAGTCTTATGGACAAAATTTATACAACTGGACTCTTTGTAACAATCATCATCAAATTTGTTCCTTTGCAGGGAGTGATGGTTTTTGAAGTCAGCCAATATTTGGAGAATTATCTCTGGCCTAATTTTGACCCTGATAATGCAACCTTTGAGCATCTCATGTCTATGCTTTTAATGGTGAACTAAAAGTTTTAGGAAAATGTGCCAACATGGAAATGCTTTCATGATATGGATGATGCATTTTACAGTTTCTTAAGACGAGTTTTGTTACTGAAGCAACATGAGAGAGACCTAAACATATCAGAGAAAAAAAATTGTAGATTGTCGTAAACATATAGAAAAAGGAGTGGCACCATTTTTCAGCTGTTTTAAAATCATCAAGGGTCAAAAATATTTGGGCCTAGATCTAAGAGGATCCTGGAAGCACAAAATGAACGAAGTTTATGATAATGAGTGGTCTCGTATGTGGATTCATAAAAAACTCTTAGCCCAAGATCAACGGTTAATATATATTATGATATCACTCAGTGTTTATTTGTAAAAATACTTTGGTGATCCTAGAAATGGTTTTTTGTTTCATATTAATGACATATGGCTCACATTAATCCAGGACCCACACACCATCCATATTCATTATCTCCATAGCCGTACATTGAAAATTTGATCCTCCTCCATTAATTTGTTCTATGTATTATGATTGTAATTAAATGCCAGTGTTCAAATGTATAACACTTGTAAAACAAGTGGGCTTTAAATATATTATATATATTGTTATTAATAATATATAATGTTAAAAAAAATTCATTATTTCGAAGAAAATTTTGAAAGGAAAATTGCAAAAACAGTTTATTAACTATTTTAACACTCAGTTTTATAACTGATTAGATAGTTGGTCTAGGGAAAAAAAGATAAAAAGCCCATAAATTAGATTGTGAGGGGGCTTTGGAGTTTTTGACCTCAGAACATCACAAATTTTTGTACTTGATCTTTATGAGAATGAATAAAGCTTTTAGAAGAATTTCCAAAAATTGATGAGTATGATTACTTTTTCCTATTTCATCATGTGTTTTATTTCTTCTCAGAATGAAGTAATGTAGCTACTAGTCTCTAATATTACATTGTGCTTTAGAGCTAAATACCTTAATGAAGCTCTCCTTTATTCTGAATGCCAGTTCTACTTAATTACATCTTCTTCTAAAACCAAAGATAGCAGATTTTGTGTTAGCTGGCTGTTATTAGAAAGTTTTCCACCAACATTTCTTTCTGATTCATGTTCATTTGTATTCATCATTTGAAGGAATTTTCAAGGGTTTATTTTTGTTATAAAAATTCAAGGGTTTTATGTTTTACATTCTAGGCTTTTCAGAATGAAAGGGCAACAAATATTTTATTTCAAAGTTATGATAAATGTCTTGGGCACATATCTCAACACAACCTAAGATTGTTTCTCAAGGGACAACAGACTCCATCAAGCTAGCATGAATATTGTTGGGTGTAAGAATTGTAGCTCAACGAACTCCTTCAACACTAATTTTCAACCCAAGGGTTTCATAAACTTCAAGGCGAAGCACAGGAAATGCCAAAAATGATATGAATCTTTCCTAGTTCTATTCCTACTTCTTTAATTACAATATTGCAGAATAAAAAAGAAAGAAATGATCACATGACAATTAATACCAAATAAATTCTAGTGCTGGAATATGAAAGAAATTAATTTGTAGGGAAGTAAATAAAATGAAATCTTAGGTTTATGCAAACAATCCTGATTCATGAAATGGATATTTATGATTATCTTCAGTATGGTTATACAACATAGTGATAGTTGAACTATTAAAGGTGTTTGACTTCTTTAAAGATATTCCTTCCTGCACTAAATTGTCATTCATAGAGAGGGACAAAAGTCTAGAGAGGGAGCACTAATTCGAGACTTTACACTGTTTCACTCTGCACTTGCTGAACCATTTTTTCAGTAGTAGGCCCCTTAGAGGCCATGTCGATGTTGCACTCAGTCTATTGAATTATATTCAAAGTGTTATCCAACGTTTGGAATAGTTGAAGCGCTTCCTCTGCCCATGGTTGCATTCGCTCCTTTAGTACCTGCAGAACTTTTGTGCTGGATTCAGACAATCATGCACATAATGACGAACATCACCACATTTATATAAAATCATTTGTCATCTCCCTTGACTAGCTAATCCACCTCCTCAGCCTATTCCTCTGCCTTGAAATCCCCCGCACCCAAAAGGGGATGTTGGTGATGTAGGGTCAACATGCATTCAGTATATCTCTACTTTATCCAACATCGTATCATAGGTAGGACAATTCTGCTCATCATGCCCTAATGACGAACAAAACTTGCAAAACAATTGCTTTAAGTTAGGCTGATATTTTCCAATCCTTGGGCAAGAATCTGTGTCATGTAGCCCAAAAATTTGATAGATAGTACACCATACATGATTCTTTAATGGACTAGGAACCCCAACATTCAGATAGTTGTTGAAAACATGACACTGGTCTTGATGGTGCCTTGAATATTTTCATTTTATACACCGTACCTTTGCGTAAACCTCCTTGCCTTTGTCTTTGCGCAGACTTTGAATTTATAAATGCATGGGTTCCAGCTAACTCTGAATCTGTTGAGTTCCCAATGCAATAGGTGTTGGGGTAGCCTTTAGTTTCATTGCAACTTCTACAACCTCAACTTGTGTGGAAATCTTTTGTTGACCTAATGGCTGGCGCAGATGTGGGAGCAAAATAGAAATGAACCATTCCTTTTGTTGAGTATCATCAATCACAAATCCACCATCTCTGATGGTGCACTTTAACCTTTGATCGACCTCCCATACAAACTTATTAGGCTCTTGACGAATATCCTTCATTTCTGTCACCAACTCCACGTATGAATTAAGTTTCTTAAAATTCTCTTTTAGGGTTGCTTTAATGTCTTCCAAGGTAGTATTAGGGTTTTCTTTCACATACCTAATGTACTAGTCTAATGCGTGATATTGAAATGCAATAGCTAGTTTTTCTTTTCTAATATCAATATTGTTCACTTATTGAGCCTGCCATACAACCTCAGTTACAAACCAGAAGTGATTAGTGTCCTCATTGCCAATTCCTCTGAAATTAGGTAAGTTCATGGATGCAGCCATATTTACTTTAGGGAGAGGTGGACATGGAGGTCGAGATGGATTGCATGGTGGAGTAGGTGGTCTGTGATTTGAGTTCAGAAGTGGAGTGGATGGAGTGGATGTGATGATATTTCTTCTTCAGAGTCACTTGAGCTAGCAGTTTCTGGTCTAGGTTCACTATTAGATCTAGGCTTCAGAGGGCTATAAATGTTTTTTTTCAGAGTCTTCGTGGTAAATTCTTCCACTGCGCGTAACTGAAACTTTTCGATGCATTTAAGTATTATGTTCTCACATACAACCTTGTTCACATAATAGCATTTTCAGTAATAATTTCAATGAGCGAAGGAACTTACCTCTAGGGCCTTTGAAAAACCTTCTTTCAGCTTCAGAATATGACACAAATTGGTCAAATTGAAAATTTAGTCACAAATCCCCCCAAAAGATGATCAATCTAGTGATCTACCGCTCGAGTGATCTTATTATCAAACTTCTCTACTTTTTGAATCAATTCAGGAGTCCCATCAGTGACTACATCGTCTTTTATGTAGTGATGGAATTCAGCTAAGCACGACAACCACTCCTATAGATCATGTGCAAAGGAACAAAATAAAATTTCATGCACTTCTGTATAAATATATTTCTGTACTGATTGTTCATTAGACAATTTAGTGCTTCTATTCTCTTGTAGAAAAAATTCAAGGATCTTTCTATCCATCCAATCTTGTAATTCATTGCGTGACAAACGCCACAACATCAAATCTCCCTGAAAATGATGATCATTGTCCTAGAAATGAAACCATTTGTTGGCTTGAGGGGGTCCTGACCCAAATTCGTAGTTTATGGATAAACCAACAAATCCTCCAACTATTGGCCCTTTCGGTAGTGATGTTCTTACGTAGACCAAAGTCTCACCCAAAATAGTATGGGGGGTGCTGGAACCAGGTTTCTGCACCCTGAGGGAGAAATTAATGAAGTGGTCCTCAACAAAACCTAACGCGAGCTTAAGAAAATGCACACAAAAACATATATAACGTACTTATAGAGAATGCATGATCAGTAATAGAATAACACAGAATTGATGTTCGCTTTAGCGCATATAAACAAAACAGAATTTGATCCAGATCTTAATCAATGCAAACACTTAACATATCTATTAATCATAAATAATCATGCATAATTAGATCAGATATCTTTGCACAATCATTAAAAAGTAACAGAAAATGCGATCTTAACAGAGCATAAATAGTAAACAATACGGATGCATAACACAATGAACTTCGACAAAATTGTCCCTTCTATTATCTTTCAGATCTTTCAATCAGTGCATCAGTTGTCCTTACAAATCACTTAAAAACCCTTCCACGCACATAGCCAACGGAGTCTGCACACAACCAGGACTAGGTCTCCACACAAACAGTGAACAGGAGCCTCTTAACCCAACCCAAAACTCTTACAAACACATAAACTTATCAAAACATCAATATCTCATAACACATATGAAACTACTTAGCTTAGACATACTTTATCTATTTATATACGCCTAGCGTAGATACTATGGTCTCAAACCATGGTTTGAGGCCCACAGTTTATATTTAAGCCCATTTACATCAAAATTTGGGACTTTGACCCACCTCAAAGCCCCTCAACTCTATTTTCGCAGCACGCACATACAAAATCATACAAAAATGTCTTTGGAACTTGTGGCTCAGGGGACTCCACTCCAACAATCACTTAACTCCCTCCACTTCAAAGGTCATTGTCTCCCTCTTAAGATAAATTACTGCATAGTTTTCAAAGGCCTAGTCTATTCCTAGCAATTTTAGATAGGGGTCTTTTTCTCCCATAATATCTATTACCTCGAAGTCACCATAAGTATTAACCCCTGCTATGTCGACCTCTACATCCTCTAGATGTCCAAATGGGATGATACAATACTGATTAGACATGCATAATTGAATGAGAGAGAATTCCAACTTAGGCCTTCCCAACACTTCCTAGTTTTTCCTCGATAGGATATTCACATATGAAACCAAGTCGAGTATTGTATCCTTGATCTAAAGTCCTGAGATCTAGGAATCGATCCAAAATTCCCTCCCTATCCTTTTCTTGTTCCTACACACCCGTCTGAAGTGTCTTTCGAGTAAATTGGTGGAAATGATTCCTTCCTTGGTTCTCCCATCTTTGACAACAACGGTAATATTTTCCCACAACTGTCTGGGAATTTTCTCTTCGTTCACAATTTGCAGAAACAACCTAAATCATTCTACTATATATTAGGAATTACGTTGCGATAGGTTCGAGCTTCTAGCCTTTGAAGGTTTTGGTTTTTCTCCTTGGGGATCAACAGTTAGATTCATTTTGTTAAAAATATTTGCGACCTCTTTGTATTAATTATTTTGTTTGATGGAATCATACGAGCGCTTTGGTGAGGCCGACTTTATGATTCTTGGTTGTTCAACAGCTCTAAAGTCAGCTCGAGTCTTCTTCCCTCCCCAGGTAACTATATTAATGTTTGAAAGGGGAGTTGTCTTGGCTTCCCTCGGTTCGACATTAATTATATTTTCTCCCCATTGGTGGTTGTGCTCTTCCCATCTGGAAATTATCTATGTACAATCTTCTGTTGCATGCATGTTGACCCTGCACTAAGAACACTAGGGTCTTTTGGGTAGCGGATAGTCTATTGCAACATGCCCCTCTTGCTCACAATTGTAACCATGGATCATACCTTTGCCTCTTGTTCTTCCCTCCCTTGTTCCTCCACCTCCTCATCCTCGAGGAACTTCATTGACCTTGTAAGAAGAATAATCCAGCTGGTCAGCTACGACATCTAGTTCCCTACACTGATTAGTGTGGTGAGTAGGTGAACCATAGAACTCACAGAAGAAATTGTTTGGGACATTTGAATACTTCTATAAAATGGGACAAAGGATAGGGAGATGCACATATATCCTACATATTTCACAATATTTAGTTGGATTTGCACTTTTCTGGGTAGGAAAGGCGTGGAACTAAATGCACCCTATATATAACCGTTTTGTATCAACCCGCACAACTCCGACGATGGGTAAATATGTGGAGGGCTCTGTTGGTACGGAGGGAGTACTCAAACCTCTTAGTATTGGGCACTCCGTGGAGTGATTCCCCTCGATATGGAAGTTGGTACACCATATGTGCGGCAACGATAGTTGCACCAGCTACATGTCCCTTAGCTTCTATGTTAGATCAATGATTTGATGTTGCAGTCCTATGAGAGTGGGGTCGTGGGAGACCATTCCTCATCGATGTTCTTGTGGGTATCCTACCATGTCCTTAATTTAGTTTTCCTATTCTAGGGTATCTTATAGAGTATCAATCTTCTGTTGAGTCAATGGTGTGCGAGTAAGTGGAAATAATGCTTTGATAAACCAATACCGTTGATGGTTGGGGTCAAAACGGTAGCTTAGATTTCCAATGGAATCCTTAAATATTTGCATCATCTCCTAGGGTGTTTCTCCTTCCCTCTGCTTAATTTTCCATAGTTTCGATAGCCCCTGCTGGTCAGTTTGGGGGTGTTTAAACTCTTGAATAAACCCTCGTCGAAATTCATCTATTGTTAGATTCTACTGTACTGCAGATCACTTGATGAACCATCTCAATGCTCTGTCTCGAAGAATGGTTTAAAATTTGATTAGCTTTGTGGCATCGAGAGTTTGGAGATCCCTCCATATGGTCTCACATAGGTACCAATGTTGTTCAACATATTCATTCCCTTTCCTAGATAATTCAGGATATCCAGTAAATGATCCCGCCATGTTAGCAACCATACATGGTTGAATTGGGAGGGACCAACCTTGTCGGTAGTGTGCACACTATCGACCTTTATAAATTTAACTATCTTAGATAACTTACCAAGGTTGTGATAAAGTACTAGGGGAAGGTTGGGGAGGTACTACTGGAGTTGTTGGGCAATGAATCACTACTCGTGGGAGACACATAATTCTCATAAAATAATCTTCTCATAGTGAAGTGCATGTCCTCATCCGGACCTTCCTAGGAACCTATAAGGCCTAATCCATCTAGCGTTACCATCTCTACTGGAGGAGTGAAATATCGAATGCATCTCTCAACTTCTGTCACTATGTCAGTATTGAAATCTCCTATTGGACTAGGTTTCACTCCAGCTTCATTCCTATCGCTCCACTTCTTCAACCATCTTATTTCTCCCTCTTGTACTTCTAGATTGCTTAACATTGCTTCTGCTTGGTGTAGCTCCTTTTGTCATATGTACATCTCATGCGAAGCTTTCTCCTCTCATTATTCAGCTATATGTGCCCTCCTTTGTGCTCTCATATCTCTAGCCTTCCAAAAGTCATCCAGACTTCTTTCTCCAATATTTTCATAGCTCCCATCCAAGTAGAATTCCTCCCCGTAGGCCCTTCCCCCAGTATTGGGGCTTTAAGCTTCCATGGTTGGGCCCTGTAACACCAACAAGTTCTCTTCTACCGTTAAAACTTTAATCCATGATGATATTTCAATTAGTAGTCCCCCTTGTAGCCCTGACTTGAATATGACCTCAACCTTCAAGAAGGATTGATGGGCCTCTGCAACAAATTCAATAATATACCCCTCTAGAGTGGTCTGTGCACAGAAGTCAACAACTCGAGTTAGGTCAAAATTGAGCCGATGTAATTCAACAAGATCATCTTGGGTCCATGTCCGAGGATATTGAATCTGGTTTCCAATATTTTATTTTATTTGCAGCCTTCACAACCAATTGTAGAGGTCCTCTGGGAACTTGCACTAGAATATTTCGTATTGATCGCTTGAAGGCTCCATGTACAAAATTTCTTCCTTAAACCACTTTTCACTTCAATGATAGAGATGCTCTTGTTGGGAGGAAAATCACTCTACTTGTGCATGCAACCAATCTTGCAGATCCGTCTTAAATATTCTTGACACCATATTCTAGATCCCTTTGAAAAATTCTAGGTCCTGACAACATAACCATTTGTTGGAAAAAAATGATGGACATGTTGAGACCCTTGGTTTAGGAACAGGGGCCAACAAAGGGTCCATCATATTCTAGTGCAGCGATGACATTTTCACCTTACTCAAGAAGAATAAGGTGTCTCACCCGAGGAATGCCATGACCTTGTTTGGCTAAGGGATTGGAACCAGGCCTAAAGAGAAATCACACAAACGCTACTAATACTTTTTAAACTCAAAACCAAGGCATCAAACATGTAATCGTTGTAGGGAAAAACAACTAAAGTATTCAAAATAACATAATACGCACATGCATTCATAATAAAAATTTAGAAGGGGTCACATAAAACCAACACAAGGAGATCATCAAAAATCCCTGCAACTTCCTTTTTCATTAGTTTCAACCAACATCACATCATTACATTCAGGATTAGAAGCCTTCCCAACATAACATAAACTAGGAATAAAATCTAATATATGGCCAGGTGATTACAGAATCATGTGAGCTCAATAGGATTTGTGACAACATTTCAGTACACTCCTCTCTCTCTAACCCTACTATTGCTTTTTCTCTGACCCTTTTAGGCACTCCGCTCGCTTGGTCTGCTGCTTTCTTCCTCGAATTCTCTGCCCTTTCCTTTTCGGTTGCTTCCGCTGCTTGGCTGTGACTGATTCCTCTTCTGCTAATTACCGATGTTTCAGATTGGATGTGACTGCCTGTGCCGTGATTTCCCTAGACAATCTTTTGCATGTGCCATAGTTTAGTGGATTCTTTCTCCTTCCTCGGATGCCTTCTTAGCAAATTTCCTTTAGTCACCTTTGGTCAAAATATGGTAAAATGCCAAAACATGAAAAAACATTTTCCCCAAAATGAAGGACCAAAAAAACCATTCTCTTTCATCTCTTAGACACCATTCCTTAGTTACAATGAAATTGTTCTAAATTGAAACCTGTGTTCTTTCTTATAGGTTCATATATGATAATTGGTCCAATTGTTCAAACAATAGCAATTATATTTTAAAGGAAATTAAAATACAGTAATGCCCAATAAAAAGGAAATGCAAAGATTATTTAAAACCTCCAACAACATAATTTTCTATAAAATAAATATAGCTTACAAGAGTATTTTTCTATAAAGATTATAGGCATAATGGTTGATGCAAAAAACCATACACAAAAATAACATTATTTTGAATATTGTTTATCCAACATAAAATCAAACCTACATTGAATCAATTTGGATCTTTAATGACCATTTTCCTGTATTCATATTAAGTAGGGATAAAAAAGACATGCATATAATATTCATAAATCCAAACAAGAGCCATTTCTTTTTGTGTAGATGAATTTTGTGCATATCGTCTAATGAATTTGGTAGAATTCTATAAAATGTATTTCTTTTTATTTTTGAGTTTGATTCCATGAGAATATAGGGATAAATTATGATATTTTGTTTATAGATAACATTTAGTTCAATTTTCGATCTCAGGTATTTAATAATTAAAATTATCATAGTTAACAAAGTTGATTGCATCTTTTGAACTAGAACGTTTCATTTTTGACAAGTTGGTGGGAATTCTAATGATGCATTTTTAGTCTAAGTCCATGAGAACGTAAAAAAAAACATCATGACTATTTTTTTTTTTCTCACTTTAATTAGATATAACGTTTAAAATCCTTTAACGTTAAATATTATCACACGAAAAGTAAAAATGGGTGTAATAAATTAGTATGGTTATATTGGGAAATGTGCGTAATAAGTTCACATTATTTTCTATAAGACTTAAATGAAGTTAAACATAAATGTAAATATAAAAAATAATTAAATAGATGGAATGCTAAAAATATACCAACATTTTAAGGATTTGGAATAAAAAAATTAATTTCAAATACATTCAATTTGAATTTGACGGGACACATCATTCAATCATCCCATTGTACCTTCTTAATTTTTGTTGAAAACCTCTAGTTGATAACAATGGGCATAATTCATGATTTAAAGAGACTTGTATTGCTTGGTTGAAAATCTTCTGAAATCATTTGTTGCATCCCCAGTTTACATGTACACATTTATTGATTTGGGTATGTTTAACACATCTTATACTATCTTATTTAAAATGGTGCAATTACTAGTTGGATAGGATGTGTTACACAATATTTTATTGTTATTTCTCAATCTTCTCATATTGGTGGTTTTAATTAAAGAGGCTTGATTCTTTCTAGTATTAATTACATCGGAGGCATTCTCTTTATGAGATTGGGCGAGAAAACACTGTTCATCTCACCCAATCAGAAAGCTTTCTTATCGCTCTTCTGACAAATTATATTTTGACATGTGTTGAATTTTTTTTTATTTTTAAATTACTTCCCAATCTGATTTTTTCCACGGAGCCACATGATGTCGTGTCACGATCGCAAATGTCTCTCCTTCCTAGGCGAATCACATCTGCTGACCTTTATTTTGACATGACAATAGAGCATATGACCTCTCACAATAGTTCAATCTCTTTGCACATTCCGCACATAACACAAGAGAGGAGGTGTTGTATACGGACACTCATCGCCCCCATTTTTGGTGATGGATCTGGAATTCAGAAAACTGAAAATGGTTGATATGGCATGGTTCCATTGTTGGGATTACAATTTTGATTATTTTTGTTGGGACTGTAGTTTCACTGCACATTACATTTTTTTATTGCATGAAATTGGGGGGATATTCATTCTGTTATGAGAATGTTCTTTGGAAAATTAGGGAAAGTGAATGGCCCTTAGGTTTCGAATTTAAGGTTTTCCGAAAATGGTTGATATGGTTGACTTTTATGAAGTTCTATGATCATATACCGTGTAAAAATTTGTGATGTTCCTATGTTGTAGGGTTGCTTAGGTGTGGCAACAGTTGTAGACTTCGATGGGCCAATTTTTAGGCCTAATATAAAGCGGGCAAAGTTTTCTTTTGACGAGGAATAAATAATTCTCCAACCCCATGAAATGCTTGGAAACAAGTAATCTTTAAAAAACCTTGATGTCTCTCATGTACTTTTATAAGTTTTGATGTTTTAGGTCGATTATCCTAGTGGATTTTTGATATTATATTCAATGTTTAGGTGGTCTGCAATAGTTGCTCATCTGCCAGGGAGAAAAAACAACGAAATTAAGAACTACTGGAACACACATTTGAAAACCATGAACAAACCTCTTTGTTGCTTCCCATATATCTCAATACTTTGCTTCCGTGACACAGTGAGGGAATGCAATGATGGAGGCTAAAGCATGGTTTCTTAGAGATTATTTGAAGCTTGTTGCATATAGGTATTCATCCAATATGATGAATGATGAAAATGGAAACATAAACTAGCTAGATCTAAATATGCTAAGGTCTGATGCTCAATGTAGATTTGATGATCCAGTTGTTGCTTTGGGTTCTCATGTTTGGGATCAACAACAACTTGTATCAGTACTAGCACTTAATTCTCAGAACATGGGTCAACATTTGGTTCAAGGGAAAAACAAATACTCTGGGAGCTATAGCGTTCTAGATCAATATGGAAATGTTGATGGACTATCACTACACCAAGATCACAAGGGGTTTGTTACTAAATTTTTAGATAACATGTGTTCCTTAGCCCTTGGTTGTGTGTACTCTGCCCCTAATTTGCAGTTCGGTCAAGATTCCATTTCACCTTAAAGCGATTCATGCATAACTAATGATGCTCGGAAGGAAACAAGTGATGTTTTCAATGGTGAAAATGAAGACCGAGAAAATGAAGCCATAGCAAGACAAATATGTCCATAATTTGCTACCCTTCACGGTGCAAGGACCCACGGTTAATATAAAAGAAGAAATGTATGATCATAACATTAATTTTCTGTTGCCATACCACAAGTCCAATTCACTTCCAGCTTTGATAACAGCCTTTGGCTCTCCTAGATCAAATCTTTTTAGTGGCCCTAGTGACCTAGGTTCTAATGAAATTAATTCTTCAATGATCAACAACAACAATGGTAACTATGGAGGATCACTCTTTCCACCTAAGCTCTTGCTAGAATTTACAAAAATTTCAACTACGACCAAGAAAATTCTACCTTTGGATTGTCAGCAGGCAATACCCATCTTTGGTTGGACTTGAATACTAAAGATGGAAGAGACTACTGGATAAATATGCTAAAGTTAGTGGATACTATTCTTGTAGACCTCGAGCATATCATCAGACTAGTATAGTCATAATAGGTTCAATTCTTTTCGTATGATTTATTTGTTGCAGGAAAACTATGTCATACTTGAAGTGTTGTGCCATATTTTTGTAATTTTTATGATTTCCACAAGACATTCTGAATGTTATATTCTATGATTTGTTTGCAGTATATGAACGTCATGGGAGCATCATCTTCATGGGATCTATGATCAAACAATCCGGGTGTGAAATATATACAGTATGATAAATACATGATGTCCTTCTTGAACATATCTGATTTAATTAATTCTAGCTTGAATTTTTATATGTTTACTAGCTACCAGAGATGTAATTAGTTTTATTTTAGTTTTATGAGTGCAATTTTTTATAATGTAAAACTTAAGAAAAGTTTGTACCTTAAGAGATTTGATCCCTTTCGATACTTGATACATCCCATTAACATGGATCTATATTGGTTATTTATATATATGCCATGAGTGAACTTCATGCTAAACATGAAAGGAATTACACATAATGTTCATCTTGAGCAACATACTAAGATATAATCTCTCTTTATCAATAAATAGATAGTTACATGACAAAAATTGTGTTATTAATATTTTATTTTTTAATGTTACTTGTCACAACATGGGGGTAGCACAATTGGAAATCGCCATGTTATGAAGTATTATGTAAACCATGAAATCAAAGGTTCAAATCCCTATGGGTCAAACCAACAACAACACCAACAAAAAAACCTATTCACATAAACTAGCCAAAAAAAAGGTTGCATGTGAATTCATTGAAATCATCTATCAATGGAAAGAATTACACATGTCATTCATATTGAACAACATACAAATAAAATGTTTTAACAATTTTTTTTTTTAATTACACAGGCGGCGTTTTATTTATGATATTGGGTGAGAAAACACTGTTCACCTCACCCAATTAGAAAACTTTCTTATCGCCCTTCTGGCGAATTATATTATGACATGTGTTGAATTTTTTTTAACCTTTTTAACTTGACTGAAACTTTAGGTGCTACGAGTATTTGGACTGTGCCACCTAGGGAAAGGAGAATTCACAATTTTGTACTCCCATGCCATCTTGACATAATTGTTTGAATGCTTACATGCCATCCTACACCATAGCCCCGTACCTGTTTCTGTAGCACTGAAGGGTCACGCTATCACCATGCCCCAAACTGAAGACACCTGTTTCTGCAACATTGAACAATGAACGTTCGGTCACGCCATCACCATGCCCCAAAATAGATTGTCTGGATTTTGTAAAATTTATCCCATGAGCAGTACTAACAACAATGGTCATGTCATTCAACGACTCTAGCGAAATCTTCAACGAAATCACACTTGTTTTCTATGAATATATGGGATATGAAGGCACACAACTAAAAACATTTGCATGGTTCCTCCCATCCAATGCTTTTCAGGCCTCGTCTATAAAACCATGGGTGATTGGAATGGGACTGTTCAGGTTTAATTTTAGAAGTGTGACTTGGGAGGTGCGCTCTTAATCCAATCGCATTTGGAAGGTTTGACCTCAACCAATTCACATTCACAAATCAAAATGGACTACGATTCTATCAATAATGAATGCTAACACCACACTCATATTCAAACTGAATGTATTTGAAGTGCTCGCATTGCATCACAGTCCCTTGGCCACTACTATGGAACATAAGTATTTTAGACGTATTGCAATATACACAATATAATATACCTCTTTCAATGCTCAATGCATTCTTTCAACAACTTTTAATATTCCTTTGAATATTATTTAAACATATACCTTGCATGATTTAAAATGCTGCATATGCATCAATTCCATCAATACATTTGACAATGTGTTCATCACCCTTTTAAACAGTCTTCAACGTTGCTTTGTATTGGTATTGTAAATCATTATTTGCATTTTTTTCTTGTAATAAGTCACAACCCACCTTGCGACAACACAATGTTAGAGAGGGGTGTTTGATAAGAGATTTACATAATCGTAATGCACACTATGTGTACTCTTTAGGCTTGATCCATCACTAATATTGCAACGAGAACACATCCATCCTTTCAATGTTCAACATGCAATTGAATTTTCTCTTCCACTTGGGGTCTATATAAGCTTCATGTCTCTAATGTCCATTTGAAATTGTGAAGTCGCATGCACTTAGTGGTGTTTGAGGCCTTCATCTTTGAAATATGTGTTTAAGAGGTCATTGTGACATTGAAATGCTTTAGACAGACTCGTAACTTTGTTGTCAACTCATTGAAAGGATCCCTACAGTATAACTGCATGCCACAAAGTGATCCAAAACTCTTAAGGTTTCAGTAATTGTGTTTAGCATGGTTTTAGATTTGAATGTAATGTAATGTTTTGAGCATGAAATCAGTACAACAATTAGAGAGATTTGTACTTAGCAAATGAATGTAAATAGTGTAAATTAGTATTACAATCACAGAAGTGGCTTTTACCTTGTTTTCTTGATATTGTACACGGTAAAATGAATAATAGTTTGGGTTTGTTTTTGGATTTGTTGTAGATTTTCTGAGAGTGTACCTCTAGCCTAAGAATAAACTGTGACTGATTTCCATGTTCATGTTCATAATAGTGATTAGATTTATTATATTATTCAGCTTTGCTAATTGACCAACTAAAAGTTTCACCAAATGGGTTATTTTTTTGTAATCTACTTATTTCAAAAACGGAAAAAATATGTACAATATTTGAATATAAATGAGTGGGAAAGAAATCATCATCACCTCTCCAAGCTAAGAAAACTCTGCCAACTTTTTTATAAGAGGGGATTATAATTGGTTTTCTTGATACTGTTGTAGCTTTTCTCACAGAAGAACAACTATTGTACAGAGCTAGTTAGCAAAGACTCAGTTTCAAAAAATTGGTTTTTGTTTTTTTCTTTCGAAAATAAAAAACCTCTGTACAATAATTCAATCCTTCATTCTGTTATATTATATTAGTGTTTTTATTTAAATAATTTTTCCATTAAATTTATATTAAAATCTTACTTTTATTTTTAATTATTTTAATATATAAAAATAACAAATACTTTTGGTTTCATGTAGTTTATGTTTACATTGCTCTACGTTTATCTACACTTTTATCGGAACCCCTAACCCAATGTTCAATCCCAAGAGAAAACCTCGAACCCAATGTTCAATCCTAATTTTTAGTGTGCCAAAACCCGAACCCAATGTTCAATCCTATTTTTTAGTGTGCCAAAACCTGAACCCAATGTTCTATCCTAGTTTAAATTGTGTTGAAAAAAATATCCCATGTATAACATAAACTAATACACTGAGTAGTGATATAATAATTGAATGAATTATAATTCACACTCTTATTGTAACTATTCGAACAATAACATAAACTAATACACTGAGTAGTGATATAATAATTGAATGAATTATACTTCACACTCTTATTGTAACTATTCAAACAATATATTTACTCTTTCTATAAAACTGATTTTGAATGAAATTAATTCATATAAATACTTGAATAATTTATTTAAGTTTCAATCATTTTTATTTAAGTTTCAATCATTTTAAAAAATATCAAAGGTGAAATTATAAGATTTTTCTTAATTTTAGTTACTTTATTTTCCTGTAAAATTAATATAAATTACTTTACTTATATGAATATTAAAATATTTTACTTATGGTTAAGAGTGATAGTGAAATAATTTTACATCTCTTTCACATCAAATATATTTATTTTGGTTCTTCTTTCATTGGTTCCATATGTGTTGTGTCTAGTTATTTTCTTCTAACAATAAAAAAATAACAATATCAAGGTGTGGTTGTCTTGATATTTGTTTTTATACTAGAATTTATTTAATGTTTTTTTTTTAAATTTAAATAAATTAAACTTATTCGACATGTATCTTGATTTTCATTGTTGTGAGACATTTATGTTAGTGTGACTTTCTTTTTAAATTTAACTTTTTGCTATATTTTTTAACAAATATAAAAATCTAAATTTTACTTGTATTTTACTATCAATATATTTCACTTCTTTATTACCTTCTACATTCTCTAACTCCTTTAACTCCTCCTTCCAACTTCCAACATTTCCTTACGCCTCTCAATACAACTGCTAATTTATTGTATACAAAATATGAGTGAGCTTGTGATACTACTATGAATAGTCGCATACTCAACTAGAAGCCTCATTCGTTAGCGATACAATCACAGTGCGATATAAATTCTAATAAATATTCATGTCCCCTTGCAATTAAAAAGCCGCAAGTAATTTGAAGGAAGTAAAAGTTTGGATAGCTCTAATAAATATTCATGCCCCCTTGCAATTAAAAAGACGCAAGTAATTTGAAGGAAGCAAAAGTTCGGATTTGTTGGGATAAGGGGTTAAATATTACGGGTCCCTTTATCCATCCAGGAATTAAAATTTTTTATGATAGTTTTATTTTTAAACTATTTTTTTAGAAAATTTAATTTTAATCTTGGTAAATTTTTTATATAAAAAAATAATTAATAAAAATTTATCATTTTTTACTTTGGAAATGCATTCATAAGTAATTGGCTAACTATTAGACTTTTTGGTTTTTATGGGTATTTATTACTAGAATTCAGTGAGTAAAAATTGTCAAAATCTCAATTTTTTGTTATCTAATGTACATTTTTCAATACGTAAATGGGTTCAACATCGTCAAGAACCACCAAGGCATCCATATTTTGAAAATTTGTTGGCTCAATATTAAGCTTTTAAGAATTTTGGCCATATTTTAATTAAATTTGATTAGAAAACATCACTAGAAAATAAGTTTAAAAGTATAACATTTAGCCTATTTTCATTCAAAAAAATTAATATCATGTTAGTTCAAGCATTTCTTCTAATTTTTGAAAATTATATTCATAATTGCTCTCACATGAAAATAGTAAATGTAGATATTATTGCAAGTAAAGTAAACAATAAAATTTAACTTAACAGAAATTAAAATACACATACCATGTTATCCATTTAAGTCACTTTAATGCCAATCCCATTAAAAGAATAATATTTGTGAAATGAGTTTCAAACAAAAAACATAATGTGCATGAACCATGTAAATGTTCAAAATGTACATTCAATATCATCATGTAAACAAATTAAATTTTGAATAGTTTCACCAAAAGAGGTAATTGCCAAAACAAAACACCATTCCAAACATAAACATAAAAGAAAATATTTTAAATATTTAATATTCTTCTTTAATTAGCATCTTTCTAGATGTATTATACCTCTGCCATTGATGAATCAAGCCCAATTAGGGACACTCACATCAAGGCATCAAATGAAACTAACAATAGTTTTGTCCTTTAGGCATCCCTTATTATGTTTTTTCTTGAGAATTCTCTCTCACATGCAAATATACTTGCAGGAATAGTAAGTATTGTCTACCACAACTTTGACATGTTAGGAAATTTTTTATGAAATCCCGTAACATAAAAAAGCCTCCAAACATCTTTCATGGATGATCCCTCATAGTTAGCACAAAGAGTGTCAAAAAATGGATGCAACTCCTTCAAACAAGCTTCAAAATAAGATGTTGTTTTGTTTTCTTCACTTTCACAATCATATATTGTAAGTGTTGAAAAATATTTTCGAGCCAACTTTTTGAATTTTTTTCTTTGCCATGAACATCCTCTAAATAATGGCAAGGGCTAAAAAACTTGTTGGGTTGAAAAATGCAAGATTAGGGAATATTTCATTCAAACTCTATACAAGAGCTTTAACATGATATTTTGCAAGTTGTTTACAACTCTCTACAAAACCTCAATAAAAGTTTTCCATGGTTGTTTTTGTATATCAACACAACCACAATATGAATGTGGAATTGATACAAATTGTAATTCATGCCTATGAACAAGCCCCTCGTTATCAAAAATTTCTAGAAAGCCAAATTTAGAGGCATCTCAAATTTAGATAAATAACATGTGCCATCTGCAAATGTGTCACTTCTTAAAAACCTCCTTTTTAAGGTGTTTACAGTGAAATCTATGGTTGCCCTAAAGAGGTGACATCAATGTACTCTTCTTCGAATTTATTGTTCAACTTGTTTAATTCACACATTATATCTTCAAGCATATGTAAAAAAAATTATACTGAAACTACCTTGACTTATCATACCATGAGTCTTTTATTTCATTTTTCCACAATGCTAATATGGGAGGCATAAGTACAACAAGTCTTTCAATGACTTGTCCCTCTGAAAGCCATCTAACTCCATGGATTTGAAGAGCTTGAAGAGTTTCAAGTTGCATAAGTTTTTTTCGAGAAATAAGTTGACTATTTATTTCATAGAATTTTGCACCCAAGAATATACCTTATTTGCTAATTTCTCAACAAAAAATAATTCAGGTATTCTTTTTGAAGCATCTGGTGCAGTTAAAGCTTCACGATAAGCAATGAAATGAACACCTAAAATATTAGGTACATATTTCTTCTAGAAAGTAATAAAACCATTTTTATTACCAACTGTTGAAGAAGCACCATCTATGGAAACTCCTATCAATATTTATTTTTAAAGACATCATGATTCCATTAAATGTTTGATTGCATCTTAAGTTGTTTTCCCTTTTCCATCACAAACATTTATGAGCTCTAAAAACTATGACATTGGAGGCCCCGATCCTTTTGAGTTTAAAATTGTGGCATAAACCACAAGATTAGGGGAAATTTTAGGGGCTAATATTCACAGGTGGGATAATATTCCATGTTTTTTCCAAAAAAAATCGTCAATTTCCATTTTTCTAAAAATGAATTCGCCCAATTTTTATAGTATAAAATTATTTTACCTTATAAATCACTGATATTATATATTGTCTAATATAAAATAATTAGAAATCTAAACATTTTTACAAAATTATTATCAAACATTTTAAAATTTGAAAATTAAGGACTTGTAAAATTCACCAAGGTTTCTAAACTTTAAGATAAACTTCCATCCTTGAAATTTTCCTTGCACAAGATGTTCCTCGAAGTTACGATATGTACTTTCATCTAACATTAATGAAAATAAACCTGGGCTATCTATAATTTAAAAATTTGTAGCTCTTCAAGATATTGGGATATAGCAAAAAGGAATTCTTTTGCAGCCATGTGATTTTTATATGGTGTATAGCCTTTATTCTTTGGCATATTTGGTGTTTGGAAGGACATTGCAAACAAGCAAAGAGATTCATATTCTAAGAGTGAAAGATCCTCTTGCACCATCCAATACACTAATTTCATAGTAGTGATGACAATTTCTTTGTTCCTATCATCAATGCATGCAATGTGTTCAATAATAGGCTTCACTTTCTTCTCATTTACACATATCCACTTTTCTTGTGAAAGTTTATGGATGTCTTAACTAGCATGAACAACTACAGAATCATGTTGCAAGGTAGAGAAATCAGTGCCAATTCCCCATGGCCCCGTTTACTTATGTGTTTCACAATATATGGATTTCATATTTGTTTTTCCTTCATGTGTTGCCTCTCTCAACCACTTATACTCAGTTTTCCATTTCTCATGAAACTCTCTTCTTAATTTTTTTTTCTTTTGGGTGCTAGGTTCACCCGTTGAAATTCTTCATCACATTCTTCATTATTCCCTGAGATATCTAAATCTTCATTCATATCAAAATTAGGATCCTCTTTATCAGGCGATGAAACTTGAGATGTAGTAGACCATCCAAAGAACTTTTTGATAGAAAGTTGATTCCCTTTTTTTGAAGACATTTTTATTTTTATTTTTTATTTTATGTATAATACATATTTAATAAAAATGAATTAATTAGATATATATGAATTTCAATTCATCAATTAAAAACATATTAAAAAATAAATTGTGCACAAACTTAATAAATTACCAAAAAAATTCTATCATCAAGCAAAGGTTCCTATCTCATGGTTTTTTAAAATATGCTTGAATTTAAAAATATATTTACTTAATTATTTAATTTTTATAAGTGATAATAAAATTCCATCATAACTATGAATGGGATCATAAGTAACTATGTGTTATATTTATCATATCAATACACCTTAAAAAAAAAAAGTGTACTAAGAACAATAATATTGAGGGGAATAGAGTAACACAAAATTTAAAAAATCATGCAAGTATACAATGCATCTCGTATACATTAAATAACATTGCATCATGTGTACATTAAATTTTTTTGACCATGTTCCATGGTATATAATATGATTTGGAACTGAGGCTAAAGTGGACATTAACTCTTATCCATGAGGTTGTGGAACTAACCAAATGTTAATACTAATGTGATCTAGGTGGATATTGGTGGCCACCCGCCTATTCCACTTGGACCCCACCATTTTTTCTTTTAGTTTTTTAGTTTCCATGATTATAGCACAATTTACTATTTTTGGCAGTTTTTTGGGTCCTGAATTTCCAGAGCCGTTTTGAGGCACTAAACAACGTTTTTTTGGGGAAAATGGGACAAAAATAGGGTTTTCACGGATGTTGGTCACTCAAAATTTGTATTCCTTGGATAGATATTTCTAAAATGGTATTTTGCATGTAAAACGGAGATCGTATGCCAAAGTTACGTCCCTGAGAAGTTGATTTACCAATTTACCCAAAAAAGGCCCATAGTTTTTGCGCTTCATCTCCTAGGGTTAGGTTTTTGGATGTTTAGGGTTTTCAATTGTTTCTCAATAATAAATAGGCCTTTGAGCCTCATTGTAACATAGTTCATATTCATGTAGCTGCCACATCTCTTCTTAGAGATAAGCTACCATCGCTCGAGCTAGTTTATTTTCCATTCTCTTTGTAAGCATTTTTCAATATTTGATATTAATGAAATGAAATTTCATTCCTGTTGCATCTCTATGTTTATGTTTATTTTTGTATTTTATTGTGTTACTGGATATGTCTGGATCAGTGGTATCCGAGCGTTCTTCTCTTTCTCGTTTTTTATTTGCATGTCCCCAACGAGGTTAGGGTATAAGGAGTTTGGGCTCGATCTGGTTGAACCTTTGCAAGATCAGCCTCGCAAACCTTGTCGGCCTCCCATGGTAGCAGAAAAGAAAGACAAGGGAGCAGGATATCCTATCAAAATATTGCTCGAGGAGGCTCTCGAGAAACAAAGGAACGCAATGATGTATAAATTTTCCCAGATCCTTCAATGACTACCCACCGATGACGCACCTTCATCCAACAACCACTCTGGAGGCGCCACTCCTTCTAAGGTACAAGTAAAATTTGAAATTCCCATATTTGAGGGCCAAATAGATGTAAACGTCGTAGATAGATGGCTGAATATATTAGAAGGATATTTCTCCTTTCATGAATTTTCCAATCGGGAAAATATTACTTTTTCACTCCTTAAAGTCGTCCCCCATGTCAAGGACTAGTGGGAAACCTACTGTGAGCAAAAGGAAGAGAGGGAAACCTCCCTGTTCTCGGCTACACCCACTTGGAATTATTTCTGATACACCATCAAGGAACAATATTATCTCGTGGGGAGATACGAGGACAAGTAAATACAATGGACTACGTTGTGGAAACAAATGGATCAAGATGTGCATGAGCTGACGAATCTGTTCCATACCCTGCACACAAAGTTGAGTATCAAATATTTGGAGAAACATTTGGTGCTAAGGTACCACAGCTTTATGCATAGATACATTCAGGAGGAAATGGAGTTCCTTGACATCTTCTCACTTGGTGCAACATACCGATATTCTGCCAAGATTGAGTATAATTTAAAAAAGAAGAAGCAAGAGTTTGGATCTATGAATCAGAAGCAAGGGAAAGGCGCCCCCAAACCACATAACAAAGGACAAAGCCAAGTTGGGGCAACCTAGGAAAACTCGCTAAAGCCACAAGCAAAGAATAACACCGCAAATCCAAAGAAGGACATGGGAAACGATGTGAGTTCCATAAGATCTCCACTCAAAAAGCAAGTGAGTGTCGAGCAAAGCAGTCACTGGTGGTTGAGTTGAAGGCTTTCAAATCAGATGCATATTCTAAATCTAAGTCAGAACCTAAAAACGGGAATAAAAAAGGGAAGAAGATTATCGATGCAGAGCCCAACACCACTGTTTCCACCAACAAGATCTAGAAGGAGGAACCCGAAGAACCAGAGGAGGGGGAACACCTATTCCATTCCCAGATGTGGGTGAAGGGTTCCCTGCTGTAGTTCATTGTCGACATCGGGAGAAAAAAGAACCTAATTTCAGCAGAGGTCGTGAAGCAGTTGGGCTTGTCAACCACATCACACCCGCAACTGCACACATTCGGGTGGCTTCACCAAGGATGGGATCTCAACGTCAGCCAATAGTGTTACCTACCCTACAACATCAATCCCTTCATGGATGAGGTATTATGTGATATTTCTCCTCTTGATGTTTGTAATGTATTATTATTCCAACCATAATTTTGGAAGTGACATGTTGTGTATGAGTCTAGGCCTTGTGCTGCTAATGTTACTTTGGGAAATATGTTGTACATGGTATCGAATGTAGCACCACCTACCGTCATCTCTTTTATCATTGCAAAATAATGAAGTAAGCTCATTTCCAAAGTCGGGAAATTTGTTTTCCTGATGATCCACCCTTGGGGAAAGAATATGACTGTAGCCATAACCTCTAGATAGGGCTCCTTTGCATGACAACAACAGATGGACAAGGTCGTGGAGGAGTATGGGGACATCTTCACCTCACCCACAGGGGTACCTCTGCATTGTCAGGTCAAGTAGTCCATTGATCTGACTCTGGGTGTGATGCTACCCAATGGATCGATCTATCGACACTTTGTTATGGAGAATGGCGAAATCAAGAGGCAGATTCTGGAGCTGCTGCAGAAATGTCACATCTGACTGAGTTAATCGCCCTATGGGAGTCCAATCGTGTTGATGTAGAAGAATGATGGGACTTGGAGACTATGTATTGACTATCAAGTGTTGAGCAAGATCACTGTCTGAAATAGGTATCTAATCCAATGGATTGATGACCTTTTGGACTAACTCAAGGGGGCCAAATATTTCAGCAATATCGACTTGAAGTCTGAGTATCACCAGGTACCAATCAAAACCTTCGATGTGTGGAAGACTGCCTTCAAAGTCAAGGAGGGCCTTTTTGAATGGCTATTCATGCATTTCTGGTTGACGAATTCTCCCGCAACCGTCATGAGGTTGATGGATTACATCTTGAAACCATTCACCAACTCATTCGTGGTGAAGTATTTGGATGAAATCTCGATCTTCAACCAGATTTGGGAAGAACACCTCCACCACATTCGACATGTCCTCGATACAATGTGACAACACAAGTTGTGTGCCAATTTGGAGAAATTCACTGTTGGCATGACCTAGGTTCAATATCTGGGATACATTATTGATAAGCAGGGGGTGCATGAGGACCTAGCCAAGATCTAGGTCATTCGGGATTGGCCAGCCCCAGCTACTCTAACAGAGCTCCATAAATTTCTTAGTCTTGCCAATTTCTACCACAGGTTCCTGTTGCGGTTCTTTCATATCACTTGGCCTTTGAGTCAAGTCACCAAGGGAGGAGCGAAAGAAAATTTATTTTGGTAGGAATATTGAGAGAAGGAATTCGTAGAGTTGAAGCATCGCCTCTGCTCTACACCAGTTCTCATATTAAAATACTTGCAAAAACCATTTGAAATCGAGACATATTCCTTTGACTATGATATTAGGGAAGTACTTAATCAACAAGGGCATCCAGTGGCATATCACAGTGAGGCACTTTTAGACACGGTCTGAAAGTATCCCACCTATGACAAAGGAATGTATTCCATTATGTAGGCCTGCTGACAATGTAAGCATTACATTTTTGGGAAGGAAATGGTCATCCACATAGATCACTGACCCTTGCAGTTCATACAGACATAAGGGGAGTTGTAGAATGATCGCCATCATAAATGGTCCACATACCTTTAACAGTTCCATTTGACCACCAAGTAAAAGAAGGTCAGCACCAATAACATTGTAGATTGCCTCAGCTGACCACAAATCGTGGCACTAACCACTGTGATCGACTCTTGTGGGCACAAGACTTCGGGTTGGATGCATCTCTATAAAAGTGATCCAGAATTTGGCAACACATACCAGACACTCTTGGAGGGTAAGAAAGTTCCAAAATTTCACCTCTAGGATGCACTTTTATGCCACCTGGGACACCTCTGTGTTCCTTAAAGCAAGTGTGTCAAGATGATTTGAGAAGCGCACTACAGTAAGGTCACTAGAAATTTCAGGGTTGAGAAAATAGTGGCAGTACTGCAAAAGTATTTCTATTGGCCGAACCTTCGACATTGCCTGTGCCATTTCCAAACTGACCATCAAGAAGCAAGGCCTATATATTTCGATGCCTACCCTTAGTCGGACTTGGGAATCCATATCCATGGATTACATGTCGGGACTTCCTTCTACCAAGCATGGAAACAACTATATTTTTTTGGTTGTTAACAGATTCTCTAAAATGACCATTATATCAGTCTACAAGAATAATATCACAACAGAATCCATTACTAAACTCTTATTTGAACGAGTGTGAGTATAATTTGGGATCCCACAATCCATTTTCTCAGATCAGGATAGCAGGTTCCTTAGTACATTTTGGTCAAGTATCTGGTCGATACTGGACACCAAGCTCAGTAAGTCCACAACGTTACACCCCCAAACTGATGACCAAACAGAGGTCGTCAACAAGATGATCGTACACATTCTGTGCATGTAAAAATTGAAGTATCGATACACATGGGACGAAATCCTCCCCTATCTCTAGAACAACTCTAATCGGGATCTCCATAGCTAAACTGACCACATCCCCTTTCAGGTGGGCTTGGGATTCCAACCACTATGTCCCATTGATGTGGCCATACCATTTGTAGCTACTCAGGCATATTCGGATCATGTCCAGCCTGAAACTGAAAAGGTGAACAACTTCATTGAGCACATTCAGTACATCCACCAATAGGTCCATGACATATTGGACAGAGCCAATGCTAAGTACAAGTAGTGACATGATTAACATCGGGTGCCACACAAGTTTTAGGTGGGTGACAAATTTTGGCTACATTTGCAGAAGGAGCACCTCACTGGGCCCCACCGCAAGCTTTGCCCACTCCTATATGGGCCATACACCATCACCAAGGTGGTAGGGGACAATGCCGTCGAGCTCTGTATTTCCCCATTCCTTGGTCTACACCCAGTGTTCAATGTGGACCACTTTCAACCTTACTTTCCACCATTTCTGGACACATCTGACATTGCAGAACAACTCACACCAACAGAGATAAACCCCGACTACATGGAATAGACCATAATGGATCAGATCATGAACACGTAGATCAAGAACACTTGCCAGCAGAAGATCCAGTTGTATTGGGTTGTCAAATTTGTCCAACTCCTGCACCAAGGCAAGTGGCCAACTAGGGAACAAGTTCAACAAAAGTTTCCTCATCTCATGAAGGAACTCAACGCAATGGGGACCATTTCTTCCTAAGGGGGGAGGATTGATCCAGGTGGATATTGGTGGCCACCTGCCTATTCCACATGGAACCACACCATTGTTTCTTCCATTTTTTTCAGTTTCCTTAATTGTAGCATGGTTTATTATTTTTGATAGTTTTTCAAGTCCTGAACTTCCGGAGCCGTTTTGAGGCCCTAAATGACGTTTTTTGGGAAAATCGGGACCAACATTGGTCTTTGTTAAATCTAGGTCACTCGAAAGTTATAGTCCTCATATAGATATTTATAACAAGGTATTGTGTGCGTCAAACAAATATTGTATGCCAAAGTTACGTCCCCAAGAAGTTGATGTACCAATTTACCTAAATGGGGCCCATAGTTTTGCCACTTCATCTCCCAGGGTTAGTTTTTTTGGATGTTTAGGGTTTTCCATTATTTCTTGATAATAAATAGGCCTTTGAGCCTCATTGTAACATAGTTCATAGGCATGTAAATTGCACTTCTCTTCTCAGAGATAAACAACCACCACCCGAGCTAATTTATTTTCAATTTTGTTTGTAAGCATTTTTCAGTATTTGATATTAATGAAAAGAAGTTTTATTCCTATTGCATCTCTGCGTTTATGTTTATTTCTATATTTTATTGCGTTCCTGCATAAGTATGGATCATAATGTTTATTTAATCATGTGAATCTATGTTGAAACTTGAGGTTAACCTTCATCATCTAAGAGAATATGAGAAGCTACAATTATAAATATAAATTCCTAGTTTGCTAAAGCCAATAGATTATTTATAATGAAACGACAACCTACACATGTTTGTTAACTCTTAGTTGCAAACCCACCCAAGATGCCATTTTTTATAGTGTTATTTCACTAAGGTTGCTAATATAGTCAATCATTATAAGTACCATAAACAATAGATGCTAATAGTCAACATACTAGATGTAACCATGGAGACTATGAATGGAAAATAAGATATTATTAAGTTTTTTATGAGATCAAAATTTTTATTTAAAGGACAAGGATTGTCATATAGTTTAGATTGAGAGTAAAAAAAAGAAAAAAATATTATTAAGATAAATAGTTTTTGTGTTAAGAACTTTTTACAACTCACTATGAAGGAGAAAGTGCTCAACAATTTCAATTAGAGTATTGAAAATATTTGTGAGCACTTGGATTCGACACTCTTAACAATCCCTCCTAAATGCATCTATTTTCAGGTGATTAAAGTTGGCACAACCCAAAATTCAATTAAAAAAAAATTAATCTTATCATTTTTATTCATCCATCAAAATTTAAATGTCAAAATCAATTTACTCATATTACAAATTGTAAAAATAGGATAAATAGAAAATAGTTTAATATGAGTTAACTTGTCTTATTTATAGTCATTTTAAATGTATAGATAAATTTGGTATCCATGTAGGTAAATATGGAAAAGTAAAAAATTTAAATAAAAAGAAATTTAATCTTATCTTATCGAAATATATCAAAGTTTTAAGAAAAAAATTCAAAAAAATTAAGAGATTTCGATTTTGCTTCATCTAAAAAAAATCATTGTCTTTTTATTTATAAATTTGCTATAAATATTAATAATATATTTAATTTGAAATTACTTCATAACAATTAAAAATCAAATATACTATTTTTAATGCGTTAAGTATAAAAAAACTTATAATTTTACATTAATAAATAAAAATAACAAATATAAAAATTTCAATGAACTCTACAATTTATTCTTTATAAAAATGTCTAACTAAATCCCTCGATCAGGGTGATCATTAAACGGTGGCTGCTGGTCATAAACCTGTCCAAGTGGCCTCTCCACTTCATGCAAATTAATGAACGCTATACGCGAGATATTATGGAGGCGCGTGAAGGATAAGGAAGCACTGCCAGGGAGGGTAAGACAGCCTGTGCTGTCAGAACGTGGAGAGGGAAACATCAATCTCGAAAAACGGTTTCAGACTTGTTTAAGGAATAACAGAGGTAGTGAGCCATCCATTGCAGCATACGCACAGAGGAGTGAAAGGACGGTAGCGGTCTTCATCAGCACCAAGCTCATTTTTCTACTGGGGTATGTAATTTTCCTTCCTGAATCCATGCTCATCACCAAAATTGGGGAAATGTATCTGGTTAGGAACAAGTGAGGAAATCCTTGCAATAACTGTTTTGTATGGTTTGTGTTAGTTCATTTACCAGTGGTTGAGCCCTGCTTCTGTGACACTTTCTTTAATAATCCTAATAACCATACGCACGACAGTAGGCGGTGCCATCCTTGTTTAATTCTCAAAATTAGAGGTTGCATGGTGGATTATTCCAATATACATAACGCCGATAGGAAGGTCTGCTGTAGCTTTAGTTGTATACCCTATTTTCTGGTCAACAGATTCAGTTTTCTGTTGAAAGCTCTATTTAATCTGGGGTTTGATAGCTGGGGAAGTTTTATTATCTTGGTTAAAACCCACAGGAGTCATTATCGGGGGTTACGGGTCTGGGCATACTCTATTATAAGCCATATGTTGTCTCAGCCTCGTCGCCTTCCAAACAGTCTTGGTCATATAATATTTGTTCGTAGGTGCTTGGTATATCACTGGGTTCTTTATCATTTTTGGACTCAGCGGATTCATAATAACGTCGAGGAGCTTCAGAACCATCCAAAAGATGTTATGGGCAACAAATTACAAAGTTTAATTGTTACTTCCTTTTCTTATTTTCTTGTTCTCATTCCAAAGCACGGGCTACTTATAACTCAGCTCACAATGGTCAATAGGCAAACAAGAAATTCGTCGGCCCAAACAACTGATAAAGGGAAATAGAATATGGTGCAACCAACAGAGAAGAATAGGAAAAGAGGGAGGAAGACAAAGGAAGAGGTGTTAATGAACCTCTCCACCACCTATTCACTTAGCAATTCATCACAGGTCAGACAGGAAATACATGGTTGGGAGAGAGAAATGTAGCAAAATGAGGAAGACAATGATGCGGAAGCAGAGATTCTGGACTTTGTGACTAATCCTGGAAATCCTAGAGGCCGCCTATCTCTTTGTAATCAAACAATCCACACATATTGGATTGTTAAATGTTTGATAGCCAAGGCAATGCAGAGTTTTCATCCTACTAGAGAGAAGCCGGAACCAAAGATGTTAGATTTACTGCAAGATATTGATAATCAGCTGCAACACATCAAGGTTACTCAGTACCAAGCCACTGACCACATTGGCAGAATAGATGATCATATTGGAAGAATGGAGAAGCAGATTCAATTATTGCAACAAGTTGATATGCCAGGATCCACTGAAAAGGATCCTGCCCCAATTGAATCTTCAGATGGATAGAAGTTTAGTTTCTTTAATAGCATGAATTTTGGTTTTTTGCAAAGGACTATAGGTCCAAACAGTTACTTTGATAATAGATTAAATAGTCAGATAGCATATGAAACAAGAAGTAGAATGACACTTTTTCAGTTTTGGATGGATTTTAAAGCATTAAGGTGGCTAATAAACCTGGTTTCCTACAGGCAGGTTGACGCTGCAAACTTTCTATCTCTGTAACTTGCTTTTAAAAATATAAATAGAAAATGACAAGGCACTACTAAATTTACAAAAATAAAATAAAATGTCTAACTAAATAAATTTATTAATACTAAATTTTAAGTTTTAAAATAATTTGCATTTAACTAAATTTGAAAAACTATATATATCAAATATTTATGTAATTTATTAACCAATTGTTAATACCAAACTGTTATATTACCTATTTTGGAATCAAAATTGCCTATTTTTAAATAAAAAATAATTATATTATTATCATTATAAGTGGAGTCATTATTGTATATTGCTTTATATTTGTTTTCTTTGTTCCAAGATTCTAAAGTTGTAAGTGAAAGTAGAGGTGAAAAGTTACGTGGCCCCATTCATGCAGTCTAGTAAAAACACCATTTTGAGCCTTTATATGTTTAATTTGTACTTCTACACATGCTAATATGCTATTATTTCTATAAATTCTTCTGATATAAAAAAAATATCTTATCACGACTACTAATCCTGGAGAAACATGTTAGACTATTCATTTATGCGAACCAAAACCAATAACCAAGAAAACACACAACCGATAAATTTGAAAAAATCTCTATCTCTCACACACATATATATAACTCATTAAACATTAATTAAACATTAATGGGTTTAAGAACGTAAAGCTCAACTCCATTTACTAGTTTCATAACATTTTCCTCTGTAAAGGGAACCTTACAAGTCACGATCACATTTCAAATGCACAAAGGAAAAAGAAAAAAACAATAAGGTCAAGGCTATTATATCTGGCAGGTCATGCCTTAGAATTCTCAAATCTCTTTCCATATGTATTACTTTCTATTCTCTGCATCAATACGTGCCATGCCATCCATTTCGTCAATATTGTAACCAATGCCATCCATTTCGTCAATATTGTAACCAACGTTATTTCTTGACCTGATTGCAGCTGCTTCTGTTGCAAATCCAAAGGTAACATCTCAATCCTAGTCTCTATGAGACTGCATGTAAGGGGATGCAAAGAAGTGAAGCGGTGGAAGGTCATATAGAAGAACAAGGTTTGTAGGGTTACGAAGATAGTTTCATAGGTTGCAACATTGGCATCAAATTGACTAAAGTAAGAACTAAAGTTAAGAACGAGAGGTAAAAAGGTTCATGTTTCTTAAATTCTACTTAAAAGGTCATGGGAAAGCATGAAGATGAGTTATATTTTTGAACTAACTGTGATGATGAAATTTCAATGTTTTTTTTTTATTGAATTGCATTGCTCAAAATTCATATATAAATTATAAATTTTGATTCAAAGTAAAAATACAATATGTGAAGAATTATGTTTTGTCCTAATTATATTTTTTGCAAAAAAAATTAGTGTCGTATAATCTCCCAATTTTCCGTTAAATACAATATATGTCCTTGCAATTTTTCGAAAAAATTAAGAGAGATGCATGTGTTCACTTAAGGTAACTTAGTCTAAAAAGTGTGTGTGTGTGTATATATATATATATATATATATATATATATATATATATATATATATATATATATATATATATATATATAAATAAATAATTTCTCTATTATCCTCACTTATAATGCTACGTTCAGAAACTAAGATTTTCATATTAAAAGCTTATTTTATTATGCAAAATTATATTTTTTTATTATTTTTCAAAGTTGGAAAAGTAATATTTCAGTTGCATTTTGGAGACACGTGTTTAGGTAAGGGTTTTTCAACTCTTTAAATAAATTGAAGACCCAAGAATACCCTTTTGAATAGAATTTGTAAATTAAGATAGTGGCATTTTTTGAAAATTTTTCATTGTGTATATTTTATGTCATTGATTTTTTATTCAACTCATTTGAAAATATCCAAACAAAATTCAAGTGTTATGTTTAAAATAAATTAGATGAAAAATATCATATAAATTCAAAGGTGTAAAATTCATATGCTACTGGATAGATGATCCTTTCACGAATACAATGTGAGAAACTCTGCCACTTAAGGACAATTTATGCCCTAAATCGGATAGGGTACAAAATAGGGTTGCAGAGAAGTCTTCGAAGAGGTGATGAAAATGAAAATTTTATGACTTCAGCTTGATCGAGTGCTTTAAATGCTTGATCGAGTGCTTAAATTCAAAATTCAAATTTATTGATTGAGCATTAAAGAAACGCTTGATCGAGCAACATACATGGTTAACCAACGACTCAATCGAGCCATTAAAAAGCTAACCCTCCAATGACCTTACCAAATTTTTATTAATGGAATTAATGGTGGATCATATGGCTCAAGGGATCTATCAAGCATATAGCTTGATCGAGCCTCTGTTGTTAACAAATAGTTTAGTTTCTAAATTTGACTGTGCAAAAAAAAAACTTTCATAGAGAAATAATAGAGCGTGGAAATTACTCAAAGATTCACAACAAACATGGGAAATTGGATATTTGGATCTAGAAAAGGAAATCAATTCCATCCACATAAGAAATACGAGAGAAAGCTAGAGAAAGGATGAGAAAAAGATGTTAGACATTGAGAGAACAAGAAATTCATGCAAATACATGTAATTCAAATTTTCTCACTTCTCATATTACTTGCTTCATATTGTATGCATTAAGAAATATGATTGAAAACTATAAACAAATGGATAATGAAATTAATACAATTAAGATAAAATAAGAATTGAAAGTCATACAATGTAGTTAAAAAATGAGATGTAACAACAACTAAAGAAAATCACTTGAAACCATACAAATTATTGAAAACCACTTGAAACCATGAAAATTAATTAAAACTACTTGAAACCATGGTTTAATGGAATTTTTTGAAACCACTTGAATTCATGAAAATTATGAACTACCTTTGAATTGTAATGGTTTAAAATAACCCACAAAATTGAGGATGTGATTTAACCAAAGAAAACCATTGGAACATAATTTCCATATATTATTTACATGAATTACAATTCATGACAATTTATTTACA
Source organism: Pinus albicaulis (assembly GCA_034641835.2). NCBI lineage: Eukaryota > Viridiplantae > Streptophyta > Pinopsida > Pinales > Pinaceae > Pinus > Pinus albicaulis. Next base: position 479,803,824 of record CM076578.1, read on the forward strand.
AGAGGGATTCGCAAAATTGGTTTTCAAATAGGTGCTCCAAAACCTAGAAACATTAGCTTGATTAATGTTTTATATCCAAAGTAGGAGTTAAAAGAGATAAAATGTGGAAATATCTGTAAAAATTTTAATACAATTATGTATTGCCTGGACTCTCCTGATCTAAAAATTATATGCCTTTGTTAAATACAGAATCGCTTCTACAAAAATATTTGCGGAAATTTAAAACACAATCGCCAATTGCAAACACATGAAGAAAGATTAATCACACATAACACAAATGTTTTACCGGGAAAGCATAAAGCTAAAAACCCCACTATCATATATTATGTATATATCATGGATTATGAAACAATCTCATACAAAACTCTACTCCAAGAGCTCTCAGTACAAGATACAATCGTCTCACAAAGTCATGCAAAAATTGGCAAGTTCCTTAGCCAATTTATTGTCTCTAGACAACCTGCCTCCACTGCGCAATCTCTAATGGTAAAGAACCTCTGAATGAATCATTCTAGCCTGCCTTGACTGCGCAATACTCATAGGCACATCAAATGTGTGTGTGGTTGCATGTGTGCACCCACTAATGTCACAACTGATAGTCAAACTGTCCCTTTCACCTACATCTCAACTGGGTCTCCACTGGATCTGACATGCATGTAGTTAACAGTAGTAATATTCAGTTGCATGTAAGATCACTAATTGTGAATTAATTAATAATTAATTCACCGATCTCTCACTACTGTATCTCCAGTTACAACTAGCACAATTGAGTTTAACTCACTTAACTGAGTTAAACTACTTTACAACTCACATAACTACACATCCAACTCTGTTACGACTTCGAATCACTCAGTTACAGCTAATTCCACTTGCATGTCCCACCAACCAACGTTTGAACTCAAATTTCCTATAGCTATCTGATTTTCCACTTCAGTTAACTATTTCCAAGTGCTCATTGAGAATAGATTAATGTTTATTGTCCAAATATTATTAGGGGATAATAATAGTCGACATACATCTATAAATAGACATGTGATCTATAAATAGAACTCGCGCATACATCTAAAAATAGAACATCATCTATAAATAGAATTTTCTCACCATCTATAAATAGACATCATCTATAAACATAATTTTCTCATGCATTTTAAAAATAGACTTCCACCTAAAAATAGCATCTGTGGGCCCCACCTAGTATAGGTGCTTAATTTTCACTAGGATCAAGGATGTTGTTTCTAGATGCCAATTTCACTGTTTCTTGTTGCAACATTCAACACTCCCTCTCAACAAGGAAGGAATATCTTTGCATGCGACATGCAACTCCATGCATGTGTTGTGCAACCTTTGCATGCAACACTTCTCTAGTGTTTCTCGCACATGCAACACCTTCATGCAACACTTCGGAAACTGAATAGACTCCAAAAAACTGAATCAGTATAATGCATCTGTCATCAAAGTCTTATGACTTCTGTTGGTACCAACTGCACATGTCTTCTGGATCCACTACGTTGTTAACCTCTGCATCCATGCACTCTGCACTTACTGTCAACTCTGATCCGCACTCCAGTATCCGAAACTGTCACTTTGATTTCATGTCCTCACAACATCTGACTGCATCAATCCAACTGATCCTGCTACTGTTGTACTGTGGGCTCCTCGTAGCCAAGTTCGATTCATGAGATCCACACCATATCAATGAATATTGCCCAGAAATTTCTTCTTAGGATTATCCATGCATGTCGCCCCACCTCTCACCTGGTGGTATAGTTGAATGCACTCCCTCTGCCCATCCGGCACAAAATTTCTATGCATGAGTGGTTTCTCCCACTCCATGATCCTCATCTTATGGCTGCTACACATCCCAAGGTTCACTCTTACCTACATGCAAATCCCGCTCCCTCACTGTTGGGTGTGGAGCCTGATTATCTTGTTTATTTTGTATCACACCGTTGGACCCCTGTACCTTAATGGGGCCGGAAACGCTGCCCGTAATTAAAAGCTGCCTGAGGGGTCCAGGGGGGGCGGCTGCGACTTTATGGAGCCCCCCCTTGGCGGGGTTTCGGGGGCAGCACCCCCGAAGCTAAAAATAGATGTAAAATTGCCTTGTAAAAGTATAGTAATTTCTAGTCAATCTGGGTCGTTCATTAGGCGGATGATCTGATGGTAGAAATTATGTTTATTTTATGGTTTTTTGCCCTAGAAGGCAACCCCTCGCGTGTATGAGGGTATTGTATTGCGGCTGTGTATTGTATGTGTATTCTCAGAGCGAGAAACAAAGAGAGAGACTGAGAGAGAACAGAGGATATTACAGTGGATATGATGTAGGATGTGCCTTTTCATTTTGCTGGATAATAGAAAGGAAGGACTGACTATTCAAGGTGGATGTAGCCCAAACTGGGTGAACCACGTATATCTGTGTCTCTCTGGTTTTATGTGTTTTGTGTGCTTGTGTTTTCCGCATATTTTATGTGTTTCATTTCTTTGTAATATTTAATTTTCTAACACTCACAAGTGTCAATTGCATGGCTTTCTCACACTTCCCAATAGTAGGAAGCTCTATAGAAATCCCATCTACATCAAGTTTGTCGAGATTCTTAACTCGAATCCCAACCTTCTTGGCTTGCCCTATTGCTTTGTGTCACAGGAAAAATTTTCCTGCACTAAAGACAACATCATAGCCTCTATCCTCTAACATTGCAACTGAGACTAAATTGTTCTTCAAACCTGGTACATGCATTACATATTTAAATGAAAGAGTTTACCTAATGCCCTCTGAAAGGTAATGGTACCAATGCCGGTCACACTGTATCCATCGTCGCCCAACACAATATGCATCTGGAGATCTTTCTCCTCCAAGTTACCAAAAAATTTCTTATCTCTCGTCATGTGAAAGGAAGCACCACTATCCAGGTACCACCTTGATCCCAATGCACTTGACACCATGCATGCGATCAATGAGAAGTCAAGATTTGGCTGCCATACATGTGATCAATGAGAAGTGCTTTGGCTATCTTTTTCTTCTTCTTATGTGTACAATTTGTGGAAATATGTCCATAATCATGACAGTGAAAACACTTCACTTTGGACATGTTTTGCTCCTTTCCATCTTCACCGGCCTCAGATTTAGAATGGAATTTTTTCCCCTTCCCCTTCTTCACCTTGGTAGCCAAAGCACAATCCTCTTCATCATCAAGCTTTGATGAAGAGCCATCTTTGGTGTTCCACTTGAACTTCTCCTGCACTAGATCATACCACATTCGTTCCCATTTCGACAGTTTTTCCCGTCCGTTGACAGAGTCTTCATAACTATGCCAACACTTAGGAAGTCCCAAGAGAGCCAAGCTCATCAAATCAACATCATCAACACTTACTCCTACACTCCCAAACTCATCCCTACATTGGACAAAATTTGTTAAGAATATTGAAATAGTGTCGTTCTTTTCCTTATTGATCTTTCTGAGTTTATCCTTCAGCGCCAATTTCCTATGGTCGTTGTTGCTTTGGAAAGGATTTGTCAAATACTTCCACATAGCATATGGAGTGGCTTTCCCATGAAGGCTTGAGAAAATGTGGTCTCGTACACCTTCCAAAAGAATCCTCTTCGCCCTTGCTACTTTATTTTTCCATGCATCATGTAATGCAGCATCTGTCGAAGTAGGCTTAGGAACATCTCTGTCGATGAAATCCTTCAAGCTATTATCTTTGAACACTGCCTCCATCCTGTCCTTCCAAGAAATGTAGTTATAGTTTCCCTTGAGTGAATACTCTAGTCGCAAGCCATTGAAAACCATTTCAATGTTTGCTCAATTGTCGCACCAAGAAATTCTTGCAGCAAATTCGAATTGTTTTCACTAACAAACTCAGCTACCGCTTCAAAATTGAAATCTTTTGTGCTTTGATACCATGTAGAAAATTTAATACAATTATTTCTTGCCTGGATTCTCCTGATCTAACAATTATATGCCACTTTTAAATACAGAATCACTTCTACAAAAATATTTGCGGAAATTTAAAACATGATCGCCAATTGCAAACACATGAAGAAAGATCAATCACACATAACACAAATGTTTTACTGGGAAATCATAAAGCTAAAAACCCCACTATCATATATTATGTATATATCATGGATCATGAAACAATCTCATATAAAACTATACACCAAGAGCTCTCAGTACAATATACAATCGTCTCACACTGTCATGCAAAAATTGGCAAGTTCCTTAGCCAATTTACTGTCTCCAGACGGTCTGCCTCCACTGTGAAATACATGATGGTCAAGAACCTCTGAATGAATCATTCTAACCTTCCTTGATAGTGAAATACTCATAGGCACATCCAATGTGTGTGTGGTTGCATGTGCTCACCCACTAATGTCACAACGGATAGTCAAATTATCCCTTTCACCTACATCTCAACTGGGTCTCCACTGGATCCGACATGCATGTAGTTAATAGTATTAAATCTTCAGTTGCATGTGAGACCACTGATTTTGAATTAATTAATAATTAATTCATTGATCTCTCACTCGTGTATCTTCATTTACAACTAGTACAACTAAGTTAAACTAATTTTCAACTCACATAACTACACATCCAACTCTGTTACAACTTTGAATCACTCAGTTACAACTAAGTCCACTTTCATGTCCCACCAACCAACCTTTGAACTCGAATTTCCTATAGAAACTGATTTTCCACTTCAGTTAACTATTTCCAAGTGCTCATTGAGAATAGATTAATGTTTAGTGTCCAACTATTATTAAGAGATAATAATAGTCGACATGCATCTATAAATAGACATGCGATCTATAAATAGAACTTGCACATACATCTCAAAATAGAATATCATCTATAAATATAATTTTCTCACCATCTATAGATAAAAATCATCTATAAATATAATTTTCTCATGCATTCTAAAAATATACTTCCACCTAAAAATAGCCTGTGTGGGCCCCACCTAGTGTAGGTGCTTAATTTTCACTAGGATCAAGAATGTTGTTTCCAGATGCCAATTTCATTGTTTCTTGTTATAACCTTCAACAATATCTACAAGGAGCAAGAATATCCCTACTTCCATTCTGCATTAACTGAAAAGACATTCTTTGTTAAACATATATTTAACAACATTAAACTTTCATAACATTCATCATTATATATAACATTTAATGGTTCTTTGAATCCTAAATGATGATTCCTACCTTTGAAAAACTCATAAGTTTCTTCTTTCAATTCCCACATGAAGGTTATGATATTTTTTTAAAAAGAACGAGCTTTTTAAAGACATACAAAGTGTAGTGTAGATTCATGCTTGCACAAAAATGAGTGTATTATTGCATATAACTCTAATGCTCCATGGAAGACTCATGTGGTTAATCAATATTAAATTCATAAATAATAAATGCAAAAGAAATAAATTAGCATGCATATATTGATGATATTTTAGAAATGTTTACAATGTTAATCTTCTTATATTGTGGCAATCTAATGCCGATAAAATTCATCTAGTTGTTTCTCAACATATATAATCATGAAATATATTGCAAAATATGGTTCAAAATAATAATAATAATAATAACAATAATATATATATATATATATATTAACTCCATCAAGATTTGATGAAAATAATTGAAAACATAAGACATTGAATATCCATCTTTGTACATGCAAAAAAAAAAATTCCTTGGAGAAGAAAAATATAGACTTTTAAATCCTCTTACCCATCCTTGTGCCTTACTTGATTGTTGTGCTAAAATTTCCATGTACATTTTCCCAAAAAAACACTCAAATCATTTGTGCCCCTCTTCACCACAAAAGATAACAATGTACATTAATTGTTGATAAGACCTTGAAACATCTTTCTTGTTCTAAAAATCCACTAAAACCTCTATCTCTTGAATTCTTTTTGTTTGCTTATCAACAATTTCATTGTCCTTTTCATCCCACATTTTTTCCACTTTTTATTTGGAATTGTGAAATTCTCTATAGTTATGATAAGTTCTTCCTTTAAGAAATATATTCTTACTATTGTTTTAAGGTAATTTTAGTCACATTTTTTAAAATTTTACATGATATGGTGCTTCTAATCAAGAATTTTTTTTCCAACTAATTTTATTTTGTATAGTAGGTGTGGTAGTGTATTTGGCGGAAGGGTGTACCAAATACACTTCTTTAGAAAGTTGGTTGCTACCTACACAAGGTCATGGAAAAGAATGATTGTCTACTATTAGTGGAACATATTTGACATGATGTAAACTAAGTTTGAGGGAAAAATAAGCATACAACTCTAAGAACAAAACAAAACACAAGATGCAAAATACAAAAGCTCGATGGAGAAAACAACCTAATAACGCAAGTAGGGAATTCTCCCTTTATTAGGTGTTGGTGGTGAAAAAATATACAATGCTAAACACTTGAAGAGGGTCCTTTGAGCTATGGAGCTCAAATACCCAAAACAAGGAGGTCTCCTTCCCTCTAGTTCCTGCAAGTGTCTCTTCCCTCTCACGAAGGATGGTAGATCAAGATCAAATGGTTGACCTCTCTCTCTTAGACTGAGATGTTGGTTGGCCAACATATGAGTCCTTCCAATCCCTCTGTTACTGGACTATGCAAGCTGGTTTTCTATGAAGCAATTTGGCCAACATAACAATGTGTCTCCATTTCTTCTTTCAAAGGTTGGTTTGTATAGGAATTTTTCGAATAGCTCCTCCTCTTGGCCCAATATTGATAGTGACTCAAGAGTGGAGGAGAGATTCCTTTGTGGGTTGCAATTAATCCTCAAGGTGGCTCAAATCCGGTTGTCCTTGACAGTACTAGGTGGAGAATCATCCTAACCAAGTGTGCCAAGTGGTCAAGGATGGTGACATTTCACCATATTTAGGACATCGAAGCTATCAAAGGAATCGTAACGTTGTGTGCAAAATTCCTTTTATATTGGTGTGTTGTCCCTTAATTGTCATCTGAACCTTAGGGAAAATAATTTTTTGGCCTTTCCTAATGTATTCCTTCCCTAGAAATTTTTTTTTGACCTTATTCTTGACATTTTTAATGGATTTTTCATGTACAATGTTTTGGTGTTAACTGTTGTGCCCTAATGTATGAGGTCTAGGAAGCACTATATAGCCAAAATACATTATGTTTTATTTTCTGTTTGATCCTTTTGAGAGAGAGGAGAGTAACTTGCTTTGGAACTGTGTTGGGAGAACCCTTGTCTTAAGTAAAAAAGACACCATGCTATGTAGGAAACCTGTAAGAGATAAAATAATCAATATTTATACAAGGAGGGCATGTCCCATGCTACTGATGTTTTACTAGCTAACATAATTTGATAGATACTAGTTCTGTCATGTCACATTTGTGGTTGGTGACCTGATGTTGGTTGATGACGACGGTTGTTGATGCCCTTGGGGGCTTTTGTTTCTTTGAAAAAAAAGGTTAAATATGGTACCCACATGCATGGTGTGCTTTGGAGAAGGTGCTCAATGGATGCATGGGTATTTGAATGTTGGGGACCTTCCCATGTAAGTATTCCTGAAAGAGATTCTTACTGACATATCGGTCTTCGATGAATTTTGATAGAGTGCAATGGTTATGACGTACTATACCATCCTTGACATGAAAACTTGTGCTGATGTCGAATGTAAAGAGGATCGATGAAATCAATGGGAAATTTTAATTCCCATTGTGCCATTTGAGGATGCCCCTATTATGGTGAGGTTCCATCCAAGATACTACCTCCTTCCTGGAAAATGGTTATTTGAGGTCGACAAGAAGGAAGCATCAGCCGATCGAAACAAGTACTGATGTAAGGGACCAAGGTTTCTCGATGTAGCAAGGTATAATGTGATAGGTTAATAAGGCATGATGATGAGAGATGGATATAATTGATGATATTGGTTAAGTGGCCCGAGGTCGGAGTTGTAAATGTGAATGGAAACAATCATAAAAATTTCTGATGGGGAAATCCCTAGGGTCAGTAGGACATCCAGTGTGGGTGTATTTTTGCTATGATTGTCATGGTTGGGTGTGGTAAAGAATGCATAGCTCCGAAAAAGGGTGATTAGGGCCTACTTCCAGGTAAGAAATGTAAATAGATGGGTGGGAGTCTTCTCCTAAAAAAATCTCTGTACAGTTTCCAAAAGAATATGAAAGTGGTTTGGATGTACAAGCATGGAGACGGGAAAACATGAATAATATCGCACTATGATGTGAGGAGTGTGTTTTGCTGAGGGTGGGGGCTCCATTGGTTGGTATCGGTGCGGGGGTGATGAGGCTGATGAAATATCGCAGATAGGCTATGCTTATGAGGGTGTGATAGGCCAAATGTGAAACATGGTGATGTGTTTTTACTGATCTGCTTTATAGATAATGGTAGCCTGAGAAAGGGGTTTTAATATGAGATGGGTGAAAAATGACTTTATGTTTGATGATGGATGTACGAAAATGAAGTGGTTCCCGCACCGAAGTTTATGTCTATGGCTCCCAAATTTTGCGTGTTGTCTACATGAGTGATGGATGCCATGGATGGTGAGGCTCTATCGATGTAATGTCCCAATTAGAACTAAAAGGAACATAGGAATATTAGCATGCATACAAGACATGCATATGATAGCTACATATGCATGCATCGCATGCACTGCACTAGTATGTGTATTAACTAATTATGGAAAATGTCCAAATATAAGGTAACAAATTAATTATCAGAGTGTTAAAGTAAAAACTAAAGTACCCGAATCTAATGAATATATGTTGTGAAATACTTATTATATATACCACCATCATAATATATAAAACCGGTACATTATTCAATATATATAAAAACAACGAATTTTATTATCTAAAAGAAAAATGTATATTATATATTGTATATCAAATGAAAGGATCTAACTATATAAATTTATAAAGTTCTAAATTAAATATTAAAGGGTTTTAATCTAATAAAATATTAAATGAATTCTTTAATAAAAGTAAAATTACTTAGTTTCATTAATAAGTCACTTAAAAGAGATATTAAGTGATGAGTAAAGTAACGTAAGAAAAAATATTATACCCAAACACTTGATTATTCATTTTAAAAGAAATATGACCACATCAAAAGAGGAGGGCATTCTAGATGAAGAGCATTGACGCCAGAGGAATGGAGGGCAGTGAATAATATGGAGATGGTGCCCATCGAGGGGATATAAGGATACCATGGAGGTATGAGAGGGATATGGTTATTTTCCAATTTCAGTGTTGCAAGAGGAATTTTGGAAGTTGTAGGGAGAGACAAAATTTCTAACAGAGTCACGAGGAAGATTGAGCGTAATTGTTCTTGAAGTTTTGGGCATGGGGGCCAGAAGACAAGACTTCCGGATCTGGGAACTAGACATGTTGGTCCCAGATACGTTGGGAGGAAAATATGGTTTGGTAGCAGGAATGAGAGCGGCAAAAAATTCAGAACATTTCCAAACAAATCTTCAGATAAGTACTTGTTAATTATTTGTTAACATTTAGATGTTGTGGTCAGTTCATAAATTTAAGATGTAAATTTCATGTTTGGTTAAAAATCCAAAATTAAGGCTTGTTTCTTGTTGCTAATTTTGGGTACTCTGTTTTCCAAGATAAGGAGAATTACAATGTTAATTTTGGAATCTTGAGTTTCTCTCGTTAAATTTAAAAAATAGGGCTTTACAACCAACTTGCAAGGGTGTTTAACATGTGCAATATGGGGTGATGATAAACGTCGTAGGGTTAATGAAACCTATGGTTTTATTATGAAGAAATGATGTCAGGATATGAAAAGATTTTTGGGAAGCCTATCATGCTGATGATAGAATGATACTTGCTCTTGTACTTCTATTTTTTGGAACGTAAAGGGATTTGGAATGCCGACAACATCTGCAGCTAATGAACAAAGTGAATGCATCTTTTCCATCCAATTTTTTTGAAATAAATTGAATTTTGAAGTGATAAGAGAGGGCGTACTTGAACTAAAGTATGGTGGGAGTTGGGCTCATAAATTACTTTTTCTGAAACTTGGACTTATGGGGTCTGGATTAAACTTGATGAAGTGTTGATCATTGTGTTTCTCACAGTTTTGTGATTAGGTACTCTGAGATCTAGTTACGGGATTTTGAAAATGGAAAAAAGGGCGATATATGGGCCACTATGGCCCATTTGCAAATCATTTGTGCTTTTTGAGGGCCTGAGGTCAGAGCAGCGCTATATTCATGATATTTTATTATTGTTACGGTCAGCAAGAGCACCTAGGATTCGCAATGTTTGTGTCAGGTAAGAGCTAAAATGTCCTGTTTTTTTATTTTTGTCATTTTCATATGTTGTTGGTATGTGAAAATGTGATTTTGTACAGATTTTATGCCCCATTTTGGGCAGGACTACACGGGCGATCTGCGATGGCATGCACGGTCCCCGGGAAAAAGTTTCCATTTTCGCGAAGACCTCGTGGGTAGCCAATATTTAACGTGTTGTGCCACGTGACTGTGTTTGGTATAGGTGCGCGGTCAACACACAGAGCTATTTAACAGGCGCGGGGAAGTCATTTTGTAGAAATCTAATGGTTTTTTATTCAAAAACTTACCTTTTGGTGTTTTCCTTAGTGGCAAGATGTTATGGAGAGAGCGAGACTAGCTTGATATCCGTGCAGCAGTGGCACAAAACCCCCTTGATCGAGAAACATTGGCTTGGTATGGTTTGCTTAAGTTCTTGGAGAACAACATATTGAGATATTAGGATGGGTTCTTGCGCTAACTGGTCTGATGGTGGAACAGGTGATGACGTGTTATGGTCCTACGTCGGAGAGATGTAGTGATCCAGCCTGAGACTGATGTCTACTTTGTGACAAGTCTCTTGCCTTAGGGGGAGGAACTTCCCTATCCACTCCCTCCTGGGGGAGTGAACATTTATTACTATGCTGAGGAGGCGGGGCACTGTGGTCCTAACCCCATCACTTGAGGTTCCATCTGAATGATCTCTATTACTTATTTGGTTGAGCGATCTGCTTTAGCCATGATAATTCGCCTATCTGGGTAGACGATGACCCACTGATTTTTAGGTCCGCATATTGTGGTGTTGTACTGATTCCAGGCTGGTCACATTTTTTATTGGGCCCGCTATGTTAATAAAGGTATGGTCACTCAGCTGGCCAAAGCACAGAGGGGTTTTGTGAAGAATTTTTCATATGCGAGCATTCTTTGCAGTATCATGTATGAGTAGGTTGTGATGTTACGACCCTTTGTGGTGGTGCCTTTGGGTCCTCTGAGGGATCATCAGATGCATCGATGGGCACCTATGATGCACTGTGGTGGTGGGGGAGAGGCGGGACAGTACTAGGATGCGGTGTTCGAGGCGTGGTTTGAGTCGAACTTGCAGTTATTCCTCGAGTTTCCATATTCCAGGATGGACTTTCGGGGGGATCCAGACATGGGTATCCCTCCTAGCTATGCATGGGGACTAGTAGGTATGACCTTTTATCTTTTCTGCATTTTGAGAGTTCTATTTTTTATATATATCTACATGTCTTTGATGTTGACATTGATATTTTTTTGGTTTCTTTTGCAGATGTGGGGTTGGCAAGCCGTCCTACTGCTTGCTTGGTAGGCCATCAACCTAGGGGAGGGATCCAAGTGGGGTTGGGCCAAGCTTAGCTTGGGGGGCAGGTCAGTGCTGGCGGTCCTTGAGGGGAGGGTAGAAGCTGCTGGTGGGGATGCTGCCCTCCTAGTGCATGCTGAGGCGGTCAAGGCATGGGTGTCCATTGTTGAGGATTTGTTGATTTTTGTTGATATTCGAGTGTCGGCAGTAGAGGCCCAAGCGGCTAAATTTGAGGGTGAATGGGGGATGCTGAGGCCCGGGCTGAGGCGACAAATCATTCGAGGAATTTTTGGGTCTAAAATGGGCCTCCTAAAAAAAATGTACAACCAAAATAAAATTTATGAGAACCAATAAGATTCAATATGATGATGTCAACCATGGGGGATGATTCACCATTTTTGGAGTAAAAAAGTAAAAGATTAAAAAATAATAAAATAATAAAACTACTTTTTCACCTCGTATTTCAATTTATCTCCTTAATGGTTTAATCAAATTTCGAGCGAGAGTACTCGTTGGATGCAAAATTTAATTCATCATCCAAGGAGTACCCATGTTGCATACTTTTGATTGACCTTGCTACAAGAAAAATGAGAAATACATGAAAAACGTGATTGCAATCACGTTTTTCATGTATTTCTCATTTTTCATGAAAAATATTCCATAAAAAGTATGTGACATGGGTACTCCTTATATGGGAGATTAATTTTTGTATCCAATGAGTATTCTTGCTCGAAATTTGAGTAAAACCTTAGGGAGATAAGTTCAAAATACGAGTTGAAAAATTAGTTTTTTCATTTTTCCCTCTACAATTTGATGATGTAATCAGATCTTATTTTATTATCTCCACTATTATTTTATAATTTCCTTAGGAGGCCCATTTTAGACCTCAAAATTAACCTAATTTACCCGTGTTGTGGACTTGGAAAATTTGTGCAGTCAGCTAGACAGGCTGACTTAGGGTTTACCGATCAGGGGATTCGATGACTTGGCTGACATATGGTTGGAGGTAGTGATGGTCCAGGAGAGGGCACATCACCTGACTTTGCATCGAGAAACACTTGTTGTCGCAGCTACTGCTCCTATACTGGAACCAGGTGCTCGCATGGGTTCGGAGGATCCACCAGGCGAGGCTCAACCCTAGAGACATTATACGATCAGGGAAAGCACCCATTATGAGGATGCTTCCCTGCGTTGATGATATGTATATGTTTTAACTGATTTGATAGTTAGTGACTTGTTTTTGTATACTGGGACACATATTTTTTGATGTATATATGTGAGATGTATTTCATCAACTCTTATGATGTGTCTATGGTTATTTTTATATGTTTTTGATGGATGTTATGCTTATGATGATTTTTTGTTTGTTTTATGGATGATGATTTATACGAGATGCATTCCAGTATAGGATATGGTTATCTATGAGATCGGTTACTTGATTTTGATCTCTTGGTATATGTGTAAATGTTAGGTGATCAAATTTGCAGACTAACCACTGTGCATGCAAGTACTTACTAAATAGGTGTGAATCTTGTATTAGAAAGGTTTGGTTTGACTGCGATACCACTAACTAAGAATTAAGAAAGACATGTAGATGGCTAATTCCTTGGTTGGAGGCATCGCTCAATGGACCGATGACTACATCATATTATTCTTGATTATTTGTAGCTAACTCGATACATACTCTGTTGGTGAGGAATGGTGATCGGTCATGAGATTATATGGCCGAGGCGAATGTGGCTAAATTTTGTGACCTGAGGCTCCATTAGCAAATCCAAAATAGTAGATGGGCGGACAATCCATCTGTGACACAAGAGAGATTTTTTAGAATGAGTCCATGATGATTGTGATCATCATAAAAATTTATGTTACACTCATTTTATCTCTTGGGTATTGAGGCTTTCCGCCTTATGGATGGAATTTTTTGAGGTAGAGCCCATTGATGGGATTGGCTAGGCATGTACCATTAAGATCTGAAAAAATGTATGCTCCTTTGAGGAGATAGTGTTTAATGATGTAAGGACCCTTCCATAGTGTTTCGAACTTCCCAAGTCCTAAGGCTTCTTTTGCAACATTGTAGCAGAGGACTAGCTCCCCCTCAGAAAATGAGTGAGGGGTGATGTTGCAGTTGAATGATGCTTTTAATATTTTCTTGTGAGCCTCGTTGTGTTGGAGAGATTCTCGTCGACTTTCGTTGATGAGCTCTAATTGTACCAACTGTCGCTATAGAGTTTGAGTATTAGTGAGGAGTTTGATGGCTGCGTATAATTTGGGGATTTCGTGCTCAATGGGAATCACGACCTCCACTCTGTATACCAACTGGAAAGGCGTGAATACTATTGAGGATTTGACTGCTGTGTGGTATGCCCATAAGGTTGAAAAAACCATATGGTGCCATATGGTTTTATGGTTGTTTACCATGTGTTGTAACATTTTTTTGAGTACTTTGTTAACAACTTCTAGCTCATCGTTGGATTGGGGGTACTATGGTGACACAACCCAAGGTTATGAGATATCTCCTGGAATATTTCATTCTCAAAATTATTTCCATGGTCGGAGACTAACTCCTTAGGGACACCAAATCGTTCGATGACATGGTTGAAGAGAAATTGAGCTACGATTTCTGTAGTGTTATCATATGTGGGCATGGATTCTTCCCTTTTAGTGAAACAGTCAATGATTAATATGATGTATTTGTGATTGAAAAATGACATAGGGTTTCAAGTCATAAAGTTGATACCCCATTTTCAAAAGGGGCCTACTACAATGACCGGGTGCACAGGAGCTGGGGGGGATCTTTCCTCGTGAGCGAAGCGTTGGCATTGTTCGCACCTTTTGACTGCTTGTATGGAATCTTGGAACAGGGTGGGCCAAAATAACCAATACACAAGACATTTTGGGCGGTGCCCATCTCGGAGAGATGACCACCACAAGCCCCACTATGGAAATCATTTAGGGCCTGCTCAGGTTGGTCCTGAGTGAGGCATCGACGCAAAATGGTGTCAACGCCTCTTCGATAAAGGATGTCCCCCATCAAAAGTTATTGAGGGGCCTGATGGCGTATGCACCTTCAGTCGTCACAGGTGAGCTAAGGTTTGAACTTTTGGGTTTGCAGAAACATAAGAATGTCATCGTACGAAGGATCCTCGGTCGTCACTAAGAAAAAATGTTCATCTAGTAGTGAGTCATTAACTGGAGATCCTTGGGTCGTACTTGGGAGATCAATGATGAATTTAGCTAGGATTAGTGCTTTCTTTCTCTTGGGGGAGCTTAACTATAGGTTGAATTCCAACAGTATAACTATCCATCAGGCGTACTTATGGTTCATCATATGGCGGGTTAGCAAATATCGCATGGGGTTGATAGTTGCTATGATTGTTGTAGTCCTTAGGATGATGTAATGCCGAATATTTTTTACTGTGTGTACTAGGGCTAGGGAAGTTTTTTCTTTTAGCTCATACCTAAAATCAGGGTCGACTAAGTTCTTGCTAACGTAATAAATTACGTTCTCTTTTTTGTCGGGTCCATTATAGACTAACACCCCAACTATGGTTGTATCTGACACAAATAGGTATAATGTGTAGTATTTGTCGTAATTGGGTGGGCTGATCAAGGGGGATGAATACACGGTGTCTTTCAGTGCCTCAAATGACTTTTGAGCCTGATCATCCCACTTGAATGGAATGTCCTGATGGAGCAGGCACGGGAAGCGCTTTGCGTAAGTGGCATAGTCGGGGACAAAGCATCATAATAAGTTGGATTTTCCCTCCAGACTTTGAAGTTTATTTAGTGTTTTGGGTGGTGGTACCTCTTTGGTTGCCTGGACCTTGAGGGGGTCAACTTTGATTCCTTGTTGGGTACTATGAATCCTAATAGTCTGCCTGCATTAACGCAGAAGACACACTTGAGAGAGTTCAAGCGTGGGTGGTAGTGTCAACATCGTAGAAATACCAAATGTAAATATTCCAGATGGTTAGTTCATTTATTGGATCATACTGTGAGTTCTTCTAAGTAGGCTAAGATAATTTGAGCTAGGTCATGGAAGATATAGTTCATGGCCTACTGAAAGGTGGCTCCAACATTTTTAATACCAAATAGGATAACCTAATATGCAATATTATACCAATCCATATGTTGGATATGAATTTGATTGTACCCCGAGAATAAATCCACGAAGAACAAGGCCACATGACTGGCGCATGAATCAATGACTTGGTCAATGAAAGGAGTGGGGTATTTGTCTTTGGGACAAGCTTTGTTTAAATCTCAAAAATTAGTACAGACTCAGAATGGTGCCTTGTTTCTTCATGACAGGTACAGGGTTAGAAACCCAAGACATGTAAGCGATTGGGTAAATGAATCCAACTTTATGAAGCTTTTCTATCTCTTGTTTGATCACTTCTTCTTTGGATGGGTGTAACTGACGTTGTTTTTGGATGACGAGTGATACATCGAACCAAGTTTTAATGTGATGATCCACGATGGTGGGGCTTAGCTATGGAATTTTTTAATAATACCACACGAATATATCCTTGTACTCTTGTAATAGGTTTGTATACGTGGCTACCTCATCTGGGCAGCAATCTTCCCCTAGCGAGATTTCTTCGGTTTTGACTATTTTTTTCAAGATATTCACCTTGATGGTTGGCGAAATATTCAACATATTTCCTTCCTCAAACACATCGGGTGCTAGGATAGGATTCTTGAACCAGTCTACCTTTCACGACGGAAGAAATTATTTGGATTCAATGGTGTAAATATCCTGATTTTTTGTGTTTCTAGGCACAAACACTTTTTCTGGAAGAAAAAATGATCGGTGATGCATTGCATCCCATGGAAAATATAGTTCTGTCATGGATTCTAATATATCCTCACTAGAGTGAAACAAGATGTCTAAGGGGGATTTTTTTGTGTGATGTCATGAGAAATTGGTTTGGGCCTAATAGTGGTGGTCGAAAAACATGAATATGAATATATGGTTGATGTCGTGGAACCAGATGAGGTTGAAAGGGTGTAGACGGGTTGTGTTTGCACCGTTGAAGGTACTAGTATCATTTTGGTAGTTGCAGCGGTCTCGACACCAAGGAACGATGAGAAGAAAACACGAGTCATGACTCCCATGCATGATGAGATGAATCGTATATGGTTTTGTGTGTGGTTAGCATTACATGGCGAAATAATTTCCGTGATGTTTTTTTGTTTTTTAGCCAGAGGAGATCCATTTTCTCTTGGCGGTGTACGATGGATACATGTATCTTCTTTTAGTTGAATATTTTGACGAATGCAGAGGTTCTGAAATGTTCGCAACATAGGGAATTTCTCTGTATCATGATCATGGCTCGTGAAAATGTTGCATGGAGTAAAAATACTCACTATGTATATTGTATGAGATCCAATACTACTCATCATATTAGAGGATGCTGATGGGGGATGGTTACGATGATGTGTATTTCTTTGTTTCTTCCATCTCCTAGTCTTAGATCTTCTGTGATTTTCTCCTTTGGGATTTTTTCTGCTAACGCTGCTCTAGCTACTCTTAACCTTGAAAGGTAATGGCAATTCATTGTGTGGTGAAATTGTGAGAAAATTTGGAAATAATAGCGCGTGATATTCTCTTTATTAGAGAGATGAATGTAAGGTATGGGTATGACCATGCAAAGATTTTTGGTGTAATTTTTAGGCTCTAGACATTAATTGACCATGTGGTTGTTTTTATCACATAAGTCACATGAGATGTTTGATTTTATTCTTACCTTATTGGGGCGAGGGGTTTCCTTTGTGGTCTTAGGTGGCTGGTGATAATGGGGGGTAGGCCTCATTGTTATTGGCTGCCTATGTTGTGGTAACTAGAAAATGACTATGTGATCCAAGTGGATATTGGTGGCCACCTACCTATTCCACTTGGGGCCCCACCATTGCCTCTTTCAGTTTTTCAGTTTCGGCACAACTTACTATTTTTAGCAGTTTTTCGGGTCCTGAACTTCCGGAGCCGTTTTGAGGCCCTAAACGATGTTTTTTGGGCATCGCGCCTCCAGAAAATATCATTACGTTTCAGAATGGATATTCATGGCGAAAGTTGTAGTCCTCGGATAGAACTTTCTAATGATGTACCATGTGCATCAAACGGAGATAGTATGCCAAATTTACGTCCCTGGGAAGTTGAAACACCAATTTACCCAAATGGGGCCCATAGTTTTGGCGCTTCATCTCCTAGGGTTAGGTTTTTGGATGTTTAGAGTTCTCCATTGTTTCTAAATAATAAATAGGCCCTCGAGCCTCATTGTAACTCAGTTCAGAGGCCTGTAGCCACCACATCTCTTCTCAGAGATAGCTACCAATGCCCTAGCTAGTTTTATTTCCATTCTGTCTGTAAGCAAATTTCAGTTCTTTGATATTAATGAAATGAAGTGTTATTTCCGCTGCATCTCTGTATTTATGGTTATGTGTTTATTCTGTTGCGTTCCTGCATAAATCCGGATCAGTGGTATCAGAGGGGTCTGCTTTTTCTCGATCCTTCTTTGCATGTCCCCAACGAGGCCGGGGTATAAGGAGCTAGGGCTTGATCTGGTGGAACCTTTGCAAGATCAGCCTCGCAAACCTCGACGGACGCCCATGGGGGACGAAAAGAAAGATGAGGGAGCAGGAGATCCTATCAAAATATTGCTCGAGGAGGCCCTCGAAAAACAAAGGAACGCAATGATGGATAGTTTTGCTCAGATCCTTCAACGGCTGCCCACCGGCGGCGCATCTGCATCCAGTAGCCACTCTGGAGTTGCGACTCCCTTTAAGGTACAAGTAAATTTTGACATTCCCATATTATTAGAAGGATATTTCTCGGTTCATGACTTTTCAGACCGGGAGAAGATTATTTTTGCACTCCTCAAAGCTACCCCCCATGTTAAGGACTGGTGGGAAACCTACTGTGAGAACAAGGACCAGACAGAACCCTCTTTGTTCTCGACCGTACCAACTTGGAATTCTTTCCGAGACACCGTCAAGGAACAGTACTATCCCGTGGGGAGCTATGAGGACAAGTACATACAATGGACCACGCTGCGACAACAAAGGGATCAAGATGTGCATGAGCTGACGAATCTGTTCCATACCCTGCGCACAAAGTTGGGTATCAAATATTCAAAGAAACATTTGGTGCGGGGATGTGTGCATCACTGTCTCATCGTATGCCCTCCCATCCATATGGAGTTCCTTGACATCTCCTCGCTTGGTACGGCATACCGGTATGCTGCCAAGATTGAGCAGAAATTCAAGCAGAAGAAGCGAGACTTTGGATCTGCCAATCAAAAGCAAGGGAAAGGTGCTTCCAAACCGCAGAACAAAGGACCGAGCCAAGGCATGGCGGCTAAAGACAACTCATCGAAGCCACAAGAAAAGAACAGCACCGCAAAGCCAAAGAAGGACACGGAAAGTGGTGTGAGTTCCATAAGAGCTCCACTCACAACACAAGTGAGTGTCGGGCCAAGCAGTCGCTAGTGGCCGAGATGAGGGCTTCTGAGTCAGATGCATGCTCTGACTCCGAATCAGAACCTGAAAAGGGGAATGAAAAGGGGAAACAGATTATTGATGCGGAGCCCAACGCCATTGTTGCCACTACAAAGGTCCAGAAGGAGGAACCGGAAGATCCAGAGGAGGAGGAACGTCTCTTCCACTCCCAGATGTGGGTAAAGGGCTCCCCTGTACAGTTCATTGTCGACAATGTGAGCCAAAAGAACCTCATTTCAGCAGACGCCGTGAAGCGGTTGGGCTTGCCGACCACAGCTCACCCACATCCATACACCATCGGGTGGCTTCACCAAGGACGAGATCTCCGCGTCAGCCGCCAGTGTCGCCTTCCCTATAGCATCAAGCCCTTCACGGATGAGGTATTATGTGACGTTGCTCCTATTGATGTTTCTGATGTATTATTAGGACAACCATACTTGTGGAAGCGTCATGCTGTGTATGAGTCTCGACCGCGTGCTGTTATTATTACTTTGGGAAATAAGTTGTACAGGATACCAGAGGTACCACCTCCTACGACTATCTCTTTGGTTACTGCAAAACAATGTAGTAAGCTCATTTCCCAAACCAGAAAATTCGTTTTCCTGATGATCCGCCCCCAGGGCAAGAAGAAGACTGTGGCCATGACCTCTAGACAGGGCTCTGCATTCTACAACAAATAAACAGATAAGGTTGTGGAGGTTGGAGGAGTATCAGACACTTTTATATCTCACCCACAGGGTTCCTCGCATTGTCAGTCAAGCACCCGCTGATCCGACTCCTCAGTGTGCGTCATACCCAATGGGACTGATCATCGACGCTCCGTTTCCGGGAAATGATGAAATCAAGAGGTGATTCGGAGTCACAGTAAAGGTCACATCGTACTCAAGTTCACGCCCCGTGGGAGCCCGATCGTGTTGGTACAAGAAGGATGGGATGTGGAGACTCGTAGATGGACTATCGGCGCCGAACAAGATCACTGTCCGGAATAGGTACCCGATCCCCATGGATCGATGACCTTCTGACCAACTCAAGGGGCAAAAATATTTCAAGAAAGATCGACCAAGTCTCGGGGTAACACCAAACCAACTAACTTCTCTCACAGTGGAAGACTGCCTTCAAAGCTAAGGAAGGCCTTTTTGAATGGCTAGTCATGCCTTTCGGGTTGACAAATGCTCCCGCAACCTTCATGAGGATGATGGACGACATCTTGCGGCCATTCACCAACTCATTTGTAGTGGTGTACTTGGATGACATTCTGATCTTCAGCAAGACTTGGGAAGAGCACCTTCATCACATCCGACAAGTCCTCCAAACACTGCGACAACACAAGTTGTGTGCCAATTTGGAGAAGTGCACGTTTGGCATGACCCAGGTTCAATATCTGGGATACATTATTGATGAAAAGGGGGTGCATGTGGATCCAGCCAAGATCCAAGTCATTCGGGATTGGCCAGCCCCGACT
This sequence comes from Pinus albicaulis, assembly GCA_034641835.2. Classification (NCBI taxonomy): domain Eukaryota; kingdom Viridiplantae; phylum Streptophyta; class Pinopsida; order Pinales; family Pinaceae; genus Pinus; species Pinus albicaulis. Next base: position 479,824,380 of record CM076578.1, read on the forward strand.
ACTATAACAGAGCTTCGCAGCTTTCTGGGTCTTGCTAATTTCTACTGTAGATTTGTGTTGGGATTCTCTCATATCACTTGGCCCTTGAGTCAAGTCACCAAAGGAGGAGCGAGAGCAAAATTCTTTTGGTCGGAACCTCAACAGAAGGCGTTCAAAGAATTGAAAAATCGCCTCTGTTCTGCCCCAGTGCTCACCTTACCAGACTTGCAGCAGCCATTTGAGATCGAGAAAGATGCCTCTGACTATGCTATTGGGGCAGTTCTTACTCAACAAGGACATCCAGTGGCATATCACAGTGAGACATTGTCTGAGACAGTTCGCAAGTATCCCACCTATGACAAAGAAATGTATTCCATGGTGCAAGACTGTCGACAATGGAAGCATTACATTTTGGGAAGGAAACAATCATCCACACCGACCACCGGCCCCGACAGTTGATACAGACACAAGGGAAGTTGCAGAATGATCGCCATTAGAAGTGGTCCACATATCTGCAACAGTTTCATTTGAACATCAAGTACAAGAAGGGTAGCACCAATAATGTTGCAGACTGCCTCAACCGACCACCGATCGTGGCACTCACCACCGTGCTCAACTCTTGTGGGCACGAGACTTCTGATTGGCCGCTTCTCTATGAGAGTGACCCAGAATTCGGCCACACTTACAAGGCACTCCTGGGGGGCACGCAAGTTCCAAATTTTCACCTCCAAGATGCACTTTTATGTCACCTGGGACACCTTTGTGTTCCTTCAAGCGAGCGTGCCAAGATGATATGGGAAGCACACTACAGTCAAGTCGCTGGGCATTTCGGAGTCGAGAAAACAGTAGCAATACTACAGAAGTATTTCTATTGGCCAAACCTTCGAAAGGATGTCGAGAAGCACATCAGATCCTGCACTGCTTGTGCCATTGCCAAACCGACCATCAAGAAGCAAGGCCTATATACCCCACTACCTACCCCTAGTCGACCGTGGGAATCCATCTCCATGGATTACATGTCGGGCCTGCCCTCTACTAAGAATGGCAATGACTGTGTTTTCGTGGTCGTTGATAGATTCTCGAAGATGGCCATTATGGCGGCCTGTAAGAAGAATATCACAGCAGAAGCTACCGCTAAACTCTTCTTTGAACGAGTATGGGTGCACTTTGGGATCCCATGGCCTATCATATCGTATCGATAGCAGTTCCTCACGACATTTTGTCCAGCCTTCCGTTAATATTGGACAAAGCTAATGCATTCAATAGTTGAAATTTTCCATCCCCAAACGATGGCCGTACGTAGGTCGCCAATAGAATGATCGTACAGCAGTCTGCCACATGTACAATTCAAAGCATCCACGCACATGGGACGAGAGCCTCAGTGTAATAAATATAGTTATAACCGGGTCAATACTCATCTGGCCATAGCCCCTTACCCTTCTTCGTGGGCTTGGGGAGCCAAACTTCCACTATGTCCCACACTAGGCTGCCATTTGCAAACAATGTGCTTATCTGGGCCGTATCGTCGCTCAGTCATGTTGATGTTAAAGTAGCTTCATCGAGCGCATTCAACACATCCGCCAACAAGTTCATGATATATTGGACAGAGCCAATGCGAAGTACAAGCAGCGCCATGATCAACACCGGGTGCCACACAACTTCCAGGTGGGCGACAAAGTATGGCTGCATTTGCAGAAGGAGCGCCTCACTGGACCTCACCGCAAGCTTCGCTCGCTCCGATACGGGCCGTACACCATCACCAAGGCTGTAGGGAACAATGCTTTCGAGCTTAGTATTCCACCATTCCTTGGTCTGCACCCAGTCTTCAATGTGGATTGCCTTCGTCCTTACTTCCCACCTCTACTGGACACTTCGGACATTGCAGAACAACTCACACCAACAGAGTTAAACCCAGACTGCATGGAACAGGCCACCACAGATTGTATCATGGACATGCAAATTAAGAAAACTCGCCAACAGAGCATCCAACTGTATCGGGTTGTCAAAGCTGGCCAACTCCTACACCAAGGAACGTGGTTCACCAGGGACCAAGTTCAACAGAAATTTCCTCATCTCATGGAGGAACTTAACGCAATGGGGACCATTGCTTCCTAAGGGGGGAGGAATGATCCAGGTGAATATTGGTGGCCACCCGCCTATTACAATTGGGCCCCCACCATTGTCTCTTTCAGTTTTTCAGTTTCAGCATAACTTACTATTTTTAGCAGTTTTTCGGGTCCTGAACTTCCGGAGCCGTTTTGAGGCCCTAAACGACATTTTTTGGGTATCGTTTTACCAACAAATTTGATCATCAAATTTGTCCTGAAAGTTGTATTCCTTGGATAGAGCTTTCTAATGATGTATCATGTGTGTCAAACGGAGATAGTATGCCAAAGTTACGTCCCTGGGAAGTTGAAACACCAATTTACCCAAACGGGGCCCATAGTTTTGGCGCTTCATCTCCTAGGGTTAGGTTTTTCGGATGTTTAGGGTTCTCCATTGTTTCTCAATAATAAATAGGCCCTCGCGCCTCATTGTAAAGCAGTTCAGAGGTCTGTAGCCACCACATCTCTTCTCAGAGATAGCTACCAGTACCCTAGCTAGTTTTATTTCCATTGTCTGTAAGCAAATTTCAGTTCTTTGATGTTAATGAAATGAAGTGTTATTTCCGCTGCATCTCTGTATTTATGGTTATGTGTTTATTCTGTTGCGTTCCTGCATAAATCCGGATCAGTGGTATCAGAGGGGTCTGCTTTTTCTCGATCCTTCCTTGCATGTCCCCAACGAGGTCGGGGTATAAGGAGCTAGGGCTTGATCTGGTGGAACCTTTGCAAGATCAGCCTCGCAAACCTCGACGGACGCCCATGGGGGATGAAAAGAAATATGAGGGAGCAGGAGATCCTATCAAATTATTGCTCGAGGAGGCCCTCGAAAAAAAAAGGAACGCGATGATGGATAACTTTGCTCAGATCCTTCAACGGCTGCCCACCGGCGGCGCATCTGCATCCAGCAGCCACTCTGGAGGCGCGACTCCTTTTAAGGTACAAGTAAATTTTGACATTCCCATATTTGAGGGTCAAATAGACGTAGATGCCGTAGATAGATGGTTGAATCTGTTAGAAGGATATTTCTCGGTTCATGACTTTTCAGATCGGGAGAAGATTATTTTTGCACTCCTCAAAGCTACCCCCCATGTTAAGGACTGGTGGGAAACCTACTGTGAGAACAAGGACCAGACAGAACCCTCTCTGTTCTCGGCTGTACCAACTTGGAATTCTTTCCGAGACGCTGTCAAGGAACAGTACTATCCCGTGGGGAGCTATGAGGACAAGTACATACAATGGACCACGTTGCGACAACAAAGGGATCAAGATGTGCATGAGCTGACGAATCTGTTCCATACCCTGCGCACAAAGTTGGGTATCAAAGATTCAAAGAAACATTTGGTGCTAAATTATCGCAGCTGTCTGCACAGATACATTCAGGAGGAAATGGAGTTCCTCGACATCTCCTCGCTTGGTACGGCATACCGGTATGCTGCCAAGATTGAGCAGAAATTCAAACAGAAGAAGCGAGACTTTGGATCTGCGAATCAAAAGCAAGGAAAAGGTGCTTCCAAACCGCAGAATAAAGGACAGAGCCAAGGCATGGCGGCTAAAGACAACCCACCAAAGCCACAAGAAAATAACAACACCGTAAATCCAAAGAAGGACACGGGAAAGTGGTGTGAGTTCCATAAGAGCTCCACTCACAACACAAGTGAGTGTCGGGCCAAGCAGTCGCTAGTGGCCGAGATGAGGGCTTCTGAGTCAGATGCATGCTCCGACTCCGAATCAGAACCTGAAAAGGGGAATGAAAAGGGAAACAGATTATTGATGCGGAGCCCAACGCCACTGTTGCCACTACAAAGGTCCAGAAGGAGGAACCGGAAGATCCAGAGGAGGAGGAACGTCTCTTCCACTCCCAGATGTGGGTAAAGGGCTCCCCTGTACAGTTCATTGTCGACAATGGGAGCCAAAAAAACCTCATTTCAGCAGACGCCGTGAAGCGGTTGGGCTTGCCGACCACAGCTCACCCACATCCATACACCATCGGGTGGCTTCACTAAGGACGAGATCTCCGCGTCAGCCAGCAGTGCCGCCTTCCCTATAGCATCAAGCCCTTCACGGATGAGGTATTATGTGACGTTGCTCCTATTGATGTTTCTGATGTATTATTAGGACAACCATACTTGTGGAAGCGTCATGCCGTGTATGAGTCTCGACCTCGTGCTGTTATTATTACTTTGGGAAATAAGTTGTACAGGATACCAGAGGTACCACCTCCTACGACTATCTCTTTGGTTACTGCAAAACAATGTAGTAAGCTCATTTCCCAAACCAGGAAATTAGTTTTCCTGATGATCCGCCCCCAGGGCAAGAAGAAGACTGTGGCCACGACCTCCAGACAGGGCCCCTCTGCACGACAACAACAAATGGATAAGGTCGTGGAGGAGTACGGAGACATCTTCACCTCACCCACAGGGGTTCCTCTGCACTGCCAGGTCAAGCACCCGATTGATCTGACCCCAGGTGCGCCACTACCCAATGGACCGATCTATCGACGCTCTGTTCTGGAAAATGATGAAATCAAGAGGCGGATTCAGGAGCTGTTGCAGAAAGGTCACATCAGACCAAGTTCATCGCCCTGTGGGAGCCCGATCGTGTTGGTACAGAAGAAGGATGGGACGTGGAGACTCTGTATTGACTATCGGGCGCTGAACAAGATCACTGTCCGGAATAGGTACCCAATCCCACGGATTGATGACCTTCCGGACCAACTCCAAGGTGCAAAATATTTCAGTAAGATCGACCTGAAGTCTGGGTATCACCAGGTACCAATTGAACCCTCTGATGTGTGGAAGACTGCCTTCAAAGGTAAGGAAGGCCTTTTTGAATGGCTGGTCATGCCTTTCGGGTTGACAAATGCTCCCACAACCTTCATGAGGATGATGGACGACATCTTGCGGCCATTCACCAACTCATTCATAGTGGTGTACTTGGATGACATTCTGATCTTTAGCAAGACTTGGGAAGAGCACCTTCATCACATCCGACAAGTCCTCCAAACACTCCGGCAACACAAGTTGTGTGCCAATTTGGAGAAGTGCACGTTTGGCATGACCCAGGTTCAATATCTGGGGTACATTATTGATGAAAGGGGGGTGCATGTGGATCCAGCCAAGATCCAAGTCATTCGGGATTGGCCAGCCCCGACCACTATAACAGAGCTTCGCAGCTTTCTGGGTCTTGCTAATTTCTACCGTAGATTTGTGTTGGGATTCTCTCATATCTCTTGGCCCTTGAGTCAAGTCACCAAAGGAGGAGCGAGAGCAAAATTCTTTTGGTCGGAACCTCAACAGAAGGTGTTCAAAGAATTGAAAAATCGCCTCTATTCTGCCCCAGTGCTCACCTTACCAGACTCGCAGCAGCCATTTGAGATCGATACAGATGCCTCTGACTATGTTATTGGGGCAGTTCTTACTCAACAAGGACATCCAGTGGCATATCACAGTGAGACATTGTCTGAGACAGTTCGCAAGTATCCCACCTATGACAAAGAAATGTATTCCATGGTGCAAGACTGTCGACAATTGAAGCATTACATTTTGGGGAAGGAAACAATCATCCACACCGACCACGGGCCCCTGTAGTTCATACAGACACAAGGGAAGTTGCAGAATGATTGCCATCAGAAGTGGTCCACATATCTGCAACAGTTTCATTTGAGCATCAAGTACAAGAAGGGTAGCACCAATAATGTTGCAGACTGCCTCAATCGACCACCGATCGTGGCACTCACCACCGTGCTCAACCCTTGTGGGCACGAGACTTCTGATTGGCCGCTTCTCTATGAGAGTGACCCAGAATTTTGCCACACTTACAAGGCACTCTTGGGGGGCACGCAAGTTCCAAATTTTCACCTCCAAGATGCACTTTTATGTCACCTGGGACACCTTTGTGTTCCTTCAAGCGAGCGTGCCAAGATGATATGGGAAGCACACTACAGCCGAGTCGCTGGGCATTTCGGGGTCGAGAAAACAGTAGCAATACTACAGAAGTATTTCTATTGGCCGAACCTTCGAAAGGATGTCGAGAAGCACATCAGATCCTGCACTGCTTGTGCCATTGCCAAACCGACCATCAAGAAGCAAGGCCTATATACTCCACTACCTACCCCTACTCGACCGTGGGAATCCATCTCCATGGATTACATGTCGGGCCTGCCCTCTACTAAGAATGGCAATGACTGTGTTTTCGTGGTCGTTGACAGATTCTCGAAGATGGCCATTATGGCGGCTTGTAAGAAGAATATCACAGCAGAAGCCACTGCTAAACTCTTCTTTGAACGAGTGTGGGTGCACTTTGGGATCCCACAGTCTATCATATCAGATCGAGATAGCAGGTTCCTCAGCACATTTTGGTCCAGCCTCTGGTCAATGTTGGACACAAAGCTCACTAAGTCCACAACTTTCCATCCCCAAACAGATGGCCAGACAGAGGTCGTCAACAGAATGATTGTACACATTCTGCGCATGTAAAATTCAAAGCATCCACGCACATGGGACGAGAGCCTCCCCTATGTACAACATAGTTATAATCGGGCTCTCCATAGTTCAATCGGCCATAGCCCCTTTCAGGTGGGCTTGGGATTCCAGCCACTATGTCCCATTGACGTAGCCATGCCATTTGCAACTGCTCAGGCCAATTCAGCTCATGTCCAGTCTGAAGTTGACAAAGCCAGTAGCTTCATCGAGCGCATTCAACACATCCGCCAACATGTTCATGATATATTGGACAGAGCCAATGCCAAGTACAAGAAACGCCATGATCAACACCGGGTGCCACACAACTTCCAGGTGGGTGACAAAGTATGGCTACATTTGCAGAAGGAGCGCCTCACTGGACCCCACCGCAAGCTTCGCCCGCTCCGATACGAGCCGTACACCATCACCAAGGCTGTAGGGAACAATGCATTCGAGCTCAGTATTCCACCATTCCTTGGTCTGCACCCAGTCTTCAATGTGGATCGCCTTCGTCCTTACTTCCCACCTCTATTGGACACCTCGGACATTGCAGAACAACTCACACCAACTGAGTTAAATCCAGACTGCATGGAACAGGCCACCACAGATTGCATCATGGACATGCAAATCAAGAACACTCGCCAGCAGAAGATCCAACTATATCGGGTTGTCAAAGCTAGCCAACTCCTGCACCAAGGAAAGTGGTTCACCAGGGACTAAGTTCAGCAGAAATTTCCTCATCTCATGGAGGAACTTAACGCAATGGGGACCATTGCTTCCTAAGGGGGGAGGAATGATCCAGGTGGATATTGGTGGCCACCCGCCTATTCCACTTGGGCCCCCAACATTGTCTCTTTCAGTTTTTCAGTTTCGGCATAACTTACTATTTTTAGCAGTTTTTCGGGTCCTGAACTTCCAGAGCCGTTTTGAGGCCCTAAACGACGTTTTTTGGGTATCGTTTTACCAACGAATTTGATCATCAAAAACTAGTTGATCCAGGTGGATATTGGTGGCCACCCACCTATTCCACTTGGCCCCCCACCATTGTCTCTTTTAGTTTTTTAGTTTCGGCATAACTTACTATTTTTAGCAGTTTTTCGGGTCTTGAACTTCCGGAGCCGTTTTGAGGCCCTAAACGACGTTTTTTGGGTATCAAAGAAAGAGCGAATTTGATCATCAAATTTGTCTCGAAAGTTGTATTCCTCGGATAGAGCTTTCTAATGATGTATCATGTGTGTCAAACGGAGATAGTATGCCAAAGTTATGTCCCTGGGAAGTTGAAACACCAATTTACCCAAACGGGGCCCATAGTTTTGGCGCTTCATCTCAGAGGGTTAGGTTTTTGGGATGTTTAGGGTTCTCCATTGTTTCTCAATAATAAATAGGCCCTCGAGCCTCATTGTAAAGCAGTTCAGAGGCCTGTAGCCGCCACATCTCTTCTCAGAGATAGCTACCAGTGCCCTAGCTAGTTTTTTTTCCATTCTGTCTGTAAGCAAATTTCAGTTCTTTGATATTAATGAAATGAAGTGTTATTTCCGCTGCATCTCTGTATTTATGGTTATGTGTTTATTCTGTTGCGTTCCTGCATAAATCCGGATCAGTGGTATCAGAGCGGTCTCCTTTTTCTCGATCCTTCTTTGCATGTCCCCAACGAGGTCGGGGTATAAGGAGCTAGGGCTTGATCTGGTGGAACCTTTGCAAGATCGGCCTCGCAAACCTCGACGGATGCCCATGGGGGACGAAAAGAAAGATAGGGAGCAGGAGATCCTATCAAAATATTGCTCGAGGAGGCCCTTGAAAAACAAAGGAACGCGATGATGGATAACTTTGCTCAGATCCTTCAACGGCTGCTCACCGGTGGCGCATCGGCATCCAGCAGCCACTCTGGAGGTGCGACTCCTTTTAAGGTACAAGTAAATTTTTACATTCCCATATTTGAGGGTCAAATATGCGCAGATGCCGTAGATAGGTGGTTGAATCTATTAGAAGGATATTTCTCTGTTCATGACTTTTCGGACCGGGAGAAGATCATTTTTGCACTCCTCAAAGCTACCCCCAATGTGAAGGACTGGTGGGAAACCTACGCTGAGAACAAGGACCATGACAAAAATATCTCTTTCTCGGTTAACAACTTGGAATTCTTTACGCGATGCCGTCAAGGAACAATACTATCCCATGGGGAGCTATGAGGACAAGTACATACAATGGACCACGCTGCGACAACAAAGGGATCAAGATGTGCACGAGCTGACGAATCTGTTCCATACCCTGCGCACAAAGTTGGGTATCAAAGATTCGGAGAAACATTTGGCGCTAAAGTATCGCAGCTGTCTGCACAGATACATTCAGGATGAAATGGAGTTCCTCGACATCTCCTCGCTTGGTACGGCATACTGGTATGCTGCCAAGATTCAACAGAAATTCAAACAGAAGAAGCGAGACTTTGGATTTGTGAATCAAAAGCAAGGAAAAGGTGCTTCCAAACCGCAGAACAAAGGACAGAGCCAAGGCATGGCAGCTAAAGACAACCCGTCAAAGCCACAAGAAAAGAACAACACCGTAAAGCCAAAGAAGGACACGGGAAAGTGGTGTAAGTTCCATAAGAGCTCCACTCACAACACAAGTGAGTGTCGGGCCAAGCAGTCGCTAGTGGCCGAGATGAGGGCTTCTGAGTCAGATGCATGCTCTGACTCCGAATCAGAACCTGAAAAGGCGAATGAAAAAGGGAAACAGATTATTGATGCGGAGCCCAACGCCATTGTTGCCACTACAAAGATCCAAAAGGAGGAACCGGAAGATCCAGAGGAGGAGGAACGTCTCTTCCACTCCCAGATGTGGGTAAAGGGCTCCCCGGTACAATTCATTGTCGACAATGGGAGCCAAAATAACCTCATTTCAGCAGACGCCGTGAAGCGGTTGGGCTTGCCAACCACAACTCACCCACATCCATACACCATCGGGTGGCTTCACCAAGGACGAGATCTCTGCGTCAGCCGGCAGTGTCACCTCCCCTATAGCATCAAGCCCTTCACGGATGAGGTATTATGTGACGTTGCTCCTATTGATGTTTCTGATGTATTATTAGGACAACCATACTTGTGGAAGCGTCATGCTGTGTATGAGTCTCGACCTCGTGCTGTTATTGTTACTTTGGGAAATAAGTTGTACGGGATACCAGAGGTACCACCTCCTGCCGCTATCTCTTTGGTTACTGCAAAACAATGTAGTAAGCTCATTTCCCAAACCAGGAAATTCGTTTTCCTGATGATCCGCCCCCAGGGCAAGAAGAAGACTGTGGCCACGACCTCCAGACAGGGCTCCTCTGCACAACAACAACAAATGGATAAGGTGGTGGAGGAGTACGGGGACATATTCACCTCACCCACAGGGGTTCCTCTGCACTGTCAGGTCAAGCACCCGATTGATCTGACCCCCGGTGCGCCGCTACCTAATGGACCGATCTATCGGCGCTCTGTTCTGGAGAATGATGAAATCAAGAAGCAGATTCAGGAGCTGTTGCAGAAAGGTCACATCAGACCAAGTTCATCGCCCTGTGGGAGCCCGATCGTGTTGGTACAGAAGAAGGATGGGACGTGGAGACTCTGTATTGACTATCGGGCGCTAAACAAGATCACTGTCCGGAATAGGTACCCAATCCCATGGATTGATGACCTTTTGGACCAACTCCAAGGTGAAAAATATTTCAGTAAGATCGACCTGAAGTCTGGGTATCACCAGGTACCAATTGAACCCTCTGATG
>CM076578.1:479834783-479944511 GCA_034641835.2 Pinus albicaulis
GCTTGGAAACAGGTTGGAGCTTGGAAGATTGAAGGGTTGTTGCCCTCAAACATCATTGTACTCAAATATTTGTAAAATAGGATTGGTGTCCTCACTTTTTTATAATAAAATACTTATTACTTATTTTTTTATTATAATTGTGAAGAATCTTAACTAGTAAACATAAAAATTGAAAATAAATATTGATTCACCCCCCTCTCAGTATTTCCAACAATTTGTATCAGAGCTAGCTTCTTCATAATCAGCCTAATAGCTAGAAGAAGGATTCTTAGGTCACAATGAAGAATTAGGAAACATCAGGAAATATTCCCCAATTTGATGGAACAAATTTTAGTTTTTGGAAGCGTGGGATGAAATTTTATTTAATGTCTATTGGACCTGAAGTATGGCAATCAGTTGTGGATGGGTATAAATCTCCACCTACTCCTCCAAAAGATCTAGAAGGAAGGAAAGCTTATATTACAAATGCCAAAGCACTAAATTCCATAACAAGTGGAATTTCTAATTCATAATTCACAAAAGTGATGAACTGTTATTCTGCCAAGGAACTGTGGGACAAGCTTATTGTTATCTATGATGGAGACTCCAAAGTCAAGAAGAAGAAACTCCAAACTCATAGAAGACAATTTTAGAGTCTTAATATGGATGACGAAGAAGATATTGTAGCCTTTTTCCTCCAAGTATATGAAGTTTCCAACTCACTCAAAGGTCTAGGAGAAGACATTGAAAAAGCACAATTGTCCAAAAAGTCTTGAGATCACTTCCGGAGTGATTTGACTCCAAAGTAAGTGCCATAGAAGAAATAAAGGACTTTGATACTCTAAATATGGATGAAATTCATGGGGTTTTCATTGCATATGAAATGAGAAAAGGAATCTCAAACTCCAAGAAAGTTGCATTCAAGGCTTCAAAGTCATCAAAGAAAGGGAAAAATTATAATTATAGCACTGATGATTCTTACACTGAGTTTGAACTAGCACAATTCATAAAGAAACTAAGGAAAGAATCCAAGCTCAAAGGTAAGTATCCTCTCATTTTTTTTTTAATGTGGAAGGATAGGACATTATGATGCAAAATGTTCTCATAAACATGATAGTGATGATGAAGATGAATATAAAAAGAAGATGTTAAAGAAGAAAGGGTCTAATAAGAAGAATTTCTACTCCAAACAAGATGACTCTGATGAATAATAATTCATGATTACTAATAAGAAATCAACTAAAAATACATTTCTTCACAAAAGAGACGATGATGAGTCCGATGAAGAAGATGACTATGTTCGAAGAAATGAAGTATTATTTATGGAATTTACAAATGAAAATGATTCTGAACAAGAAGTTAAATGAAATGTGGATGATTTTCTAATGAGTGCCATTGAAGAAAATGAGAAATTAAGAAAGGTAATTTCCCTCAAAGTAGAAAAATATGAATAAAAAAGGAAGGAAGAATTATTGAACAATAAACTAAAAGAAAGAGAAGAAATTTTCGAAAAAATGTGAAGCTGAAATTATTTCCCTAAGGAAAGAGTTGGATCAAGTTAAAAGGAGTTGGAAAAGCTCTCAAACTCTTAATAACATCCTTAATACTCAAAAACCTCAACATGACAAGTCTGGAATTGGTTTCAAATGAGAATCATCAATTTCAAATAAGGATGGAAATTAAAAAATCCAAAGAAGTTATATTGACATCCTTTGCAATCATCCAAAAGAGGAGAAGTCACCCCACCAATAGAAAAGGTCCACCTATGACAACCCAAGGAATGAAGGAAATTTATCTCCAAGTAAGAATACTACATCAAATCAAGGCTATCTTAAAAGGTATCAAACTATCTTTCATGGTTGTTGTTTCCATTGTAAAAACTTTGGTCATGAAGCTAAGCATTGCAAATCTCATAAGGATTATACCTCAAGATATAAGATCAATTATCAAAACAAGCCACGTATGCTAGAGGAAAAAAGAAAAATCAAGACCTTCAATTCATTTGATCCTTTGGCTAAGTATGATCTAGCTTGCTCAAAATGCAACGATTTTGGTCGTGATGCACAAAATTGTCCATTTATACCAAAAAGGGAAGAGTTGAAGAAGGAGAAACCCGCTATAGATAAATTTGGCCTAGATTTGTGTGCTCATAGTGATGAAAATCAACAGTTTGTGGATAGAGGATGCTCAAGACACATGACAGGTGACCAAAAAACATTTATCTCATTAAACAAGATGGATGTAAATGTATCTTTTGGAAGTGGATCTGCTAAAATTTTCAGAAAAGGGAATGTTTCTCTTGTTAATGGAAAGGGAAAAGCTCAAAATGCACTATTGGTGGAAGGGCTCAAACACAATCTCTTAAGTGTTAACCAGATTTGTGGCCAAGGACATAATGAAATTGTCAGTACTAAATATTGTGAGATAAGAAAATCCTCTTCAAGAGAACTTATGGGAAAAGGATTACAAAGGTGTTGACTTCAAAGTTAGTTTTTTTTGTTAATTATTTTACACTTAATTTTGTCCTAATACTTAATTAGGACTTCTAATAATTAATTTGTAGAAAATGTGGTTGAAAGTACCTTATTGCTTTTGGATATTATTGCGAAAGGAAAGTAAGTGGATGTTCCTAGTTACTAGTGTGATAGGAAATCATGTCATTATTTTTTAGTTATTAGAGAGAAAGAAATGTACTTAAAATTATATAATTTTGTGACTCTTTTGTTATTAGAGAGAAATGAAAGTACTTACAATTATATAGTTTGTGATATATATAGCCTTCATTATGAGTAAGATCAAATTCTTTTGGTCATAGGTCTATGAAGTGATTAGACACTTGAATATTATTCACAACATTTTCTGAGTGGGCACGAGGACTTGGGATCTTGATGTGAGTATTAATCTCATTGCTTGAGCTTGATATTGTTTAAGAGAAGAATCTCATTTTTGGAGTTTGAGCTTGATATTGTTTAAGAGAAGAATTTCATTTTTGGACTTTGAGCTTGATATTGTTTAATAGAAGAATCTCATTTTTGGAGGTACTACTATGGCATTAAGATCAAGAGTAAATATAGTTCTTAAATATAAGAGGCTTGAAAATAAATCTAGTGTTGCAATTAGAGGTGTGAAGTATGGAGTTGCAACCAGAGGCCTCTCACTACACAATTATTGGTATCAATTCCATATTAACAATTGTTATAGTTACTTGTGTAAAAGGTGCTTCTTGTTGAGTTGAGGCTTATATGAGTAAGTCACTCAATATTCTCATTGGGTTGGAGCACCTCACAAATAGCATTATTGGTTTATTATTGTTTACATTGGTTAAGACAAAAATAATCCCTACAAGGTGATAAGATTGTGCTATGATTAAAGCTTAAGACTAATCTATACCAATTGATTGGACATCATTAAAAAATAGTTTTTTTTCCTCTGTTTACTTTAATACTTTAATAATATTTATAAAAAAAAAAAATTATTAAAATATTATAATGAATTTAAAGGGAGAAATCCTTTAAGTAACAATCTTGTTTTTAGGAAATATCAATATTAATGTTACTTTCATATTACATATATATGGAAAATGCCTACTAAAATTTTATCAAAATATTTTATATTTCTTTTTACCTTTGCTAAAAAAACCAAACTATTCACATTTACAAAATTATGTAATTTTTTAAGAGAATTAGGCTTGATTTATAATTTATTAAATGAATCCGGATGTGGTGTCAACTTATCAAGAAATTGTGCATAACGAGGGAAACAAACACTATGAATTCAGGGTTTAGAGAAAACCCTGCAGGTTAAGGTAAATGTTAGAGATAGTTCAGAAAATTGCGCATAGCGAGGGAAAAAAAATTATGAATTGAGGGTTTAGAGAAAACCATGTAGACTACGGTAAATTTTAGAGACAGTTCGGAAGAAAGAGGAGCGGGAGGTAGACTGGTCGAGTCTCTGACGAAAGTGTGGTTGTATTGTTTTCACTCTTGAATTAAGGGATAGGGTCAGCCTTGTCGTCGTTTGCAGGACATGGACATTTTAGGCTCTCTGTTCTGTCATGCCTTTGGACTTCGCTTGACATTAGGGCACACAATTTTGACTCTAATACTGTGTCTTCCTCATTTGACGGATGCACGTCTTTAGGAACAACGTGGCTTCCCAAAACTAAACAAAGGGTTCCTCAGAGTTGAAAACCTTAGCCTTCCACTTCCCCCTGTAAGCCTTTTTCCACTTAACCTAATTAATGGTGTAGGAGGTAAAATCTCTCAAATGGACATATCCCACAAATGGGACTAGATTGAAGGTTCGGTAATCACTCAATAAATATTCATGCATGTATAATTCACACATTAAATGTTTATTCACAACATCGTGAATCCCCTGGATGCGAATAAATTGTATTGGATCTTTGATTTCATGACTAATATCACTATGAATACTCTCCAGGAAAAATAAAAGGAATTTTTCATGGAGAAACAAGGCATAACTATGAGCGGGAGGTCAGCAGGCCATTACCTGCTATGTCAAGGTAAACATTTCCTCCTTATCAGCTTTCAGCATCAGCACCTGCTCCTCTAAACTTTCAATCTTTTTCTATTGTTTCTCTTGCTTCTTCTTTGCTTTGTCTAATTAATCTATATACCCAGTAATGGTCTAGGTTTCTTGCTCGCGGACCCTCTTCATCTCCCCTCAATGTTCTTTTAATGTGATGGTCCCTTGCTGGAGACTGGCAGCGGCAGCTTTCCATTTCTGGATTTCAGCAGATAGGAGAAATTCTCGTGCTTCGAACAGATATTCTATAGGGTCGTTCTGTGAAGTAGCGGCGTCAACCTTGACCTTTGGCTTCACAGCTTCCCATTTTTATTTCCTCACCTTCTTCTTTAGCTGCGATACTTTCTTCCTTAGCCGGCCAATTTTCATTTTTAACTGCATATTTTCCTTGAATTGAATTTGATATCTCTCCTTGAGAAGCGGTCTCCTTCTCGCATATTGCTCTACAAATTATTTCTTAACAGCAACTTCTTCTACTAGCATCGCAGCTGATTCAGGGACTGGTGCGTTGTTGTCAACAAAGATGTTGACTAGCCCTTTTTTCACCAAGTCCTCCCTAAATTTTCCCCTCTCCTCGGGATCAGTTTCTTCATTTTCTTTTCCTGGTTCAGGAATTTCTACAATCACTTGGGTGATGCCTTCGACATCCATTCTCTACTCTTGTTCTACTGCAAGGTTTTCTTCTAAAGGATCAGGCATTGATTTTTACCACTGCATATCAGCTTCAGTCTGGGTAATTTCCACATATGGAGTGGCATCATCCATCACCCATCCTTCTATCATTAACATGGGTTCTTGTGTTTCCATATTGAAATCTTCAGGTCACTCTGAGTGTGAATTAGCAAGCGCTGGTTCGTAAATGGTTGTACCAGCAACTATGTCTAACTTTGTCCTAAAAAATTCTAAGACTGGAGAGACAGCTACTTCTTCTATAAGGCGTCAAGGAGAGTGAAACTTCTTTGCACCTCTCAGTAGAGTGGAAAGAAAAGGAGAATGAGGGACATCCTCCTCTATGTATGTTATGGTAATTTCTACTACCTCAGGCTCTTTCTCTTCACCAAATTTCTTCTCTATTTGGACCAAGCCTTCTTCTTCATCACCTTTTTTTCCTGTAGTCAACACTGGTTCCTGTGGAACAGTGTCAACTACAGGACTTATATTTTCCATACTTTCCTGCATCTGAATTAATGGAGGTTCTTTTGTAACACCACTACCTGCTTCAAGATCCAAATTTTCTTGGGAAAGTGGTGTTGGTTCTTGTGTAACAGCATCACTTTTCGGCCCTTTAACTAGTGTTAATTCTTTTTGTGCCTCCACATTGGATGTTGATTCCTGAGGAACAGCATCGGCTCTATCCTCTATTTCCATAATTCCTGCATCAATTGGTCCCACAGGCGAGGCTAGTTCTTGTGTAACATCCTCGACTGTACCACATTCCATATCCATTGTTTCTATTTTTGTCGTGTCAACATGCGATGTTGATTCTTATGTAATAGCATTGGTTGTGGCCTTTTCCACGTCCATTCTTTCTGCTTTCCATTTCTCTAATAGACCAACAAGAGATGTTGGTTCTTGTGTAGCAACACCAATTGTGGCCTCTTCTTCCTCCATTTCTTTTGGTTCCTCTTCCTCTAATGGACCAGCAAGAGATGTCGGTTCTTGTGTAGCAGCATCAGTTGTGGCCTCTTCTTCCTCCATTTCCTCTGGTTCTTCTTCCTCTGTTGAACCAACAGGAGATGCTGGTTCTTCTTCCTCCATATCTTCTGCATCATCTTCTCCTGTTGAACCAGCAGGAGATGATGGTTCTTCTGCTTCCATTTCTTCAGGCTCCTCTTCCTCAGATGATCCAGCAGGGGATGCTTGCTCTTCTTCCTCCATTTCTTCTGGCTCGTGTTCCTCTCTCACAGCTGTCATAGCTTCCATTTCTTCCTTTTTTAGCTCAATAAATTATGCCCAGGGAACATGAAATTCGGCCAATGCATGCATTACCAGTAGATGAACCAACCCATGATTTGTAATAACCTCCAATACTTATCGCGAGTGCTGGACAGACTGTGCAATAAGCTGGAGATTTTTCAAAAGAAAGAAATTCATGTCCACGGAGTGAACCTTTGCCTGTTGATATCAGAGGTGAGCTAGGAGCTTAAAGTGATATTTGAATAGGGTGGTAAATCGCACCTCGTAGGTTATATACCTCATAAAAAAGTATGCCACCTCTCCCCATGGATGTGTCATATAATACTGATCGTATCCTCTCCCTTTCAGAACCGCCCTCTCTCTATCTTGTAGAAACAACTCTGGAAATTCTTGTAGGGGATTTTTTCGTGAAAACCATTTCTTCCCTCACTATGGTAGTCCACTAACCGCTGAAATGACCTCCTCTATGATAGTAATTTCTAAGCCCCGCACTCTAGAATAATCTCCTTCCAAATTTACAGCAAATTTTGATGTAAATATCTCATTAAACCCCTGTAAGCTGCATTACTGCGGACCAAAATTGTATATTGGGTTCACGTCTCACAGCCAATCCGCCCATCCCGCAAAATCTCTGTAGCAGCAATTCGAAACAGCAGCGGACCATTGGGAGGGAGTATCGGCAGTTAATTTCTTGTGGTGATAGCATGGTAGAAAATGGAATGGGGGTAATGATAAGAAATAAAAATGGAAAGTATTTCAAAAAATGAGGAAAATCAATGATAGATTATGGTAATAATGATGAATGGTAATGGTAATTATTTCACGGATTTAGAAAGGACTGATTAGATTTTCAGAATGTACTTACTTCGAGTCCTAATTAATTTTAATAACTATGCGAAATAATGGTGAAAATCATGAGATGTACTATCGGCACGGGTTCTAATGGTGACGTCGGCAAATCATCATTGTGATTTGATTATGTCATTACTCGGTTATGAAAGCACCCCCAAACCTAATAATTGACTATCCACGGGCACGTCAAATGTATTTTTAATGGAATATTTAATCAAATTCGTAAAATTCGACTGGGACATACCTGGAAACTTACCTCAGCAGAGTGACAGCCTGGTGAAGTAACAGCAGTGAGGGAGTAACAACACCGATGAAGTAATAGCAATGACAGAGTAACAGCACGACGGAGTAACAACAGTGACGGAGTAACAACACTGGACACTTAGAAAAATTTCTGGAGTAACAGCATTGGAGGAGTAATAGCATCGAAGGAGTCACAACATCCAAAACTTAGAAAAATTTCTAAAGTAATAGCATCGGAGGAGTAACAGCATCGAAAGAGTAACAGCATCCAACACTTTGAAAAATTTTCCGGAGTAACAGCACCGGGTACTTAGAAAAATTTTTATCTCCACAAAATTGCACACCCGTAGTAGTTCCCGCAAAAGAAAACAATTGAGTAGTAACAGCATTTTATTCATATTACTATATATATAGTTTTTTTTTTTTTTTAATAAATTCAAGGATGCAGAGGAGGAATTCTCTACACTAACAACCTTCACACCATATTTTTCAAACAGATGTTTAATGAAGGCATCCTTAGAAGCTAGGCGATGATACAGTCTCAGACGATGTCCATTTGCTATGAAAGAAGCATGAGTATCATCAATTGTAACAAGTCTGATTGTTCCATTATCGAAAACGGTGTCCACTTCATAAGGTCCCATCCAGCGAGAGCAAATCTTTCCCTTGAAGTCCTTAAAACGGTAATCATCGAGTAATGCATAATCTCCTCTGTGAAAAACCTTATTTTTAATAAATTTATCATGCCATTTTGTTCTTTGTTTCTAAATTACAGCAGTCTTCTTGACAACCATCGAACGGATTTCATCTAATTCATTTATTTGTTCCGGCCAGTATTTCTGGGCATCTGACAGATCCAGTCCTACCTCCAAATCTATTCTGAGTGTACTAATCTTAAATTCTATCGGAAACAAGGGGGATTTCCCATAGACCAAATTGAATGGTGAAAACCCTATTGTGTTCTGCCATGTTGTTCGATATGCCCAGAGAGCTTCAGGAAGTTTTTCAGCCCAATACCGATGATTTCTTGCTACAATATTTGTAAAGATATTTTCCAATACCTTGTTTGTGCTTTCCACCTGACCATTTGCCTAGGGATGATACGGATATGTGACTCTATGTTTTATTCCATATTTCTACATAAGCCTCTCCATCATGTGTGATGTGAATTTCACTCCTCCATCTGAAACAATATCTCTCAGAGCACCATAACGAGCAAAAATCTCTTCAAATAGAAAATCTGAAACAGCCTGCTTTGTTGCTTTCACAACAGCCTTGGCTTCCACCCACTTAGTCACATATTCTTTGCAGGCCAAAATTTGGACCTTCTGATGTGAAGGTGGGTTAAATGGACCAAAAAAATCGATAGCCCACTTTTTGAAAGGTTCAAGTACTACCTGGGGCTACAGTGGCATTTCATCTGATCGACTGGTTTGACCCATCCGTTGGCAATTGTCACATGCACGGATGTAGTCTCAAGCATCCTATAAGATAGAGGGCCAATAATAACCCATCTGTAATACCTTATGTCTTTTCCTCTTATCTGCAAAATTCCCTCGCAAGGACCATCATGAGAAGCCTTCAGTACTTCATAAATGTCATCCTCAGATAGACATCAACAGACTTTTTGATCGACACTTGTATGAAAGAGATATCTTGCTATCCAGGAGTATCGGGAACTATGATGAATGATCTTTCATTGTTCCCTGTATGACAAATGATGAGGCATATTTCTTTGGTGGGATAGTTATCAATAACTGCATACCATGGAGGATTAGTGGAAATTTCAAAAATATGTTCATCTGGAAAATTGACCTCTATGGGTGTGCCTTTGTCATTATTGTCCAATCTAGACAGAAAATCAGCAACTACATTATCCTTCCATGGTTTATCTACTATTGTAATATCAAATTCTTGAAGCAATAGCAACCATATTGTAATGTGACCAGGGGTGATAGGTTTATTCATCAAATACCTGATTTTTGCGTGATCAGTATGTACCAAAGTAGGATACCCAGCAATGTAGTATCGAAATTTGTTGATGGCATAGATAATAGTTAGGAATTCCTTTTCAGATACCATATAGTTCAGTTCAGCAGGAGTCAAATTCTTGCTGACACGGTAAACTACATATGGTTTCTTATCTTCCTGTTGTCCTAGAACTGCCCCAACTTCTACCTGAGAGGCATCGGTATGGATGTGAAATAGAATTTCGCAATCCAGTCCTCGCAAGATCGGAGCTACACAAACAAGTGCCTTGATTTTTCTAAAAGTTGCTTCACAATCATCTATCCACAAAAATTTTGCATCTTTAGTTAGCAGCTAAAAAAGTGGGGATGCTATTTTAGAAAAAAAATCTATAAAACACCTATAATAGCCAGCACAACTAATAAAAATACGTACCTGTGTGGGTGTCTTAGGTACAGGAAAATGAAAAATTACCTCTACCTTGGCTGGATCAACTCGAATTCCAGCAACCGAGAGCAGGTGTCCCAGAGCTATTCCCTCTTCCCTCATCATGTGACATTTAACCGTACTTAGAGAGACATGTTCTACTTGCATATTTTAAGCACTTTTTATAAATTTTTCAATCCTTCTTCAAATGAATACCTGTATGGAGTGAAGTAGTCCATATAAATCTCAATGATGTTATCGACTAGATCAGAAAAAATCCCCAATATTGCCCTCTGGAATGTTGCAGGCACATTACAAAGACAAAATGGCAAGACTCAGTATGCAAAGGTTCCCTAGGGGCATGTGAAGGTGGTTTTATCTTGGTCCTCAGGGGCTATCTAGATCTAATTATACCCGCTAAACCCGTCCAGGAAGGAGAAAAACTTCTTCCCATCCAAGGTATCCAGGACTTAGTCAATGAACGGAAAATGGAAATGGTCTTTCTGAGTTTCCTTGTTCATTTCCCTATAGTCCATGCAAATACGCCATTTACCATTCTTCTTGGTAACAATAACCAGCAGATAAACCCACTGGTTGTCCGAGATGGGGTAAATGAATCCTACATCCAATAACTTCTAAAGCTCATCTTTGAAAATGTTCTTTAAGGCAGGGTTCATTCTCATTTGAGGTTGTCTTACAGGATGGAAATCTTATTTTATGTATATATTATGAGTGCATAAATTAGCAGGAAGCCCCTTCATGTTTGTGTAATCCCAGGCGAAGGCTTCCTTATGGTTTCAAATAAATTTTAGGAGCTATTTTTTCTGGGATTATATGTTCAATGTTTTTCCCAGCTCAATTTCAATGGGAATACTATCATAAGACGAAGTCATAGGCGTTTCTTCAATTTCGTCTTCTGGTTTAATATTTTCCTGCGTTTCACAACTCATGGCATATTCCAGAATCTGATGACTTGAATCAGAAATAGAACATGGATCATTAATAAAAGTATTAATGGTATCATCCTTTGTTTCTGTTTTGAATTGAAGGGCATTCCCAATGGTAAGGACCGGTCAAATTTCTTCTTTTTGAGCTTCAGATCCTTCCATTGGTAGAGGTTTTCGTTTGATTAATGGTTTTTCTGATGGGCTTGGTTCTGTAGGAGGATAAAGAGTGAGGTTCTTTGTGACTATCCCATTATATATAACCATATTTCCAGACCGACACCAAATATAGGCATCTGCAGTTGGCAGTGCCATGAGTCTACCTAAATCGTAATGTCTTCCAACTTCCCTATTGGTTTGACTGTAGATCTATCTGCCAATTCCAAAATAGTAGGAGTTGATTTAAGGTTTCTAAGACCCAATGCATGCATAGTTTCAAAAGTAATGATGTTTATGGTAGCACCCAAATCTACCAATACGTTTGGGATTTCAACCCCATTAATTTGTACCATCATAATTGGATTCCCTGGGTCCCCATATTTTACAAGCATGAATTTTCCCAGAATGATGTCAGACAATTTACCCATCACATGGATGGTTAGTGGGTTCCTTGATTTCTTTCCAAGCTTTTTAGAACAGTATTCTTTGAGTGTTTTCGCATAGATTGGTACATCTTTCATAGCTTGAAGTAGGGGAATTTTAACAACAACAAAAAAATTAATTCCCCTAGAAAATCAAATTCTTCTTGAGGGCTTTGTTAACTCAAGGCCAATCTTTCAGGACATGATGGATTGACTTGGAGATTGTGGTTAACAGTAGGTTGAGGAGGTGTTTGATTTGCAATGTCTTGGTTTTTTTTATCCCCAACTGTTTTTAGTTCTGGTTCCATGACCTCACCATCAACTTTTTCAATGATAATAGGTGAATTTGGAGCATTCACTACCCTCCTAGATCGTAAGTTTATTCCATTAAATTCTGCAGTAGAGATGTTGTATGAAGGAAGGTTGAGAGTGTCAGCTTGTTGAACTCCCTTATTATTAGGATTTGGATTGGGTTGGATGGGAAGTTGAGGTCGAAGGGGTGGATTACAAGGAAGAATATTGGAAGGAAACTAAAGTTTCTACTATGGCATAGGTTGGGGGAATTTTCCAAGAGGAGAAGGTCCACACCAGTTTTGGGTCCATGAAGGGTTCGAACTAGTCTGAGGGAACCATGGTTTCCAAGGTGGATATTGACAATACTGGGGCCATGCTGGTGAAAAAGGTATAGACTGGGGACCCATATTCAAATTAATGAAATACTGAGACGGGTCCTAAGGCATACCTTGATTCATATTTGGTGGTCGTGGCTACCATGGCTTCTTCGATCCCATGAAATACAGTTGATCCACCACGCTCTATTCACTTGCTCCTTGAAAGACTACCTTCAATCCTAGCAAGGAAGGGCACAAGCAGGTTGCATGACTCTGCTCGCAAATTTCACAGGCTTCAACTATGTTCAATGGACATTCCTTTATCGGATGTTTCTTTTTGCACGGAGGGTGGAATATGGCCATGGTATTCTCTAATTCCATCTGCTTCTACTTCGCTTGCAACGTGTCCATATAGGAAGATAGTTTACTTAGGATATCAATCCTCAGGTTATCTAGCAGATTCCCAATGTCCGCCTTTGTGACCCCTCCACCGGATGTTTTTGATGACCGAATCCCTTGTCTATTTCTTGCATCCCCTCGCTAACACTGGATGCACAACCCATAGATAATATCGAAATCTTCCTTCGATATATCCCCTTTTCCTACTATGTTTAAAAGATCCAAAAAGTCTTCCCTTAGTTCTCGGAGAAGAATGATCTTCATAATATATTTGTCCAGGTAACTATGGCCTGACCTCTACAGCATATATTTAAATCGCTCCATGCAATCTTCCATATTCTCATCTTCTTTCTGCATAAACTTGAAAATTTCTTCTTTGATATCATGGGACTTACAGTAATCCTGGTACTTCTCCAGAAAAATGGTTCTCATGTCATCCCATGAGGAGATAGTTTTACCCCCCAAACCCATGAACCATTGCAGGGTCATTCCCTTCATCGTAGTAGGGAATATCTTCAATTTTTGAGCATCAGAAATATAGTCGTACCCCTGAAAAACAATATTAAATTCAAATAGGAATGTATCGGGGTCTTCAAAGGAAAGCCCATGAAAATTAGGTAGAGTTGTTAAAGGGATAGGTTTCATTGGTGCATCACCTCTGATCTCCCCAATTGGGAAATCAATAGAGGAAGTTGCAGGTGCCATAAATATCCTCCAATACTCACTAGGTATTTCAACTGGTTCTGCAACTGATATTTGAGGTGATTCAATCACAGTAGGTCTCACAACACTTCCTCGGTCTTGTGGTGATGCAAAATCCTTCAGAAGTTCTTCTTCCCCAATGGAATTAATTAATTCCTCAGATCCCCTGCTTGCAATTTCCTCTCCTTCTACCAACAATAGGGGTGTTTCTTTTACTGATACTCTATTTACTTATTCTTCTACCATTGAAAGGGTCCTCTTTGGTACTATGGATGGCGTTGGTTGCACGACAGACTGCTCCTTGGATTTCTTCTGAGTCCTTACCCTAACAGCGGCCCGTGAAGATGCTTCTGATTCAGCCTTCATGATAAGTTCTTGGATATAGGTGATCCTTTCGAAATCCTTTCTTCCTTTCTTTGGGGGTCCTCCTCTACCCCTTCTATTCAGATATTTTTTCATACAATTGATGAGGAGAAAAGCATTTAAATAAAAACTGCTAAGCTTGATACCTGGATCAGGGCAAGAGAAATCCCCTCCCCAGGATGAGATATTGGGTTTTTAACAAAAAGAAAATAAATAAATAAAATCAAATGAAATATTAAGCTAGGGACCTAGATCAGGGTAGCATTTCCTTCCCCAAAACGATAGATTGGGCCCTAAGAAATTAGCAAAAAGAAAAGCAAAGAAAAGAAAAATGACTAACGCTCAGTACCTAGAGCAGTGTAGAATTTCCCTCTCTAGGACGAGAGATTGGTTCCTAAGAAATCAATCAAAAATAAAAATAGAAAAAATACACTCAGGACCTAGAGCGGGGTAGCAATTCCCTCCCTAGGATGATAGATTGATCCTTAGATCAATATGAATTGTGTTCTTGCACCTTTGTTAGCCTCCCCGCCAACAACGCCAAAATGTTGGTGTCCAAGTGTGAATAATTATTCAAACTCTTTCCCACATAAATTCATCAATCTGGGTGCATTTTTTATTTCAAGGTTAACGTGAAAAGCATATGCAGATACAATGGTACAATTCTTATATGAATCATGGATTCGATAATTAAACAAAGAAACAATCACTGTAACAGAAAATAAAGAAATGGTAGTAATAAATCACAAATCTTGCAATGCATTCACAGCAATAAGAGTATCAGAAAATACGTCTACTATCACAGCAATTATAAAATATACAAAACCAGAAATAGAATTAACAGCACAGGCAATACGCAGCACCTGATCAGGAGAGTGGGCCCAACTCTCTAATCAGGGTTGTGGTATATACTCACAAACTACAACTGTAACAGGAAGATAACTTGCATTAACTTGATAATTTTCTGTTACAAAACTCAATTCCTTACATCGTCAACCCCCCGACTCATAGCTTCAGAGCCCTCCTTATACAAATGTTTACAATGACTGTTCCTAAAATCCCGGCAACTAGTGCCTACAAATATACAACATTATAATAGACCAACTAAATGCTAAAGAAGGCAGAAAAAGGATTTGGAGTCATTGTGTTGTTGCAGCACTGCCCAAAATAGCGTTGCCAACACGGAGGTGTCTCAGTAATTGCAGATATGGTCATTCGACCACCAAACCTTCGAATATAGTGAAATTAGTAAATCACTTGAGGTAATAATCCTCGTGACTTTACTTAATCGACTAAATATTCCAAGAAGACATATAGAGGGGTTTACATGTGCACTTTAGAACATGACTTGAATGTTAATGATACAAATGGGTAAAGAAAGTGGGTAGAAATGGAAGGAAAAGATATACAGATTTGGCTCTCAACATACACCACAAGATATACAATCGTTTTCCCAAATTTCTTAACAAACAAAGTTGCATCATCAAGATCAAAATGTTTGAAGTTAAGTTTCAGAATATGCTCAGTTAATTTCTCATACCAGGCTCGCAGTGCTTACTTGAGGCCATACAAGGATTTTATAAGCTTGCATACTTTGTGTTCTTGACCCTTCACAACAAATCCTTCTAGCTAGTACATAAAATCCTTCTCCTTTAGATCTCCATTCAAAAAGGTGGTTTTTACATCCATCTGATGCACTTTCTAACCCTTCTGAGTTGTTAATACAAAGAGTGTCTGAATGGTGGCCCATTTTGCTGTGGGGGGGGAATTCTCCTCATAATCGACCCCTTCTTTGTGTGCAAAACATTTTTCCACAAGCATGGCTTTCTGCTTGTCAAGTGAGCCATCCACTTTGCACTTGTTCTTGTAGACCGACTTGAAACTAATTGGTTTGGTTTTCAATGGAGGATCAACCATCTTCCAATAAGAATATTATCAGTAACCACGAATTTTAGCTGTTACCATGTGAACAACATGAAATTACTGAAGTGGTAGTATATTATACTCAACTAAGTGGTGTCATCATATCTTTAGCTTGAGTCCAATTTAGGGATTAAGCTCACATTCATCTTCGTCCGCTCGTTGGTGCAAAGGAATGAATAAAAATTTAATGTGAGAATATGATAACAATAGAAATTTCCCCTAAAGTTGAAAATATATACCTAAGGAATAGAACATGCCTATGATGTCATTGCAAAAATGTTGTATCAAAGGAAAGATACCAACTTAAAGGGTGGAAGATGGAGGGTAGGAAATGTGTTCAGACTTGCAACAGTCTCACACTTGTGTTGCTGAATCTACATATGTTTCTCGAAACAAATTTTAAGATTGATTTAACTATTTGTTGAAAAGAAATAGGTTCGATAGAACTACTCTTCCCCCAAGTTTCTTTTTTGTATAATATTTCTGTGAATAAGGTTTGCTTTCATTCAAGTGATTATTATGCTCGTCACATTATTCATTTATTTTAAAATCCTTTTTTCTCCTTTTTATAATAGACTATATCTTGTTGGATCAGTTTTATATATTATTTTATTTATGCGCCCTATACTGATAGGAATAGTGTCTTGGAGTTTTCTCCTGGGAGGTTTGTTTCAATAAGGTTTCATTTTTAAACGGTTCCCCTTTCTAGTGAAAATAATATTTTCTTACTCGTAACAATGTGAATTTATTATCCCTATGTGATCATTGTGCTAATGGTCTCTTATTAAATAACTCATAGCATATTTAGTTAATAATGCATAACATGAAATTTATGAACATTCCACCTAAGTTAGAAATGGTGCTCTCAAAAATATTATATATAAAATGGTTGTGACAAAATTAACTTAGAATCATTTCATGGGTGAAGAATAATTTCAAAGGTAAAATGAGCTTGAGCTGTAAATGATAGAAATTTGGCAGTGTTAGGGAAAATTGATATTAGAGGAAGACTAGAAATTTTCCACTTAAATTTGAAATTATTTCCTTAGTAAAATAATTTAATTGATACGCAAGCTTGAGTTGTAACTTGTAGAAATTTTGCACAGTTAGGAGAAATAGATATCATAAAAGACCTGAAATATGAAATGGGTAAATGTTGGATTTATGTGCAGGTACATGATCAAATTATATGTAGGTAGAATGTAAAAGACTAGAAGCTTTTGATCATGTGATATATTTCAATATTGAAAATTGGTCAAAAATGACTATGAGAGGGTAAATAAATATGCACCAAGCCTATGTGGAAGGAAACAATCTCAACATCAAATGCACACTTCACAATCTTTTTCCACTTTTTTCATAATACAGTGTTGTGTGAGGCATAAAAATCCTTTTTCATTTATTTATAAGCCCCTTCTTGGTAAAATATATAGCCAAGTATCACAGAATATCATTTTGAATAAAGGAAATCTTATGGATGATATCATAAGAGTTCACCATGGTATCTCTGATAGTGAATTAAATTTGTTATGTTAGCTGAAGTAATTATTTAATCTATGCTTGACACAAGATCCACTTCTCTCCTATCAAATAATGTAAAGTTGTTATGTCAATGACTAGCTTTATTGATATATCTATTGTGTAGCTCTGCTTTAAACTAGTCCATCCAATGGTAAATTTTGAATTTGTAATTCAAAAAAAAAATCTTCGAATATAAACCTCCTCTATCACAAACCAATCCAAATTCCCAAAAGAAGTTAAGCAAGGAAAAACAAAGGAAAATCCAATCACCTTAAGAGAAAGTGGTAAAATACTATAATATTTTGATCAAGGGAAACAATTCAATATTGAAAAAGAACAATTTTTGTATTAAATATTTGTTATTGAAACTTGAAAGAGCATATTTGAAGATTGAGAGGAAATATATGTTGGAAAGGTTATAGAATCTGTAAATTTGGCATAATGTAAGTGATTTCTCTTTATATTCTAACCTTTAATGACATTTTGTTTACTAATTTTTATATTTAGTGATCTCATATATATCACGATTGAAAATGAGAACCCATATATACTATGAAGGAAGGTATAGAATGAATTTAAGACTGAAAAAGGAGACATAAAACTGTTACAAGACAAGAACATGAATGCCATTACCTTTGTTGACGAAAGAGGATACGTGGAGAAAACCCTCATGCCGTTTGACAAAAAAAAAGTTCAACAAGATGTGAAACCCTAGCTATGGAGTGACTTCTCTGGCTAAAAGCCCTCAATGAAATAGTGGTGCAAATAAAGCGGTAGGGTATTCATTAGGGTTCATTAAACCCTAATGATCACATTGAGAACTGATACTAGTCGTTGGTTAAGTCAACATACGTTAATGTGGAGCCTTTAGCAGGGGTCACGTATAAAGCAAGACACCCTCAAAACATATCAGAAACCAAGATTCACCTTATATATTTACCAACATTCGACCTTAGAAAATTAATGTTGGACATTGGGTTCAACGCTCCCTGTGCGTTTCGCGACTTGGACTAACCGCCTCTCTCATAGATCCTAACTCTGGAAATTGTAGCAGATACTAATGCCTACGGATTTTGGTCTAACGACAATTGTGATTCCAACAAGTGGTATTAGAGTGACAGGTCTCAAGTTTGAAACTCACTCGACTTGCGTTGGGGGGGGGCAGATTGTTGGACATTGGGTTCAACACTCCCCGTGCGTTTCGCGACATGGACTAACCGCCTCTCGTGGATCCTAACTCTGGCAATTGTAGCGGATACTAATGCCTGCGAGTTTTGGTCTAACGACAATTGTGATTCCAACAATTAAAACACCACATTAATAGAAATATAAAGGAGAGGAACCATTTAAAAGGGATGGTGAATGCCAACCATGTAACAAAAACATTTAAATAACTATCAAACCGAAACGAGCGGGGTATACATGTCAAGAGTTTTATGCATATAGTTTGGTTGTTCCTAAAAGATAAGAAATGTTAATGTATGTTGGATATAGTATTATATGTTTCATATGCCTATGCAAATAAGCCATAGTAGTAATCTCTATGGGTCTAATTTAGACATATGAAAAGTGGTAAAGCCAAACCAAACCCAAATTTGATATAGTGTTAATGACCATGCATGTACTTGTATATACAAGTGTTACCCATTTAAGGTATTGGTATAGTTCAATAGAGCTTATGAAAAGTGGTAAAGCCAAACCAAACCCAATTTCTAATGACAATGCATGTACTTGTATATACAAGTGTTACCCATTTAAGGTATTGGTATATTTCAATAGAGCTTATGAAAAGTGGTAAAGCCAAACCAAACCCAATAAGCCATAGTAGTAATCTCTATGGTTTTAATTTAGACATATGAAAAGTGGTAAAGCCAAACCAAACCCAATTTTGATATAGTGTTAATGAAAATGCATGTACTTGTATATACAAGTGTTACCCATTTAAGGTATTGGTATAGTTCAATCGAGCTTATGAAAAGTGGTAAAGTCAAAACAAACCCAATTTTGATATAGTGTTAATGACAATGCATGCACTTGTATATACAAGTGTTACCCATTTAAGGTATTGGTATAGTTCAATAGAGCTTAAGGTATTGGTATAGTTCAATAGAGCTTAATTTTGATAGTGTTAAAGTGCTACTTTTTAGGACAAAGAGATTATTCTCTTGTAATATACATAAGAAGATATTTAGAACAAAGATTTAAAGTGCTACCTTTTTAGGAAAAAGAGATTATTCTCTTGTAATAGATCACACACTATGTGAAAAGATGTTTATTTAACAACAAAAGAATAATGTTACCATGTTGTCTAAACTTTCTAATATTAAAAAAAAAAGTGTAAATAAGATTTATTACACATGCATGCCTTGAATTTTGTCTCTCAAGAAACATAACAAGTATTCCAAGCATATCACACATTGGTTAATTTAGACCTCATTTCATTTTTGGTTTAATCTTGTCAAGATTTTTACAGTGACATCAAACTGATTAAATTTTAATGGTTGTAAGGTACAAGCCAAAGGCATTTGAAGCTCATAGATTTTGTGAAAAAACCCTTACTTTGCTTCAACAAGAAAGATGGACATAGTTTTCCAATAAATTATAAGGACATAATATTGCAGTAATTAGGGAGTTTGAATATAGTTTTGATGGGTTCATAATTAACAAATTTACTGGTCAAACAAGAACTATTACCCCAAAATGAGAAATCTAGCCAAAAAAAATCCCAAAAAAACATGAAAAACAATCCAAAAATGAAAAGTGTTGATTCTGCTTCAACACTTTCTTGGGTAAATTTTCAATATTTTTTCAAAATGACAGTAAAAGCCAATTATTTTGTGTAAAAAACACCCTGAAAACGAAAAGTGTTGACATTGGAATAATGTCTTTTTTTGGGGGGGTAATTTTCAACATTTTTTAGCAATGACGTTAAAGATAAAATATCAAGACTCCAAAAACCCTAAAATTGTAACAATTTTTAAGCATGACATTAAAGATAAAATTTTGAGTCTCTAAAACGCCTTAAAATTCGAATAATTTTCAACCATGATGTTAAACTTAAAATACTTATAATTCTTTTCAACCATAACATTAAAGATAAAATATTGTACTTAGAAAAAACTTAAATTTTGACAAATTTTCAACCATGGAATTAAAACCAAATATCACTACTACAAAAAACCTTAAGTTTTCATTATATTTCAACCATGAAATTATGGAAAAATTATATGGCTAAAAAAAACTTAAAGAATGACACTTGAATGAAAGAGCCATTATACAAGTATTTTTTTAACATGCTAAAAGTTTAGCTATTTTAAAATCATAGCCTAAGACAATTTGACACATTGAAACAAATATTTTAAAAATCAAACATCAAATTGACATGCAGTGTAGGCGATCTTGACCTATTGCGGAGAAATCACAAAGTAGTTTTTAGAGTCGACGCGTTTCGAACAACTTGTTTTAGCTCATCATCAAGACTGAGATAAAAAACACAATATATATATATATATATATGTTGACACCTAATTCTAAGGGATTGAGAGAAATTATATATTAGTGTAAATTTAAGTCTAAGAGACATTGGGAAATGAATCCCAATAGTCTCACCTCCATGTATATATTCATGAGCACCCTCTATCAAATTCACCATTTAAATTGTGGAGTTACCTCCTGGTCTGACATGGTATCAGAGCCAACTCCTTTTTTGGCATTCTTGCCCCTGGTGTAACTCCCTCCTGCTCCTGGCAGACTTGCCTCTCTGTCTGCTCCTGGAAGAACTGTCCCTCCTACTCCTGGTAGTCTAGATTCTGATTTTTTTTAAGCCTTCAACTCATTTCCTCATTGCTTGTACGCTTTTCTCTCCTGGAGCTCACACAAAAAAGGGGTCTGCAGCTCCTGCCGCAACATTGTTCGCAACTCCTGCCACAGCACTGTCCACAACCACCTCATGCAGTGCCACACACTACTCCCCTTCCGCATCTACTACCTCTCGCAACCTCTACCTCCCACTCCACACAACTGCCACCTCCCGCAACCATCTCCTCCCACATCCATCTCCCGCTTCCTCCTTCTTTCCCCACTCCCTTTGAGCTGCCCCCACTCCCTTCCACCCTCCCGCTCCCTCCTCCACCTGCTCCCATCCTCCATCCTCCCGCTCTCCCCTCAGTGGGCTCCCCTCGCCACCTCCTGCTCCCTCCTTCGCCCGCTCCCAACCTCTACCCTCCCACTCTCCCCTATGCGGGCTCCCCTCCCCACTCATCGCTCCCTCATCTGCCCTCCTCCTTCCTCCACCCTCCCGCTCTCCCCTCCACGGGCTCCCCTCCTCACTCCCCACTGCCTCCTCTGCCCTCCTCCCTCCACCCTCACCTTCCCCTATTCCACCTCCCCAGGTCAACCTCCCCCAGTTTCGACCTTCCCGAGGTTTGACCTCGCTTGTACAAAAACAAATAATTTTTTTTTACAATAATGTATATATATATATATATATATATTAAATTTATTTATTTATTTCCATAATTGATTTTTTACAACAGAGTACATATTTTTTACCAGAATTTAATTTTTACAGCAGAGGGAAATTTTCACTCCAGAATTGAGTCCAACAAACTACTTTTTTTCAAATGTTCACAATGAATTCTCTCATATCTATTGTGGGAGTTGTTCTCTATGGCAATGAGAACTATCCTGAGTAGTCTCAAAAAATCAAGCACACTCTCATTTTTAATGAGTTGTGGAGAGGAATTTGTGAAGGATAAGGAGACAATCAACTGCCAAAGCCCATCTCAGACAAGGAGATCGCCATTTGGGAAAACAAGAATTGTAAGGCCTATTCCTTGATTACAACTTCTATAAATGAAGAGGAGAGTCACCATATTACACCATTTTCAAATGCCTATGAGGCCTTGAGGAAATTAAAAGAACTCTATGAATCACATTCAAAACTTGAAATTGTTCAATTAATGATTAAGCTGTTCATCCTTGAATTGAAAAATGATGACCCTCTTGCTTTAGCATCAGAAGTAAGATGTATCATGCATGACATAAAAAATATTGGTGTAGAAGTTGACATACCTCTCATAGCTTATGTTAAGGCATTGTATCAACCTTACTCACATTACCTTGAGTCATTGCAAGCAAGTGGAAACCTCATGAAGATCACCTTTGATTCCCTTGAGAAAAAGTTTGTAGAAAGAAAGAAGGCTTTTGGAAAGAAGACAACCCCTCTGTCTTCTAAAGAAGCTATATGTTTCACACATAGAGAGAAGAATCATGGTCAAGATTATTCCAGAGGAAGAGGTGGCAGAAGAGGAAGAGGAAGAAGAAATTTTAGAGGAAGGGGGGGTAGACAAGCTCAAAGTGAAAAACCTGATCTTCATTGCATACATTGTAATATAGATTGGCATGATGCATCTACATGTAAGTTTCCTTGGGACAAAATTGAGCAACAAATAAATCAAGAAAAAGGTAAAAATCATGACAAAGACAAAGGTAAAGCACCTGAATCTTGTTGAAATTCAACAAGAAAATGCAGCACACACACTAGTGTGGGATCATAGGTCACACAGTGATGGGTCCTAGCGATACATTAGTGTGCAACCAATTTATTAAATAAATTGAAAAATTAATTGTAATCTTATCTCATAACAACTTGTAATAGTTAACTAAGTGTGATAGACTTAGTTATCTCAAGAATTTCGAGTTGAGGGTCTAAGTATAGGCATATAGAGTGATTCTATTATTAACATGGTCCAATTGCAGTTGTAGCACTAGTGTAGTGTGGGTGGGATCAGTTAACTCACATTAATTGAGTTAAAATCTGCTTAAATAGTTCTAACTGTTTGATGAGATAGTGGAAGATCAAGTGAATTAAAATAGATTTAATTCACCAATAGTGATCTACCAAGTAACTGATGATTCACTATTTATAGTTGCATGCATGCTAATTCTGGTGGATACCCAATTGAGACAAAGGTTCAAGGCTAGTAAACTATCAGTTGTATTTTAGGCAAACTGCCCAGGTGAAATTATAAAGCCATGGGAAGCTCATGATGAATTGCGCAATCAAGGATGAATTTACTAATTAATAGGGGTTTAATTCTCCAGGGATTTCGTAAGCAGGGTAGGTTGAGGGTGGGCTGATAATTGGCTATGTGTTTGTCCAATTTTGCCTAGATCAGTGTGAAGCAATTGGTAGAGTGTATGAGGTTGTGGTGATCACAAATACATTGTATTGTTTCATGATTCCTTGGTTGATTATACAATAAATATGGAGGGGTTTTGAGAAGTTTCTTTTCCCAAGAATATATGTTGTTGTGTATTGATTTACTTCTTTCTCTTACTTGCATGTGATTGAGCGATCGTGATTTATATTCCACAAATATTGTAGAAGGATTCAATATCTTGCTTTAGTACATTGCATGATCGGATTGACTCCATTGATATAATTTCTACATGGTATTATAACTGTGTTAGAGATTTTCTACATGGTATAAGAGCGCCAGGAATCACAATAGTGGATAAGAAATTGAGTTTGTGTTGAACAATATTCAAATTTGTAGATAATTTCTTTGGAGCTATAAGCTAATTAAGATTTCTTTCAATGACTTGAGACCCGAATATGAACTTGAGGGAAGTTTGAACTATATTGCATGGAAGGACAGGGTGGAGGTAGTGTTGGAGGACAATGGGTTGAAGGAATTCATAGATAATGATATTCCCAAGCTCGTACCAACAGATGCCCAACTTCTTGATGCATGGCAGAAGAAGGTAGCAAAGGAGAGGAGGATCTTATTAGAGGGAGTTGGAGATCACGTTGTCTCGAGTCTCAATTGAAATGAAACTCCATATGCTATGTGGAAGGCCTTGATAGATCTATTTCAAAATAGCAGTGACCACAGAAAATTGGCACTCAAGGACAATCTCAGGAAAATCAAAATGGAGAAGGGAGACACAATCCAGGAATACTTGACCAAGCTCACTCAATGTTGATATGAGCTTGGAAGTGTTGGGATTACTGTAGCTGATGATGACTTGGTGAGCCTAGAACTTCTAGGCCTTCCAAGAGCTAGCATAGTTACTAGGACTCTATGAATGGGAGGGAGAAGTTACCAGATTGAGAGCAAATTTGGTCAGATTTGGTACAAGAAGATTTTGGACGGAATACTAGGGATGGATCCTCATCCAAGATTGATGATGAGGAAAATTGTGCCTTGGCTGGTAAGGCAAAGAAGGGGAAGGGGAGGAAGTCCCATTCCAAATCTGAGACCGGAAAAGAAGGCAAGAAGTGTGACATGAAAAAGGTGAAATTTTTTCACTGTCATGATCATGGACACTATGCCACAAATTGTCCACAAAAGAATAAGAACAACAATAAGGCTCCAGGAGCTATAATGGGTGAAGCTTTGGCCTCACATTTTGAGTAGGACTTCTCTCTCATCGCACGCATGGCATCAACTGTGATGGGATCTATGTGGTACTTGGACAATGGAGCATATTTCGACATGACGAGAAACAAAGAATTCTTTAGTAGCTTGGAGGAGAAGGATCTTCATATGCACATTGAGATGGGTGATGACGGGAGGTATAGGGATACCAGGATTGGTACAGTTAATTTCTAGAGAAATTCAGGTAAACCTTTCTTATTAAAAGATGTCATGCATGTACCAGGCTTGAAAAAGAATTTAGTTTCAATTGCTATGTTGAAGGATCTTGGATATGATGTGGTTTTCATTGAAGGAAAGGTATTCCTTCATCACGAAGCCACATGAAAGGTCAAGAGGATTGGGGTTCATGTGAATAACCTCTACAAACTTGACGTAGATGGCGGCGCAACATTGAGCAGTAAAACAAGGAAGGTGGTGAGCCGGGATACAGGTGAGTTATGGCACTGGAGATTGGGCCATTTACAGCATAGTGCTTTGAGGATCATGCAGTATATTTCTACAGGTCTTCCAAAGGGTACTTTTGCACAAATAGACACATGCAGTGTACCATGGGGAAGTATACTAAGGCCACCTTTCATGAGAAGGAGAACCGAGAAATGACAATCCTTGAGAGAGATCACTCAGACGTGTGTGGACTATTCTCTACGCCTTTCACATCAAAACACAGGTATTATGTCATTTTTGGATGATTTTTCTAGAAATTGTTGGATCTTCTTTATGCAGAATCAATATTAGGTGTTCTCCAAGTTTTGTGAGTTCAAATCACTGGTAGAGAAATATACAGGGAAGAAGGTGAAGGCTCTAAGTAGCGACAATGGTGGTGAGTATATCTCTAATGAACTCAAAATATTCTATGCCAAAGAAGGAATTCAGAGAGAATTGATTGCACCTCATAACCCACAACATAATGGGGTTGCAAAAAGAAAGAACAAAACAATTGTGGGAGCATCACGAGCTATGTTATATGATTAGTGCCTACTGCTACATCTGTGGGCAGAGGCATGCAACACAATGGTATTTGTGCAGAACCATAGTCCTCATCGGATACTTGGCATGAATACACTAGAGGAGGAATTTTTAGGTAAGAAACTAGATGTTTCATATTTTAAAATTTTTGGCTCATCTATCTATTTCCATGTGACCAAAGATGCCATGAAGAAGCTAGAACCAACAACAAAGGTTGGGATATTTGTGGGGTACACTGATACTCCCCAAAACTATCGGGTGTATTTGTCAACAAACATGATGACAATTATGAGGAGAGATGTTAAATTTGATGAGGAGAAAGCCATGCGATTGTCCCTTTTGAGGGAGATTGACTTGCATGCAGATGAGGAACTCCTAGTTCCTAAGGATGAACCTCAGAGGATCATGGAGTGGCAGAAACCACTCATGCAGAGCCATCCACCATAAATGGTAGGAATCACACCAAAGAGGTTGACAGAATGATGCTAGATGCGACAGAGCATGTAGGAGCATCTACATCACAGCGCAGGCAGAGAAGATCCCTAGATAGGTACACTAGATACATGGCTCTTATGAGCAAGTGTATTGTGAAAAAACCATCCTCTTTTGAGGAAGGTGCAACAACCAACATGGGTTAATGTCATGGTTGAGGAGTATGACTCCATTATTAGAAAGAGTGCACGGGAAGTGGTCCTAAGACCAATGGGGAAGTTAGTTGTTGGATCCATGTGGATCTACAAGGTGAAGAATGAAACATATGGGAGTGTGGAGAAATACAAGGCTAGATTTTTTGCCCAGGGATTCTCACAGGTAGAGGGGATTGACTATGAGGATACTTTTGAACCGGTTGCAAGGTACTCATCGATTAGATCTATCCTTGCACTCTCATTGCAAGTGGGGTAGCATATACATAAATGGATGTAAATACAACCTTTCTCAATGGATTTATTGCGTAAGAAGTGAACATTGAGGAGCCAAAAGGTTTTGAGACCTTTGACAGGGAGTCACATGTGTGAAAACTCAAGAGAGCACTGTATGGGTTGAAGCAAGCACGTCATGCTTGGTACACCAAGATCGAAAACTATTTCACCGGGTTGGGATTCACAAAGAGTGAAGCGAATGCGAACCTATATCATATTGTGGTTTATGGTAAGATTTTGATTATTGTACTTTCTGTAGATGATCTTATACTGATAGGTGATGAGAAACTCATAACTTCTTGCAAAGAGGATCTTGCAAGAGATTTTGAGATGAAGGACATGGGGCTCTTGCATTATTTCCTTGGCTTGGAAATATGGCAAAGATATGGGGAGCTATTTTTATCTCAGGGACAGTATGCCAAAGAGATTATGAGGAAGTTCCACATGGAGAGAAACAAACCCATGGAGACTCCTGTTGCAGGAAACTGGAGGAAGAAGAAGTCTACTTCAAGTGAGGTATTGGATACTACTATTTACAGGCAGCTTGTGGGTTAACTTATGTATTTGGTGAACACATGACCAGACATATGCTATGTAGTTAACCAGCTTAGTCAAGCTATGGTTAAGCCTACCAAGCTCTTTTGGAAGGTGGGGAAGCATGTGTTGAGATATCTCAGGGGCACTAAATAGTATGGATTATGGTACATACAGACAAAGGGAGTGAAGCTTCAAGGCTTCACCGATGCATATTGGGTAGGTAGTCCATCAGACAGGAAGAGCACATCAGGGGACATCTTCAACATAGGATCAACAACAGTTTCTTGGTACATCAAGAAGCAGAGATCAATTGCACTCAGTTCAATAGAGGCAAAGTACATGGTAGCTAGTCAGGCTGCTTGTGAGGCCATCTGGATGAGGAAGATAATTGTTGGTTTGTTCAGTCATCAGATGGATTCGACGATGATACATTGTGATAACCAGAGTTGCATAAAACTCTCAGTTAATCCAGTATTCCATGACAGGTCCAAGCTTATTGACATCTGGTACCACCATCTCAGAGATTTTGTTCAAAGGCACATTATGTTGTTGCAGTACATTCTTATGGAGGATCAAGATGCATATATCTTGATGAAGGCGCTCGCGAAAAGAAAATTTGAATACCATAGAGGTAGGAACAGGGTAGCAGATAATCCATTTCTTGTTGAAAGGGAGTGTTTAAATTCAAAAAGAAAATGAAACACACACACTAGTGTGGGATCACAGGCCACACACTGATGGGTCCTAGCGATACATTAGTGTGTAACCAATTTATTAAATAAATTGGAAAATTAATTGTAATCTTATGTCATAACAACTTGTAATAGTTAACTAAGTGTGATAGATTTAGTTAGC
Organism: Pinus albicaulis; assembly: GCA_034641835.2. Classification (NCBI taxonomy): domain Eukaryota; kingdom Viridiplantae; phylum Streptophyta; class Pinopsida; order Pinales; family Pinaceae; genus Pinus; species Pinus albicaulis. The sequence goes on from CM076578.1 coordinate 479,862,484, forward strand.
TCAAGAATTTCGAGTTGAGGGTCTAAGGATAGGCATGTAGACTGATTCAATTATTAACAGGGTCCAGTTGCAGTTGTAGCACTAGTGTATTATGGGTGGGATCAGTTAACTCACATTAATTGAGTTAAAATTAGTTTAACTAGTTCTAACTGTTTGATGAGCTAGTGGAATATTAAGTGAATTAAAATAGATTTAATTCACCAGTAGTGATCTACCAAGTAACTGATGATTCACTATTTATAGCTACATGCATGCTAATTCTTGTGGATACCCAGTTGAGAAAAAGGTTCAAGGCCAGTAAACTATCAGTTTTATTTTAGGAAAAATTCCCAGGTGCAGTTATAAAGCCATGGGAAGCCCATGATGAATTGCGCAATCAAGGAAGGCTAAATTTCCTAATTAATAGGGATTTTATTCTTTAGGGATTGCGTAAGTAGGGTAGGCTAATAATTGGCTATGTCTTTGTCCAAATTTTCCTAGATCTGTGTGAAGCAATTGGTAGAGTGTATGAGGTTGTGGTGATCACAAATACATTGTATTGTTTCATGATTCCTTGGTTTGTTATACAATAAATATGGAGGGGTTTTGAGTAGTTTCTTTCCTCAGGATTATCTGGTGTTGTGTATAGATTTACTTCTTTCTCTTACTTGCATGTGATTGAGCGATCGTGATTTATATTCCACAAATATTGTAGAAGGATTCAATATCTTGCTTTAGTACATTTCATGATCGGATTGACTCCATTGATATAATTTCTACATGGTATTATAGTTGTGTTAGAGATTTTCTACAAATCCACTCATTATGTTGTAGCACATTGTAACATTGGAGTAACTAAAGACTTTCTTGATAAACTTAGTTAGCTCAAGAATTTTGAGTTGAGGGTCTAAGGATAGGCATGTAGAGTGATTCTATTATTAACAGGGTCCAGTTGCAGTTGTAGCACTAGTGTATTGTGGGTGGGATCAGTAAACTCACATTAATTGAGTTAAAATTAGTTTAACTAGTTCTAACTGTTTGATGAGCTAGTGGAATATTAAGTGAATTAAAATAGATTTAATTCACTAGTAGTGATCTACCAAGTAACTGATGATTTACTATTTATAGCTACATGCATACTAATTCTTGTGGATACCCAGTTGAGACAAAGGTTCAAGGCTAGTAAACTATTAGTTTTATTTTAGGAAAACTTCCCAGGTGCAGTTATAAAGCCATAGGAAGCCCATGATGAATTGCGCAATCAAGGAAGGCTGAATTTTCTAATTAATAGGGGTTTTATTCTCTAGGGATTGTGTAAGCAGGGTAGGCTGATAATTGGCTATGTCTTTGTCCAAATTTTCCTAGATATGTGTGAAGCAATTGGTAGAGTGTATGAGGTTGTGGTGATCACAAATACATTGTATTGTTTCATGATTCCTTGGTTGATTATATAATAAATATGGAGGGGTTTTGAGCAGTTTCTTTCCCCAGGAATATCTGGTGTTGTGTATTGATTTACTTCTTTCTCTTACTTGCATGTGATTGAGCGATTGTGATTTATATTCCACAAATATTGTAGAAGGATTCAATGTCTTTCTTTAGTACATTTCATGATCAGATTGACTCCATTGATATAATTTCTACATGGTATTATAGCTTTGTTATATATTTTATACAAATCCACTCATTATGTTGTAGCACATTGTAACATTGGAGTAACTAAAGACTTGCTTGATGCTTCACTTACTTCTTGGAGAAATGATTGGTTGCTAGATTCATGAGAAACATGTCACATGACTTTGAGAAAATATTTTTTTGAAGAATTTACTTACAAGGTTGATGGAGTAGTATAATTTGTAGACAAATCTAAACTCAAGCCATTGGGGCTTGGCACACTCAAGCTTAAGTTGCATGGTCTTCTAGACCATCTTCTACATGAGGTTCTATACCTCCCCGAGTTGAGGAGAAACTTACTGTCATTGGTCCACATTCGCCAGCAAGGACACTCCATTCACATGTTTGATGGCAAGGTTGAGGTTAAAAAAGCATTAGATCACTCACTTTTCATGGAGGGAATAGAAGAAGGAAGACTCCTAAAGCTGCAAGGTACCTCTGCCTATGCACAAAACTTTGCATTAGTTCTCATCATGATGAAGGTACATTCCCATAAAGTCTTTTAAGGCATACTAGATTTGGACACTTAAACTATGACAACCTTCGATTATTGAAGAAAAATGGTGTTACTGGATTTCCTACAATTCCTAGGAAACTTAAGCAATGCGATGCTTGTATTCTAGGAAAGCATAGCAAACAATCCTTTCATGATTCACATTCCAGAGCACATAGAAAACTTGAGATTATTCATTCATATTTATGTGGCCCCATGCATGTTTCTTCTGCAAATGGAAATAAATATATGATGACATTTATTGATGATTACACCAGAATGTTTTGGGTTTACTTATTGAAGAACAAATCCGATGCTTTTCAAACATTCAAGAATTTTCATGCATGGATTGAAAATGATGCACAAACTCATATTGGCTCTTTGTGCAGTGATAATGGAAAACAATACACTTCAATCGAATTTGAAAACTATCTTTGCCAACATGGGATCAAACATCAAACAACTATGCCCTATAATCCCTAATAGAATGGTGTAGCTGAAAGAATGAACATAACAATTTTAAATATTGTTCGCTCCATGGCGTTTTTCAAGAATGTAAAATTGATGTTTTGGGCTGATGTAGTTCTATGTTCCGTGCACATAAAGAATAGGTTTCATTCTAATACAATCAGAAATAAAACTCCTTATGAAATGTGGCATGGCCACATTTCTTCGGTAAAGCATTTCAGGGTCTTTGGTTCCACCTGTTATGCTTTGATACCTAAGGTACAAAAAAATAAACTTCGTGCTAGAAGTCGAAAATGTATCTTCTTGGGGTATTCAATACCTCCAAATGATATCGTCTCTATGATGAAGTAAATAAGAACTTTGTAGTATCTAGAGATGTCATATTCCTTGAATCTTCCAAGAATGACGATGTTGTTAAGCGACAACTTGATTGCTTGGATAGATTCACACATGCAAAGTAATTTCAAGAATTTTATAATCAGATTCCACATCTTGAAGGGGGGATTCCTATACTGAATCAATCTGTGGAATCATTTTCCAAAGCACTTTCTCCCCCACATGAAGAACCAACCACGGATGACACTTTGAATGATGTGATTGACAGAATTGGTAGAATGAATCTTGATTCAATCTCAACTCAGTAAAATGAACATCCTGGGGCATTTCAGAAAGGTCCCCCAAAATGGATGACAAAGACATTGGAAAATTTTCGTCCCGATGAGGTTGGAAAGGTAGGAACAAGAAGTTCCACCATGAAAAATGGAGGCGACATAGATAATTCTGATTCACCTATTGATATGGATGTTGCTTATAATTTTGAATTGAATTTGTCCACATATATTGAACCAGCTTCCTTCAAATAAGCCGCTTCTCATGATGAATGGAATGAAGCAATGCAAAATGAGTACGATGCCTTGATAAATAATGACACTTCCCAATAGTGACTATCGAACAATGGTAAACAAGGACAAAGCCAATAGATATAACTACAGAGAAAACTAACAGGATTTTGCTCGCACACAGTTGCAGATGAACGCATTCAAACACTAGATTTTCAATTATGAGTGGAACGATGTTTGAAGGCATGGATTTCTTAACGTTTTGACATTGTTTTGGCATTGGGAAAACCTAATATAATATGTGTATGCCAAGCCTAATTTTCATTTTTGAACGCAAAAAATTGGAGGAATCTAATCTTTTTATCCTTTTTCTACATCGATTTTAGATTCAAATGGACATCACCATTCCGTTTACAAATTATCTCAATATAATTTCAAGTAAAAATCACTCTTACCCTAATAATTAGAAGCATCTCATTATCTATTAGAAGGATTACCCATGTGGTAACTATAGTGTTATATATGAGAAATTAAGATTTTCTAGAACCTATTCATATCAATTTCGAGATATAGGTTTCTGAAAGATGTATTCTAATAGGACGCTCAAGAAACCTAAGAAATAGGTGCTTTAATTTGGTTTTGTAAAGCTTCCTTACTTAAATCTAGTCATTTTGTTTGGGCAAAAAGAGCCTTTTTTTATCAATTTACTTGAAAATACAATGTCCTTCTGATACACAATGTGAAATGTAGCAACACGAAAACAACGATATGCACACAAAAATACTTCATTGTTCACTATTATCTATTTATAGATACATCCATTTATTCACAAACACAATAGAGTTATACTAAGAGACTTGTAACTTCAACAACAACTAAATTCCCTATTTTGACTCATTACCCTACAACTAATCATTCCTAATAACACTTATACATAAGATATATACACTCTAATGCAGTATCCCTAAATCATAGCCTATTGCATTTATGTATTGGATATTTATCCTCCAACACCCCCACTTAAAGGTACAATGCCAATGATAAACCGACTGACAACAAAAACATAAATCGAAATCTTCATCTTTATCATATTTTTCCAACAACAAATAACTTTCCCATTTTAACTCATTAACCTACAACTAATCAGTCCTAATAAAACTTATACATAAGCTATCTACACTCTAATGTGGTATCCCTAAATCAAAGCCTATTTCATTTATGTATTTTAGGTTTATCCTCCAACACCCCCACTTAAAGCTACAATGTCAATGATAAACCGACTGACAACAAAAACATAGATCGAAATCTTCATCTTTATCATCTTTTTGTACATCAAGATGTCTTATCCCCTTGAAAAGATATTTTTTCCAAGTTCTCATTCTTCTAAATTTCCAATCATAGCCTATTGCATTTATGTATTGGAGATTTATCCTCCAACACCCCCACTTAAAGCTACAATGCCAATGATAAACCGACTGACAACAAAAACATAAATCGAAATCTTCTTATTTATCATATTTTTCTCCATTGAGATGTCTTATCCCCTTGTAAAGGTATAATTCTCGAGTTCCAATTCTTCTAAATTCCCAAGTTACATAATTTTATATTCTTGAATCCCCATATTCCAGTATGCCCGAATTATTGTACAACAATTTTTTATTGAGCTAAAGCTTCTCAGATTCCTCCTTTGGCTTGGAAGATTCATCCTCTTCACATTAAGAAATCATATCCTTTGTTCTACATTGTATTCATTATGTGTTTCATTTTCTATGTCATTATATCAAAAAACCAAATGAAAAAAATAAAACTTATATGTATGTAGCCTCCTTTTTTTAGTGATTTCTTTTTATTTGTTACAGCAGTAAAACAATCTTTCATACAACGTCTCTCTTCAGCCACGCAACCACGCATTATGAAATGTGTATTTGATGAACATGAGAATTACAACATTGGCCCTTTTATAACCAGCTTCGAACTACCAACCTTCACATTCAAAGTATGAGCGGGTCGCTAATGATTCTATTGTGGATGTGATGGAAATATTTTTAAAATGAAACCCTCTAGCTTCAGACTCCATGAATGTTTCTTATCTTTTTCTCTTCAGTGTCCTTTCCTAATTCACATTATTGTGTCTTATATTTTTCTCTTCAGTGTCCTTTCCTAATTCAAATTTTCAGTAATATTTCAATAAAGATTCTTCCATTGTATGTATACTTTTTACACACATAAACTAACTACGACAACACGCGCGTATGCAAATCTGATTCTGAGCAGCTAGGGAAAATCGGGCAAATGTTCTTCCCATGCTTTTTTATTGTAGTCATGGGCTACTGCAATTCTCTTATGGTATTTATTTTTGCTACCCGACCTCTTCTCATCGAAATTCCAAATTGGGGCTTCTATGCGGCTTCTTTTATTCTCTACGCAAGAAGGGTATATACAAAATATCTTCGCACCTTGTCCTGAGACATATATGCACAAAAAATACTTCACTAAATTTACAGAAATTTACAATCCAGTTATAGTTGCGCACTAAGGAAAGTCAGTTTCGAGAGTTTGTAGATCTCATAAGAAGGGTTGTGTGTATTTTTTCAAGAGTTTGTAGATATGATAGGAAGGGTTGTATGTAGTTTTTTCTCTAACTTTTAATGTTGGCTAATTGTTTTTTCTAACTAATAATATGACAACATGCAAATATTCAATCATCTAACATTCAATCCTACACACAGTAATCCACACAAAATACTTCACTAAATTTATACAAGTTTACAATCCAGTTATAGTTGTGCACGGAGGAAAGTCGGTTTCGAGAGTTTGTAGATATCATAGGAAGGGTTGTATGTAGTTTTCCAAGGGTTTGTAGATATGACAGGTTGGGTTGTATGTAGTTTTTTCTCTAACTTCAAATTTTGGCTAACTTTTTTTTCTAACCATTAATATGACGACACGCAAATATTCAATTGTCTAACATTCAATCCTACACACAGTGACAGCTAGGGGAGTTGTTTACAAAGAGGAACACCTTACGACGTAAAAATAAAAAGTATTTCTTAGTTTTAATTAGTTTGAAAAAAATTAATATGAATACAATAAGAATAAACTTTATGAGCTTTATATTGAGAGAAGACATTTCTAAAACACTTTAAATAGAAATAATTTGTTATCTTAATATGATATTAAGAGGGTTAAAAATGAAAAGCATATTCTTTTAAAATATGATGTGTGCACTTTAATTAAATCACAATTTCAAAATATTTATTACAATATTCAATTTCTAACCTTTTAATTTATCAAAAATATGATAAGAACTTAAAACTAAATTAACATATTAATCAAATAAATTTTTTAGCATGTTGAATGATAATTGAGAAAACAACCACATTAATCCCCCTCATGGAGATTATGACACCTAACAAACTCTTAGACAAGTGGAAAGGTTTAAATCCACACATGTTATGATGATGATGAGAGTAGGTGAAATTCCAGTCTTTTAACCTCCCTCCACTCATTACTATGATTCACACCATGATGGAAATTCCACCCATTACTATTCACACTATTATGGAAATTCATTATGAATGGTGCATGTGTTATCTAACATTTAGGATAGAACTTCAAGTTTATCTCGGCATGAGATGAGGTTAAATGTTGCAACCATTATTAGCCCTCCTCAGCACAAATTATCTTGGCATTAGCTGATAAAAACTATAATGGATAAGGCTTTGGTTGAGATAAATGAAGCCAAAGAGGAGATTCTTCTACGCATTTACTCCTTGCAACAACAAATTAAAAAAGTGGATAGTAAAGTTAAAGTTTTACCGTTAGCCAAGAAACTATCAAACTTCCAATTCCACATCATTAAAAAAGACAAGAAAGCCCCTACCCTCATTGCTACTATGTTTTATTTCCCAATTCCACAAAGTTTAAAACTTGATTATTTAAATAAGTATTATAGGACACTTCAACTCCTTTTTATAACCTTAAACTTATTTATATACTTTTACTCTAATCCTCTAAGTAACAAACCATATAAGTATGTAGTAACTTTTCCAATTTGTAATACAAAATTAATCTAATTAATAATAAAAAAAACATATAAGTAAAATTTTAAAAATAAAAATAAAAATATTATAACTATTTTTAACTACTTTATAAAATAAAAAATAATAAAAATACTTAAAAATAAATTAAAAATCAAAAAATATTTAATAAACATCTCTTCGTAGTAAACTCAAATTTCAACCCTAGAATAAATTAAAAAGAATCGTATTTCTAACAAAAAATTCTAAGAACCCTGGATGCGGGTGACAGCCTAGACATGAGTGAAAATCAAATCTCACTCCACCTGGATAATGGATATCTACAATGCAAAGCTTCACCTGTCACGGATCCAATTATCATTAGCACCTCGTATGATCCTCGCAAAACTAGAAATGATGACGAGAGGACGGGTATTGTGTCACTTGGACCTGAAAATCACCTCGATTATATCACCATTAATGTCCATCATGATTAATCAGCATCACAACCATTCCTCCCCCGCAGCTGCTCAGGTGCTCAAGCATAACTCGACCCATGCGAATACCACCCATCTCCATCCTCACAAATCTCATCCCTGCCCCTTTACAACACCATGTTACCTGCCCCCTTCCTCACTCAGCCTGATACCTCCTCATTTCACTCCCATTACTCTGCTCTAGCTTCTCATTCACTTCAATCTATTACAAAGCCTCTGCCCTAGCATGGATTTGTGCAACTTCCTTCGGATTTCCGCTCTCCATCCAACGAACCTTCCCCCCATCTATAGCTACCCCTTTAGCCCCAGTGTGATTCATGTCTTTCTTCTTTGGCCTTGGGTGCCTCTGTTTCTCCTGAACTTCTCACCCCATCCTAGGTGTGCAATGGCTCCCAGACTTTACCAAAGTACTATTCGCAGAGGTCAAAGTGGGGCTCTCCCAGGTTGTTATCATCGTGAAGATGAAAATCGCCTTGATTCTATTGATGGATCCGCTTCCAGCGCTTTTGAGAGACAAATAACTGAGCCCGAGCAGCGCGCAGAATCCTCCAGGAAAGCTGTGCAAAGAGGGGGTTGTGGCTCAAGGAGGTCCACCTTCGCTACCAGATCGCACTCTTCACACCACAGTCATGTCCCTCTGATGACTCCGGAGAAAGATGATGAGGACATAGACATCTGGGTCATGGACTCTGCATTTGGACGCGGATTCCAGATGGCATAGATCCAAACTCCCCCATTCTCTGCGCTCCTGCGTTTTTTCCCAAATGCTCTGTAGCTGATGTGGAATCTGCTGCTGCGTAGGCTCCAACCTGCCCTATTGAAGAGGAGAACCCTAGCAGTAATGATGAAGATGATGAATATCATTTGCACTATTGTTCAGTTTTCCTTTGTTTTTTGTCATGTTAGCCCTTAGGACTTCTTTGTTATCATTTACTTTATGGTCTTTAGATGTGTCAACGCCTCTGCGCACAATGTAATGCTCAGTTCCCAAGTTTTGTCTGGGTTGGTTTCCTCCCCCGAGGCAGCCTAGAAACAGTGTAACAAAGGCTCGGATTGGTTAAGAGCAGCTTACCAACCCAGCCTGTAGAATATGTAACTTTATGTTTTCGAAAATAATAGAATAGTTCAACTTACCAAAAAAAACAATAAAATTCTAAAATAATTTAAATTTTATAAGACTAGAAGGATATCCTTAAAAAATCTCTCCAGTTTTTTTTCCTTAGTACGGAAATTCCTATATGGCCAGATTCTCATAGCTATAAATGATTTTAATACAGCGTCTAAATAAAATATTTATTAAATTTGAAAAAAAAAACAAATCACAATGCTTAAGTGGATGCGCAAGAAATCCTAAAAGTAGGGTATTATTTGACTGTAATGCCAACAATTCCTTGATGATTGCATCATAAGAATTATTCATTCCATAGTTACTAGGGACCTTGAAATTCAAAGAGACTTGTAATTGGAAAATATAATCATTACGAAAAAAATAATTCTAGTAGTAAAATGAGGGAATGATAGTCGGGCAGAAAAAACATACTTCTGAGTGAAAATTTTGATAAAGATTTTAAATTTTAAATTTTATGTATTGCAATGAAATTTTCAAATATTTTAATCGAGTTTGAATCATAGTTTCAAAAACCGGAACCGGTGACCGGACCGGTGGACCTAATGAACCGGGTTTCTAACCGGGAGCAGTCAGATCTCAATGAACCGGTTTTAAAAAAATACATTAAATAATTATTTTTTTAATAAAAAAAACTATTTTTAAGATTTGCAACCATGATTCCAAGCCAATAGAGACAAAATATGCAAAGTTTTCTCATTTATATACCATGCAAAGGTGAATATATCAAAATGGCACCGAGTGCAATACATATCATCGAAAAATACATAGGAAATGAGGCTCCAAATGGCCCATAAAGTCCAAAAACAATGCTACAAGCTATGAGGCCATTGGCCTAATACATGACTACATATTAGTGATCAACAACATAATCACTCCTCATCATGATCAAAATTATCACCACTACTAGACAAGGGATCATCAACATGAGCTACATAAATAATATGGCTCAAAGTTTGAGGACTCCTAAAACTCCTCTACAACTTTAGTAGTAGTAATAGTAGCAAAAATAGACATCAAAACTACAAATCACTGAGCAACATGGTCTCTCATGAAACTCATCATTGATTCATCGCTACTAGAAATGGGATCATCAACCAGAGATACATAAACATCATCTAGCTCAAAGTCTTCAGACTTGGATTGCTCAACCTTATAACATGATAGAAATTGAAAAAGTTTAACATGCCTAACCAATTATTTTGGTTTGAGTGAAGAGTTCATCTCCTCAACCTTAAAATGCGGTAGAAAAAGATTAGCATGCCTAACCAGTTATTTTCCTTTGATTGAAGGGTACATCAAGGTTCTTAAAGGACTTCATGCTCTTGATCAAATGCCAATATCATTCCCTTACACATGATAGAATCAAATGGAAACATTGCAAATTCCCAAACCATGAAACCTAGAAAACCATTAAGTCTGCTGAATTTTGAGTGAAACCTAAAATTCTAGTTTCTCCATATGAAATCTAATGAGGTCGAAACCACTCTTAAACATCCTGAGTCATTTCATGGTAATGTTAAAAATCTAAGTAAAAGTGACATTTCCTTTATGAAAATGAAAAATAAAGGAAATGTCACTTTTACTTTAAGAATTTAACATTACCATGAAATTTCAATGCTTCCCTTACCTCCACATCAGCCCTAAAACCCATTTTTGGCTGTGCGTGGGTCCGCATAGGGAAAGAGTAGCTAAATGAAACCCCCCTTATAAAAAAATCAGCCCTAAAACTCAACTGCCACCGAAAATGTGGGTCCGCGGAGGAGGTAGCACCTAACCGGCCGGTTCCGTTACTAACCGACCGGTTAGGTCTGGTTTTTCTGAAAAATGGGCGAAATGCCCTAGGTAGCCGGGTTGCCTGGCCGGTTTCGACCGGTGGGCTATCTAACCGGCCGGTTTGGCCGGTTACCGGTTCAAACCGGCCGGTTTTTAAAACTATGGTTTGAATGACCATTCTTATCTGGCTTCTACTGATTCCAACAACTTGAAGAATTCACTGTAACATTTACATTTAGCAGCGGTATGTAAGTATTCATTTACACAGTGAGGTTGTGCTAATGGCGGTCATCTATCGATTAAGTTGAAAAATGAAGATTTTGGACCATCATTAATATGAGTAAAATCTTTTTTTAATTTTTAGTATGAGTAAAATCTTTTTTTTAAGTCCTGAAACTTATATAATGATAATTAGTTTTTAACTGAAATTGAGAATTTGTAGAGAAAAGGTAATTTGCTAAAGATTTATGGCGTTTATTACACTCAATACAATTATTTCATAAATATCACAAACTAAATACTACAAACCATCAAGTTACATTATATTTTAGAACCTTTAACAAAATCAACTCTGAAACCTCTATAATTAATTAATGAAACCTAGCTTTGTGCTTTTTTTTTCAATGAGTTTGCAAAGAAAACAAATAAAGACTGTGTGAAGCTCATGAAAGAAGAATCTAAAAAAAAAAAATTCAATCATGAATTGATGGGTTGATAAAGAAAGCGTTGTTAGGAGATTCAACCGGAATGTCGCATTCCTGTACTATCCATCTGCATGTAGTTATCCCCATAATTCCAAATAACAAATACCTGCAAGAAATAATATTACCCACAACATGACCACCATTCTTCCTTATAATTTCTTAATAATTCAATCCCCAGGGGGGACTAGCAAAGGAGGGCCATTATGATTGCGAGAAGTGGCTTAAACCTACCCCCACGGCCTCGCCCAATGACTGTCTTATTCAACCCATGGAAATATTTTTTGCTATACCCGCCTTGTAATTTTGTGGCACTGGCTTATTTAGAATAGGAATCCCATCCCCCATTTCTGGATTCTTCATGATTGCAGATTAGCCCCTTTTCGCTCAGACCCATTAGCTCATGAAAATTATACTGTAAAAAACCCATCATGGCCCAGTTTGGGATGAATTGTGATTTCAGTGATTACCATCTATAGAACAAGGTCATGTGAAAATTATACTGTAAAAAACCCATCATGGCCCAGTTTGGCATGAATTGTGATTGTAGTGATTATCATCTGTAGAACAAGGTCATGATAAGCTCAGGTTACAGAGCATAAATATTGGGCAGGATATTGATTTTATTAGTAATGACAGGGGATGTATATACTTTTTTCTCTAACAGTTAAGGCTAACTGTTTTTCTAACTACTAATCTGACGGCACACAAATCTTCAATCGTCTAACATTCAATCCTATGTTGCAAAGTTGTACACAATGGCAGCTGGGGGAGTTGTTTTCAAAGAAGAACGTCTTACGGCGTAATTACAACTTTATAAATAACCATTACGAGTAATAAATAACTGATAATTAAAATGCTCATTAAGCCAAGGGATATTACAACCTGGATTAATTTTAAAACCATAGCTTCAAAATTTTAGCCATGAAATCTCATTTTTATGAATCTGTGTAATCTTTGTGGCCTTGAAATCCCTACTATGAAAAAATTGAATTGCCATATTCACAGTGGTGTTTTTGAAATTATTTGCATAAATGGATTTAAAAATATTATGTAAAGAAATATATCCTTTAAGAAATGAAGCATAGATCATTCTTGAAGTATGTCCTTGTCCATACAAAAATTAATGACTTTTCAAAGAATTTTAGCAAGAGAAATATAGTCTGAATTGTACTTTATTCAGCTTTACTTGGAAACTTTGAAAAAATGGCTTGAAAAAATTTTCTTTGTACCTTGTGAGTCTTTAATTATTTGAAAAGACTGAGAATTTAGTTTACCCTTTTCATTGTAGCTTCTTTGTGGTTTTTTTAAAGCACAAGAACTAAAAATAAATAAAACTAAAGTTATTTTTGTTGCTTCTATCACAATTTTTTTTAAACATTTTATGAAAATCAAACTTTGGTCATATCTTTTCCAGTGATGTCTCGAAGAAATTTATTTTGTGTAGCTTCCTTAATTCTCATTGAACACTTTTAACCAATTATCTTGTTTATTTTGCTTCAGTTCACTCCACATTTCCTGAATCATAACATTACTTTTACTTCATCAACTGCCAAAAATTAACTCTTGAACAAATACCATTCCTATTGCTTAAATTTTGGTGCATTTATTTGCATGTGGTTATACAATCCCTTATATTCTAACATATTTTCATGGCCTAACTGATTTAACATGGATCTAAAGGGTATAAATATGCACAATTGTAGTGAGGGTCAATTAACTTTCAACTAGCATTCCTATTTGTTGTATTTGACTACAATTAACATAATAGAATTCCATATTAAACACAGGTTGCATGGAACATTGAATGACTTGCACAAGGAGGGAATAATGGAGCTTGTGAGTGCATTATGCACTCAAGGAAAGTCAGTAATGGTGCATGGTGCCTCATCAGTGGTCAAGGGAGAAGGCTTGATGATTGTTGTGTGTTGTGTGCTCAAGAGATAGAGAGGGAGAGAGAGAGAGAGAGAGAGCTCTTTTTGGGTGCAGTTTTCAAGAGGAAGAGGTCCTTATTTCTCCATAGTGCACTATACATGGAGAATTGGTCTTCCAGGAATATTTTTCCAAGACTGCAAGGTTCTGACTTTCAAAGATGGGCTCAAAATATACTAAGTGAAAATCATTAAGGGATTTGAATTGTGATAACAAAGAGAGGAAGGGTCTGCAAGAATTTATAAGCTTTTTCGCAATTATGACCAGAATATGGAGGGTCATGGAATGAGAAGAGACGTAAAAGAAAAAATGACAATTGCAATAAGGAGAATGGATGAAAATCCACTAAATAAAGTGAAAAACAACAACAGAAAATAACAAATGCAGACAAGAAAAACAACATGCAAAAATTATTTGTGATTACAATTGAGAAGAAAGACCATTGATGCAAAGAAGTGTGCTCATCCCATAATGATGAATGATTTTAAGAATGAGTGATTGATGGGCTTGTTATAAATCAATCTTACATGCAAGGAAATTTCATGCATTCTCACTACTTTTCAATCAATGAGTTAGTTAGTTGCACAAAGTGGAGTGGGCTCCTATTTTTTAGGAGTGTGCACAACAATCCAAGGGAAGGACACATGCATGAAGCACAAGAGGGCGCAGTCATTGTTTCAAAGGAGTGTGCTCAAACTGGAAGATATAGGGTTCATTTCCTAAGAACAAGTAGTGTGCTCTCCTTTTTATTGATATTGCACTCCACTAAGTAGAAAAAGTGCGCCCAACTGAGATATAAAGGTGTGATTTTGCATGGGAGGGCGTAGTTTCTACAAACAGTTTCCTTTTGTGAACATTTATTCTAGAAAGTGAACTTTCCTCTAAGAGAAAGCTATGTTTTTCTTGCTTTTGTGTGTCATTCTAAATATATGAATAAATCTAGTTACTAAGTCAGAGAAATCTAGTGTGTTTCCATCTTAGGAAGATAACACAAGCGTTTCCAAAGATAGGATGAAGACATTGAGAAACTTTGACCTAGGAGAATAAATGACACTCAAAAACATCATAAGGATAGTTGACACTTTGAATAATATGAAAAAATAATGAGGCGACACAATATGGCTAGAAAAGACAGTTCAAGTAGGCTCCAAAATTGAGTTAGCCAAAAAATTTGGAGGGTCGTTGTCGCAGCAAAAACACTTGGCGACACACTTTGAAAACTCCAGCTTCTCTGTTTTGGTCCTACTTTATGCATGACGTCTCAATCCTTCAAAAAGTATTGATTCATCTAGGGTATTACCCCAACTTCCCCATTCCACCCGATTAAATATATAGTCTCTTTCATTCCTTTACTCAGCATGACACAACACAAAGCTTACCATATTTCAATAGTTTCATTCCAAGATGAGGGTAATATATAATTGCAAGTTAAAGATAATCAGAGTATGAATTTTCATCTCTAGTTTTGCTTTGCTGCCAGCAGGCCTAGATAGTACCCTGGAAGAGTCACTTTAGGAACAAAAGTGTTGTGTCATTGCCAAAAAGTCTGGATAATAACCTAGTGAAGTTGCTTGCTTCGTCTCTCTATGCAGAAAGCATTTCTCTTCTTCACCCTTTATTTTGTTTCATTTATAGAATTGTGTTTAAGCACTTATTATTTTGTTGGGGTGGAAGAGGGATACTAACTTATTGAGAACAGGAGAGGTTGTTGCGTCATAGAATTATTATAAACCTTTGGTGATGGTTTTCTTGCTATAGGTTTTCCCCTTACCTTTCTCTACTCAAATGGATAGGTAGGAAAAACATCATTCAATAAACAAAAACGAGTCTAGAAACAAAGATCTTAAATAGATGTAGATTTCAATATTATGCTTATGGTTTTCCAGCTAGAAGGATCTATTTTCCATCCAAAATATCGTCGAATTTTAAAATATGTAAAGACCAACTTGAAGAAGAAGGATAACAGGTAGCCAAGGGTCACATGTTACTACAATTTGTATTTTCCCAAAAATTAGCCACATTTTCTTGAAGCTCATAACTGACTTCCATGCATAATCTTATTGAGATCAAAAAAACATTGAGACAAGGAAAGATGGCATATGAAACAAAAGGAAAAAATTCAATTCCAGGTAACTAAATGCAACCTAGCCTAAACTAAAATACGAGCTCACAAGATCGAGACTAAGTGAAATGGAATCTCCGGTGCAACCATAAAAGTTGCTCCCTACCATTGAATCGAGAGATATGGTCGTGTATGACTGACATGACATCAAGTACAACCAAAAATATAAATAACCAAAACATTTGTCACCAGAGAGTTGAAATCATATATTGCAAACACAATGATGATAAAAAACTGCATGCTCTACGTGACAAAAGACACCACAAAAACCTTCTTCAACTCATGGTGATACAAATCCTGATTAGATGCATGAAGGGACTTGTCATGAGCTGTGAAATTAGATAGATAGTATTCTTCTAACCAATTTGCAATAGGGTCATAAAAGCAACCACTCAAAAAACCTTATGAAGGCAAGCTAACCATTATCATATCCGCGTGATATGCAAGATCAATATATGAATGTGAGTCACATACAAATTGGAAATATTTCATGCTAGTCTGTGGGTCAGGCTCTTCAATGGATGAAGGAGAAATGTCAGACTACAATATTTGGTAACCATTAGGCTCACTCTTTATTTATGAATTCTTGACCAAATATTTTCATGGGGAAGGATACATTCGTTGTATTCCAGGAATATGATCTCATGAAGATGAAGAACATTGAAGAAAAATTTGAACATGAAGAAACCAGAAGTCCCTCAAGATTGAATCGTGATCCCATGAGATAATATTGATGATAGTGCTTTGTGATAAAACCTTAAACTGGCCAAATTCAAAAGTTTTATTGGGATAGCGAGAACCTAACATAACAATCACCATAGCTTCAAGGGCCCGATCATATTGACAAGATTATAAAATTTTGAAATATGGAAACTTGAGCTAGGAGAACATCACCAGCTGCTTGTTTGAAGAACATTGATCATCAGTACACTCATCATAAGTCAAACAAGATCTAATTAAATCAAAATATTCATGGGATGTTTGATCTTCATCTGATATATTCTATAGATTGCAACAAAAAAATTTAATGATAAACATGTCATCTGTTGGAAATACTGAGAGGGGGGTGAATCAGTATTTCTTATCAATTATCACTTTTAAATATTTTTAGAGCATTAGTTAATCTTCAATTATTCTTGATGTTTATCCAGTAACAAAAGTAAACAATAGAACACAATAGGCACACGAATTTTAGGTGGAAAATCCCCTTCAGGTAAAAAACCACTAAACGCTTTTCTAATAAATTCTTTAACCTTCAGCCCCAACTGAAATGAAAGGTAAAACTTCCTAGAATTCCTAGCTCCCACTAGAAGGATTCCCCATGCCCTTTTTTCTTTAGTATTCAACTGAATGGATGCCCTAACATCCTAGACCAACCTACCACCTTGAAGTGTTCACAAACTCCAACCTGTAAGTGAATTCATGCACCAACTTAGCACCTCCATGCCACCCTATAATGATCATAAATAAGACAAGAGTGTGGAATCCTGTACCAGGGACAATGATCCATGATACAATATGATTCACAATTATTTTCTTGAACTAAACCAATCACCCAATCACACTATGACCTGCAACCCAACCATAACATTATCCAACAACCTCCCAACAATGCCTCTCCAACTCTAGGAAAATTGACGCTTTTACAATAATGACTCTTTTACAATTTTACAATGATTATTTTTACCATATTTACTTTTGACATGACCTGATACTTGACTTGACATTGCTTCTTTGAACACTATCAGCTGTTGAGGTATTGTTGTGCTTGCTTCAAGTAATGGTACTTTGGTGTTGCATTGTCCTTCTAGTATGTGTCTGAGTTGTCCTATTTTTTCCTCCTTCCTGCACATGCACTAATTAACAAGACCCAAACCAATATACACACAAAATACTTACACTGTCTTGTAAACCATATGTCAGAGAAATATTCAAAATTCAAATGTAAATACGTTCAACATTTATGAAAAAAACCCAATAAAACACAAATACAAAATACTTGCATTGTTCTGCAAAACACATGTCAAGTATGATATTCAAATTAAAATTCAAACACTAATCATACATACCTTGTTGTAGCAAACTTGCCCTTGACTGTTGATGTGTTGTCCTTATTGTAGTGATCCTTGAATGCATACTTTTTCTTTCCTTCTAGAAGCTCGATATTGAATCTATTGTATATATGTAATTATGGATCTACAAGGTCTGTAATTGCACCCTGTGGTAGCCCTCTGAGTTCTCTTTCCAACCCCATGGGTCTGATCAATATTGGATTCTTCAAGAAATTTTTATGTCCAATCTCCTATGATGACCTAATTATATACTGGTTCAGTAGAAATAATTTGTACAAAGTGCCACGTGCCACTATTTCAACCTCTGGTCCTGAAAAAGATATTCAACAAACTATAGTCTATTCTCTTTCTGTCACTTTTTATGAAATTTGAATCCAATACTCAGAGAGAAAGTTATGACGATTTTCCCAAGGTCACTTGTTCCACATGAAATTTGGGAGCCTGCAAAAACCCTAACTTCCTTAGGTCATATCTCCAAAAATATAACGAACCAATATCTGAAATTCGGACACGCGCTTCATCAGGATTTTGGCCAAATGTTTTTTTTGTTTTAGAATCTGAAGCTTCGCATAAAAGAAGTTATAGCTAAAATTCCATGATGTCATGTTTTTAAGTAGCGAAATCATTACATGAGAAGGATATGAGGGTCACAATTTATATAAATTATTAGGTTGAGAGGGACTTCATCAAGTGAACGTTGGAGGGATTTTAGGAGCTTAAAAAATTATTGACTATTGACTATTCAATTACCACAACCAATGATTAGTGTTGTTGTATCTTAACAGACAATTCCTTGGCTGTGAAAAGGAATCAGTGCTTAAGACATTTTTTAACAATGTGTCACAGAAGTAATTATATCAGGTGCTCTTTGTTCAATCCCTTTGGAAACTAATTCTTTAAAACTCTTAATAATATGGTATAATCAAAGACTCTACAATGCCATTAAATATTGATATCTGAATGGAAAAGAAGAACTGTAGAAGAAACTCAAAATGATATGTTGTAACACAGAATCTACCACTTTAAATTTCAGAATGAATTTATGGAGAGAGAGGAAACTCAAAATAATATGTTGTAAACACAGAATCTATTACTTTTAATTTCCAGAGAGAATTTGTGAAGGGGGAGGAGTTGGAGTGAAGGAGCAAAAATTAAGGTTATTTAATTCTTACTCACACATGTAATTAAGAGACTGGCAGCTACTTTATTTCACTTCATTCCGGGAAGAAGGGACACAAAATGGAACAGGAAAAATGAATCACCATCAACAGTTGCGGGAAACTTGATGCTTATTTTAATAATTCCTCAGAAAACTAAGTACCAAATTTTTAGTCTTCCAGAGGTCCAAAACTCAGAACCCCTCTCTTTTCTTTTTGTCTTGCTTAAATACATCAAAAACTTCGTAACTTCTAGAACTTATTGAAACTACTTCGACTACCTAAACTATTAAAACTACTTATTACATTGCAATTGAGGACATCACTATAGCTTCAATCTTAAAAAACAAAGAAACAAATTAAAACTTGAAATATTATTCCATTTGTTGAATCTAATTTGTTGCTGATGCGTCTCCCTGACAAATCGGACATCCTTGCCCTGCATTTCTTCCAAAGTTCAATATTTGTCTTTTCTTCTTGTTTTCATGTATTTTCTGCTTGCTGTCATGTCTTTTATGTTTCTTTTGTGGCATTCAAACAGTTCTGCAATAACGCTTCTTTGTCCAACTTGACCCACCTATTGCATTTCCAACAATGCCACCATGTGCTCCCTTTGCCTAGCTCTGCGTGTGCCTCTACGTTTCAAACGATGTTATCATGTCTCCTTCTGCCCAACTCTGCCCAACTCTGCCTCTTCTGCTCATGCCTGCATCATTTCGTCTTCTCTTCTCCTTTGCTCTGCATTGGGTCACTTACTCGAGTCCACTACCCGCGTTCACATTTCTTCATAAAATAACGCAACTGCACATAATCCTAGACTTTAAATAAATTCAAATTTTCCTTTGAAAACTATCACGTCCGTCCCTTTATCGCAATTTGCATTTTGACATTTATAACATATTCCTTAGCTCCATTCCTCCTGAGCTTGCGATGTGCGATGTGCGATAAAGGTAGGGATGATGTGGCAAGTGGAGGTGGGGCCGATCGCAAATCGCAAGCGGCGATATGAAACCTTGTCACACTTCGAATTTCAGCCTTTATAACATATTCCTTAGCGTCATTCCTCCTAAGCTTGCGATGTGTGATGTGCGATTGGAATATATTAAATCATAGTTCTAAGTTGCATCGCGTCCGGCCCTTGTCGCACTTCGTATTTCGGCCTTTATAACATATTCCCTAGCACCATTCCTCCTGAGCTTGCGATATGCGATGTGCAATGTGTGATAAAGGTAAAAATGATGTGGCAAGTGGAGGTGGGGAAAATCTTAAATCGCATTCGGCAATGTAAAACTTATCGCAAATTGCATATCGGCGTTCATAACATAATTCATGAGCATCATTCCTCCTTAGCTTTGCGATTGCGATTTGCGATATGTGGGCAGGCCTTCCACATGCGATTTCAATTAAGCCTCTGAACATTGTTATGCACATATATTTTCACGACTTGACCCTGAAATGTGTGCAATGTTTTGAACGCATCAATCGGTCCAAGTATTGAACTGCTCTTAACGCAAATAAGCCAAACTCGACCCGCCTTCACATCTCCACACATAATTTTAATACACCAACATATAAATCAAAATTCATTTTCTTAGGTATACAAAAAATTTACATTTTCTAACATGTATGCTTTTTTTTGGTTTTCTAAGAAATATTTCAAAAGTAAATGCAAATGAGCCACAACATCTAGCTCCACCTGGGGATAGTTCTTTTTTCCATGAAAGCGCTAAGAACCGCAGATTAGTGCCTTATCCTTTGGGCATGGATTCAAATATTGCATGGTGACATATGGACAATGAGCGATCTGGTAATTACAATGGTGGAATGATGACGTTTAATGCTCAAAATAATGCTTCAAATATTGCCCATTCATAAGCAGTTGCAGATGTTCTCCATCTAAATCTTCTAGGATGAAAGTATTGTTTGATTTGGCTTCTGAAATTCTGTATAGTCCATACCAGAGAGGGTCAAACTTACCATATTTTCATTTATCCTCCCTCCTAGTGTCCCATCTTAGTACTAAATCTCCTGCATGAAAGAGGATTTCTTTCACCTTCCTGTAAAAAATAGACTTCATTTTTTTCCTAATAAGTCATCAAATTATCTCTAACTTTGTATATGTTTTCATTTAACTCAATCACATTATTCATTCTTCTTACTAGAGCATTAGTTTCTTTCTAAGCTTCTTGAAGGAAAGAAATCATTGGTTCGGCCAACTGACTAGGAACCAACACCTGAGTTCCATATACCAACTCAAAAGGTGATTTTCCAGTGGACCTCCTAGTAGTTACTCGAATTGTCCGAAGAGAAATTTTATTTTTGAGTCCCAGTCTTTTTTTATTTTCAATGATTGTTTTCTTTAGAATCTTGACCAATGTCTTGTTTGAAGACTCTGCCAATCCATTTCCTTGTGGATGGTAGGTTGTGGAATGTGACAAAATTACACTATATGTTTGGCAGAAATTAATGAATCGAGTAGAATTAAATACCTGAGCATTACCAGTTACAATATTGACTGGAAATCCAAACCTACTGAAGATGTTCTCCTCCAGAAACTTCACTACCACTTGGTCATTTTATTTCTTGGTGGGGATTGCTTCAACCCACTTTGTGAATTAATCAGTAGCAGTTAGAATCCATTTGAACCTCCCACTTGATGGTGGATTTATCTCTCCAATAAAATCCAGTCCCCACTACCTGAAGGGATCTTCTATGAATACAGGGATAAGAGGTAACGGGTCAAGTTTTTTCTTCTCAGCAAACAACTGACATTTCTGACAACTTTTGACCAATCTATATACATATGCAAACAGGGTGGGCCAATAGAAACCTGAATTGAGGATTTTATGGGCTATGACCTTCCAACTATAATGTCCTCCACATAGAATTTCATGGTATTCCTTGATAACCTCAATGGATTCACCTTCAGTTAAACACAACAGCAAAATACCAGCAGGATCTTTCCAGTACAACTTTGCTTCTACTATAACATATGGCTGAGATTTAAGCTTGAGAGCTCTGTATTTGGTTCTATTCGGTGAAGATGGATAAGAAAAGAAACACGGGTAATGAACAACATCTTTATACCAATATGAACACAAAAATTTGTATTGAATACCTGTTTTGGGATTATTCTGACCTTTTTCGTTGTCAACTCCATCCACTAGTGCCAAGAGGTTAATTCCCAATGCTTAAAAATTTTCTTTTGTTAGCAACTTTTCTAAACCATGTCCTTTGATTAACTTGGTGGGTTTATTGTCCAAATCATACTCCTGGATTTTATCTATCCATTTCCCTCTTTTTCCTTCAACATCACTTTCAACCAGCACGTCCTTGACAACAGAATTAGGTACATAAGCAGTTATTTGGGATTTAACCAATGCATATA
This sequence comes from Pinus albicaulis, assembly GCA_034641835.2. Lineage (NCBI taxonomy): Eukaryota > Viridiplantae > Streptophyta > Pinopsida > Pinales > Pinaceae > Pinus > Pinus albicaulis. The sequence continues at coordinate 479,884,727 of CM076578.1, forward strand.
CTTGTTTCTCAAAAAAATTATATTTGAGCTCAGCATCTCTGAGAACTTTTATAAATAATGCCACTGGCTGCTCCTGACTATCCTCATTTTTCTTCAATAACAAAGCAGCAATATTAGTGGGAGAAGCGAATGAAAATATTTGAAATAACTTTTGATAATCAGGACTTATTAGAACAGGAGCTTCCTGGAGTGCTTCTTTTATTCTGGAAAATGCTTCACTTTCTTCTTTGTCCCATCTCACTTATGCATTTTTCTTCAAAATGTCAGTTATATTTCTCACAATCTCGGCATAGTTTGGTACAAATATTCTCATAAAGTTTATTATTCCCAAAAATATCTGAATATCTTTCTTGCTTATGGGTAAAGGAATTGTTTTAATTGCTTCCACCCTTGTTGGATCAATCTTCACTCCTTGTTTTGAAACTATTTGGCTCAATAATTTACCTTCTTCTAAAGCAAACAAATATTTCTCGGGGTTTAGTGATAGACCAAACTTCGTTCATTTTTCAGAAAAAATTTGCAGATGTTCCAGTTTTTCATCATCTGACCCTCAGAAAATCGTTACATCATCCAGATATATAACCACATACTTGTCACCTACACATGCCATGACCATGGCCCTCAAAAAAGTCGCACCTGCATTCATAAAACCAAATTGCATTCTTGCATACATAAAAGTACCCCAGGGGGTTCTAAAAGTTGTCTTTTTCTGATCTTCCTTATCCATTGCCACCTGATTATACCTAGAGAATCTGTCAATCATGGACATCCAGTAAGCTCTTGTCACCTTTTGTAAGACATAATCCATATTAGGTAAAGGATAATTATCCTTTAGAGATTCTCTATTCAAATTCCAGAAGTCTACACACAATATTATCACTCCATTTTTCTTCCTCACAGGAACTAGATTAGAAACCCAATCCGAATATCTGAGAGGAACTAGGATTTTTGCTTGCAGCAATTTCTTCACTTAATTTTCAATTGGAGCTAACAGTAATGGATTAATATGTCTGACCTTTTTTCTATGTGGTTTAATTCCTTCTTTCAATGGGATCTTATGTTGTATTATTATTTTATCATACATTTTCAAGTCTTCATATGACCAAGAAAACACATCCATATACTTCTTGAAAAGATCAATGTATCTTTCTTTATAATTTTTGGGAACACCCTTCAATAATTTCACCTTTTTTGGCTCCTGCTGAGTTCCCAGATTACAATCTTCCATCTCTTCGTCTTGATGTATTTTCTTTGAATTAACAGCAACATCATTAGAATCAAATAATCTTTCAAGGGGAACCAGTCCTTTAGGGAGTATATTATCTTTCAATTGGATAATCTTCTGCTCACCTATTGATTGCTTAAAGTTTCTTATCTCTCCTTTCTTCTATGTTTGTTCTTCTTCTTGATCTATCTCAACATATTCAAATTTTCCAATCATTGTCAAGAAATGATTTATCTGCTCATCATCTTCAAACACCTGTCAATGTTTCATATTGTCAAGAATAGAGAATCTATTTCTAATTTCAATATCATACCTTAACCTTGGATTCATTGGTGGCTTAAAGGTAATAGTTGCAACTGATAACGAATATTCCAACCTATTCCCCTCCCTCGGAATGAACTGAATATTGAAGGCTTCAAAATAGTTCTCTATCAGATCCCAAATTTCCTTTCCGTATGATCTTAATCTCGGATGCTTGGTCTGACAATGATTTTTAATTTTTCTTATTATCAATTCAGAGTCACCAAAAATTGAAATACGCTGAACTCACATATGTTTAACAACTTGAAGGCTTAAGATTAAGGCCTCATACTCAACCACGTTTTTTTTTTAATCAAACTCTAATTTAAAATAAAAAGGAATGAGGTTACCTTCTGGCGATATCAGCAAGAATCCAGCTCCTGTGCCTTCCTTGGAATAGGCACCATCAAAGTAGCATTTCCAAATCTTTTTTGAGTGCAGCTCATTATTTACAATTTCTGAAGGGAGATTCTTCGCTGTGTCTTCAGCAAATTATGCAACTTCATGTAGCATGAAATATGAAAGATATTTTGTTTCTTGACTATAAATAGGGGAATTTCCTGCATCTTTATTGGTAGTGGTATTCACAAACCTTGTTTCCCTGTACAATCTCCTTTCTTCCCCATCGAAAACAGGAATGATAGCATAAGTGAAATCCAATTTTAGAACACCTCCCAACTTTTCTCCCCCAATATCTTGACAGGAGCATTCCAAAACTGTTGGAATGTCAGTAACCACTACATCCATGACTATACTCTTTGCTTGAATTTGTTCCAAAGAAACTGCTACATATTTAATTAACCCAACACATTTCACCCTTTTGGAATCAAATGAATACATATCCCCGTAAGGTTTGGTAATATTCAAATTTAGTTCCTTCATAACAAACAATGGCATGAGATTATGGGATGCTCCTGAGTCCAGCATACAATTATGGAGAGTAAAATCATTAAGCAACAGAGAAATATAGAATCGTGGAACAGACTGATCTACTTCTTCTACATGAGGACCAAAGGTGACCACCGGCTTCTCTTCTTGTAATTTCATAGTGTCACTTATATCTTCAATCTGTGTGAGATTAATAAATTCTAAAATTTCTTTCTTGTAGACTGGTATTTTAGATAATTCTAGAAGAGGTACCTAAATTTTTACCTTCTCAAAATCTTTTGTCAAACTGAAAGCATGATTTTTTTTAACATTATTTTCAGGTTCTTCTTCACTCTTTATAGAATTTTCTGCTTGTTCGGGTACAGGAAAAACTCTCTCCAAAATATTAGTATTAACTTATTTGCTCTGGGAAGGTTCACCCTACTGCACATTTGTTATATTAACTGAATTTACAGGTTGCCCCCCATTACTAACTTTTTTTACAGGGTTCGTTTGTTGTGGAGTCGCCATTGGAGGAGGAATAGAATCTTGTTGTTCACCTTCATTATCCTGCACTCTAGATCTCTTTCTAGACGTTAAATCATACTTTTTATGTAGCTCAGATTGCATGAAATCTATGAATTTCCTACAGTATTCATCCATTTCATCCTGATCAAAAGATACTTCAGCTTTAGCATATTCTCCCTCACAATCTTCCTCTTCATCCTCTTCTATTGTGTACATAGCAGATATTTGATCTTCAGCTTCTTTTTGGCCATCTTCTGCTGACTCTTCGGGTGTTGCTTCTATATACAATGGTGCTCAAACCTGGTCTTGATCTTTTCTTTCCCTCTGCAAAATTTGCAAGGGTTGTATTCTGAATTGAGTGTTAAAGCCTCCTTGGTTTCTTTGCACTTGTATTTGGTAGTTTATACTTACCAATTCCATATTAACTAGCTTATTTGACAAAAAAATTATCACCTTTTTCATATATTAAATTCTTTGATCTTGTGATGATTCTTCTTTTGCTTTCCCCTTCTCTTAGACTGGTTTTTTCCCTTTCGCCTTCCCAGTTACAGTCATGTTAGCTTCAATTTCTAAAGCATATGTCTATATCTACTCTAGAGTAGGGGATCTCCTTTCTCTAAGCGTGAAACTAAAATCGGCTTCAAAATCCCCAACAAAAACCACCATTGCTCCAAAAGGAGGGGGCTTAATTTCTACAAGAAAATTTTTGTACAATTTATTGAATATTTTGATAAAATCTGATATATTCTCATCCGGTTTTCTTTTGATTGCATTGAATTCTATTATTGAATATCCATGATCCATTTTTTCACCCCATCTCTGAGTGAATTGATTTTCCAGTTCTTCCCATGTATTAATAGAATTATTTGGCAATCCCTTAAACCACTTTCTAGCCTCTCCATCCAGAGACTGAACAAAAATCCTCATTACAACATCAAGATGTTCTACATTCAGATTTTCAGCAAAATTACAAAACACAGGCAAGTGTTTTTCTGCAGTTATTTCATCTTCTCCAGTAAAATGTGGGACTGATTTAAGATACTCTTGAGGAATTGCATTCATTGGTTATGGAAGGTTAAGTGGAGCATATATGTTCACTAAAAGGGTTGGTGCTGCCATGTTTTCATCTTTATTTATTGTTCCTTGCTTAGATGCAATCGATGAACCTGTTGTGAAAATGAACGGAGGTGGAGGTAAAACCGATATGGGAGTGGGTTGATGGAAAATGGCAGAGGGACCAACAACTTGAGTTTTTTGAGCTTGAGTAAAAGTAAAAGAAACAGACTCGAAGGAGTGTTCTTCCAACTTATGTTCTTGAAAATAAATTGGTGTGGAAGGGGAATATTGCTCCAAGAAATGAAGTACTTTAGAGAAATATTCAAACAAAGGATTACTAGAACTACTGTCAGGAGCAGAAAGTGTAGGACTAGGTGTTGACGGGGTTTTGGGTTTCTGAACCCTTTTAGAAACCAATCTTTTAGAGTCTAACAAATAAGGGAACTTCTGTTGTGAGGTATTCGACCTCGTGTGAGGCCTTTTGTGAGCCAGAATTCTGAGAATAAAAAACACAGCCAAATATTTCCTCCTCACTGAAAAACTAGAGGAAATAATGTGAAAAACCTAGGGAAAAAAAACTTTTATCTCTTCGTCCCCGACAACGGCGCTAGAAAATGTTGTATCTTAAGAGACAATTCCTTGGTTGTGAAAAGGAATCAGTGCTTAAGAAATTTTTTGACAATGTGTCACAGAAGTAATTATATCAGGTGGTCTTCGTTCAATCCCTTTGGAAACTGAATCTTTCAAACTCTTAATAATATGGTATAATGAAAGACTCTACAATGCCATTAACTGTTGATATCTGAATGGAAAATAAGAACTGTAGAAGAAACTCAAAATGATATGATGTAACACGGAATCTACCACTTTAAATTTCAGAATGAATTTATGGAGAGAGAGGAAACTCAAAATAATATGTTGTAAACACAAAATCTATTACTTTTAAGTTCCAGAGAGAATTTGTGAAGGGAGAGGAGTTGGAGTGAAGGAATGCAAATTAAGGTTATTTAACTCTTACTCACAGATGTAATTAAGAGACTGGCAGCTACTTTACTTCACTTCATTCCAGGAAGAAGGGACACAAAATGGCATAGGAAAAATGAATCGTCATCAACAGTTGAAAGAAAATTGATGTTTCTTTCATTAATTCCTCATAAAAGTAAGTACCAAATTTTTAGTCTTCCAGAGGTCCAAAACTCAGAACACCTCTCCTTTCTTTCTGGTTAAATACATCAAAAATAGTTCATAGCTACTAGAACTTCTTGAAACTACTTCGACTACCTAAACTGTTAAAACTACTTATTACATTGCAATTGAGGGCATCACTATAGCTTCGATCTTAACAAACAAAGAAACAAATTAAAACTTGAAATATTATTCCTTTTGTTGAATCTGATTTGTTGTTGATGCGTCTCCCTAACAGATCGGACATCCTTGCCCTGCATTTCTTCTAGAGTTCAATATTTGTCTTTTATACTTTTTGTCATGTTTTTTTTGTTTCTGATGTGGTATTCGAACAGTTCTGCAATAACGCCTCTTTGCCCGACTTGACCCAGTTGTTGTGTTTCCAACAATACCACCATGTGCTCCCTTTGCCCGGTTATACCTATGCCTCTACGTTTCAAATGATGTTATCATGTCTCCTTCTGCCCAACTCTGCCTCTTCTGCTCGTGCCTGTAGCGTTTTGTCTTCTCTTCTCCTTTGCTCTATGTTGGGTCACTTACTTGAGTCCACTTCCTGCGTTCACATTTCTTCATAAAATAACGCAACTGCACATAATCCTAGACTTTACATAAATTCAAATTTTCCTTTGAAAACTATTGTGTTCGTCCCTTTATCACATTTCACATTTCAACATTTGTAACATATTCCTTAGCGCCATTCCTCATGAGCTTTCGATGTGCGATGTGCGATAAAGGTAGGGATGACGTGGCAAGTGGAGGTGGGGCCGATCGCAAATTGCAAGTAGTGATATGAAACCTTGTCACACTTCACATTTCGGCCTTTATAACATATTCCCTAGCGCCATTCCTCCTAAGCTTACGATGTGTGATGTGCGATTAGAATATATTAAATCATAGTTCTGAGCAGCATTGCATCCGGACCTAGTCGCACTTTGCATTTCGCCCTACATAACATATTCCCTAGCGCCATTCCTCCTGAGCTTGCAATGTGCGATAATGGTAGGGATGACGTGGCAAGTGGAGGTGGGGACACTAGAAAATCGCAATTGGAAATGTAAAACTTATCTCAAATCACATATCGGCGTTCATAACATAATTCATAAGCGTCATTCCTCTTGAGCTTTGTGATTGCGATTTGCAATATGCAGGAAAGCCTTCCACATGCGATTGCAGTTAAGCCTCCGAATATTGTTTTGCATGTATATTTGCACGACTTGACCCTGACCTGTATGAAATCTTATGAATGCTTCAATCAGTCTGAGTCTTGAACTGCTCTGCACACGAATAAGCCCGACTCGACCCGCCTTCACATCTCCACACATAATGTTAATACACCAACATATAAATCAAAAATTCTTTTTCGGTATATAAAAATTTATATTTTCTATCATATATGCTTCTTTTCTTTTTTTGAGAAATATTTCAAAATTAAATGCAAATGAGCCACAACAAGTGTCATGCCACAACCCCATGGGGATTTAGACCACTAATTGGGGTTACTAACTTCAAACATGAATATCTCTCAAACCGTGAAGAATTACATGGCATGCCATGTATCAATGGAAACATCTTGATAAGTAGAAACCATCCAAAATATCCTTGACTCTAAATAGAGTAAGTTGTAAAGTCAAAATTACCATGCAAGATCGGGGTAGCCTCTGGTGCTGCTTGGGTTTACATCAATGACAACCACTGATCAACATCATATTCTTGAGTGGGAACATTTATACCTGAAAGAAACTCGTTGATGATCAGATCAAACTTGATTTGAAAATTATGCAAATCCAAATCTTCCTGTGAAAACAAAGTTTCATCCATTAAACTTGGACAATCGTCATTATGTAATTCCAAAGAAACAGGATAATAAGGATAATGTTTTACCAAGGGTTCAACTTGAGTAATGGGTTCAGAATCAAAAATTTATTATCAAGACTATGATATGGACAAAAATAATCAGCATCTAGATAAAGAGAAGAGAGGAACATTAATTCCTCATCATAAGACTCCTTAGTATTAGAAATAGTTACTGAATCAAATTCATGGATTTGATTTCCTGGTTTTATTATCTGTAGGGGCTCGACACATGAAACATCAAAAGGAGGAAAAGGAACGAAATGGATATGAGATTCCTCCTCGCAATATTGAAATACTTTTTGAATAGGAATGTGAGGTGGATTTGATTCTAGAGATTTTCCTGAAATCCTAACCAAGAATCGGAATTTTTCATCCAAAAATTCCCAATCCACATCTTCATCCAGAAACTTGTCGCAAAGATGAAGGAATTTATCAGCAAAGTGTTCAATGGATTCATTTGATTCCATCCTAAGCTAATTAATTTCATTAAGAAAATCTTGATAGTCAAATTTTTCGAAGACATGACGAAGCTCATTAATCAATTGCCTTAAAGAAAAGATAGAGGCAGGAGGTAATGAATTACACTAGTGATTGGCATGACAATACAAAGTAAGGCTAACAAACCTAGCAATAATGTCTTCAGAATAAACTCCACTCTTAAAGCAGAATTGAACAAATTCAATCACATAATCAAGAACAGTTGTTGGACCCTTGCCATCAAACTTTAGATGTGACAAGTTATGTAAGAATTCTGCAGGGATTGAAATATCTAAATATTCACAAAAACACCTCGAGATTATGATCTAGGATGAATCCATTTTATATAAGAGATTCAAATAGACTTTACGAGCTTAGCTTGTCATATGCCCCTCCTAGTGCAAAAATTTTGATGGTGCTATATCTTTCCAACATACAGGGGATCTCCCTTATGTGAATTCTCAATTAGACCTCAAACCATTTGGTATAGGAGTCCCATCTGGTTATATGCTCTGGACACCATTTCAAGTGACTTAGAAGTGTTCCTTGGTGGGAACACACACAAGAGATTGTAAACACAAATTTTGGGCAGCAAATACGTAAGCTTTGTGTGACACCGAATGTAGAGTGTAAAGGGAGCCTCCAAGAAAAAGAGAGAGATGAGCCTCTAATAGGGAAAAAAATGTTATCCTAAGAAAGCTACATGAGTGAAGAATAATAACTTATTGACCATCCTATAAATTAGTTCACAAGATGAACAAAAAACATGAAAGCATAACAGCACTCATTCAACAAGATTTATATCCAAAGAAAAAAAATAGTTCATTATCTTTAATATGTATTACAGCAACATATATCGCAAACATATAAAGAACAATCTTACTACATCCACGATACATGCATGAAAGAGTGATGGCTCAAGGAGCTTTTGATAATTAATCAAATATTCCAAGTACATTATTACATAAGTGGAACATGAAGCTACAACTTGCTTCTCCAAAGAATTATCTTCTCCCTTATGCACAATAAGAGAATCCAAGGCCAAGTCTCTCAAGATCCCATCCCTTTCCTTGAGTTGTGATGACCTATTTATAACAAAGACAATGACTCTTGAGTTTCCTCATGACTCTTCAACTTCTATGACCTATGGGCTTCCATTTTACTTTTCACATTCTACTGATAAATCTTTACATTCCACATGTGTATCCTCATATTCCACATGTGTCTCTTGGACTACATTACATTGGAATTATTGTTTACAAAATACAAACTACATATAATATGGTGTCTATATAAGACAAAACTCTAATAAGACAAAATATCTTTGCATAGGTGAAAGAGACAAATCAATAGCTTCATCATGGAGATCATTAGTGATATATGAATGCCATGCTCTGAACTCTACTGTGATGAATTTGACTTGGATAGGCACCTCCACATTGTATCTCATCTTAACCTCCAATGCATAATGTCAGTATGGATTTAGAGCCGGATTGTACACTATTCCACAGCCAAGATAACTTCATATGAACTTTAGTCAGTGCAATCGTATGTTGTAAGATAATTTCCTTAGTGATGTTTGACTCTTCCTGCCCTGTTTCTTGCTCGATTTTCTCAATGCGCTGCTTTATGTCCCAAATAATGTCATCATTGCCTCTGATTTATCCTAATGCAGGCATTCCAAGTTTCTGTATCAGGGACTCCAAACCACTATGAAGTTGACCATAAGTAGTTATAGTGTTGGTCACTTGTTCACTGTGATAGGTGTAGTTCTGAATATGGAGCCTCAATTGCACTCTATCCATCTCAGCAGCAATTTTGTTTTTCTTGACCAACTGTTCTGGGAAATCAAGATATTTAACACCCATTCTTATATAAAGTCTACAACTATGTTTCCAACCTTTAGGAGTTTCACGATATCTTTAGATTTCTTCTTTTTTCCTACTAGGGGTTCCACCATCTCATGCAGGAGAATCATTTCATTGTATAACTACTCCATAGTGTCCTCCATTGACCTCAATTCTTCAAGTACAGCTGATTGGAATTCCCTTATGCTAAGATTCTTAGGATACAATAGTTTATTCTCTGTAGTGAGGTGATTTATTTGTCATTTTTCCACATCTAATTCCTTCCTCAATCGTGCATTATTTCTCATAAGATACTCTGAGTTGTCTTGCGCTAATGTCACAAAATTGACATTGGCTGCCATGACTTCTTGATGGTTTCTCCAAGTGTTATCAATTATTACCTTCTCAATGGATACAACGACTGGATGTTCAGGATCATTCGGAAAGTACCTACATCTTTATTTTACGATACTCTTTTTTTACCTGATCAAAGGTAACATTACATACATCCATGACCCTATCTTCAAGTGGAGGTGAAATTCCAATCTCCTTAAATGGGAGATGGCCACCTATAAGAGGAATTTTTGAAGGAGTATCTAGTTCATCTACTATAGTTTCAATATCATTCTCTTCTTCCAATTTTGATTTTATCTCTTTGGCTAATTTTTCTTCCTCCATTATTTGTATAGCTTCGTCCTCTTGTGACTAATTTTTTTGTTCAACTTCTTCAATTACTTCTTACTTTTATTTAAGTATGTCATTATGCTTCTTATTTTCTTCTTCTTCTTTCTGTGAGTGTTCTATATCTTCTTGCTTCTTTTCCTCTAACCTTCTCTTTTCATCTTCCTCCCTTTTTTTCCTCTATTACACTGCCTCAATGGCACCTTTTCACATAGGATCAACTTTAAAATTTATGTTATTTTCTGCCACGGGATCATCCTTAATATTTTTCCTAGGTGTTGATGTATTCACTTGAGAGGGTGCTACCTGTTGTACCTACTCCATGTGTACATTTGGAGTCTGTGAGAAATGAGAGGGACATGCCTTATCTCCTGGTCATTTATTTCTCAATTCATTATACCAATTATTAACCTTTTCATCCTCAGAAGTAATCATTGGTACATATGGCCACAGGTTTAATGTATGTTATCACAATGTTTCCTACACACCTTACTAGGATAATATCTGTGAAAATTCAGTGACCCGAGATGAAGACGCTTGAGCTATTTAATTTCAGACTCAGCTACCTTTAGGATCTTTAGCTCATAGATTCCAATTCGTAAAGGAAGAGTGGGCCAAGTAGCCTTCTTCCTCTTATGGAGTTGTGCAAACAGTCCATTCCCTAGTTGATAGGCTACCTCCTGTAAGACCACCTTGTTGGTCACATACCTTGGCATAAGATGAGAGGTTTTCTGGCACCTGAAACATCTATGTATGTGCCCTGAGGTGACGCAAACCAATCTGCAATGTCGTACAATGCTTCCTTCACCTGGTCGGCCATGCAAGGAGGATCAATCTCGTAGATCATTTGGTAGAGCAATGCAAAGAAATATTTTTCCATATTTTCATGAAATATTTTGAAACTGGTCTCTAATAACATTCTGCAATGGAAATAGAAATGCAGATTATTCTGTGGGGTCCAGTTCCATTTCATCCCTGTGAAATCATATAGAGTGTAAATCCCATCTAGTCAATAAGCATACATATAGAACTTTGGTGCTTGTTTTTCTTATAAGGTAGCTTTGTATTGTTGTACATAACGATGCAGCTCATAAGAAAGGATATCTGCCCAATTGAAAACTCTACCTCTTGTAACAACCAAGTTAATCAAGAAGATATAATTCTCTTTAATGTATGTGCATTCTTCCATCCATGCAGTCTGCAACATATCACTATGAGATACTGATAGACCTTTATCAAAGTTATTGTCAGGGATATTGCACTTGGTATCTAACATAATCTAGTAGGCTCTTGGAACCAAGGCATGATGATCTCTTTGGTGTTGAGATTTTCCCATGTTTCATAGAAATTAGTATTTGCATATTCACTTGGATTTATCATCTTATAATAAGAATGCATGTTGTGTGGATGATAAGTGGCAATCTCATTACCACCTTCACTGCATAGGACCAAATTTGTGTTATCCATGTGCAAAAATATCCATTCAATTTATTTTTCGCAAGGCATCACTAGGCATCTGCATGCAATTGTGTGTATTTTGGACTGCTTGATATTTATATAAACTTCCATGTCCTCCAAGTCTTCAGGGAATTTCTTCTGCATGAAGGCGTCCTTAATGTATTTCCATGAGTATTTGAGAGATTTATTCATAAAGCATTGTGTTTCTTCAAGAATAAGGATTATAGGCTTAATGATTTCCATTTCCTCCTTTGTACTAGCTTCTGAAACTTATTTTGATGTAGTTCGACAGGCAGTGGGAAGTATTTTTTCAACAGATGATGAGAGAGCAATAACACTTTTGTCTAGAACACCTGAAGATGTAAATACACTCATGGAAAACAAGTATTGGCTTCAATAAATTCACTATCTAGCATATGCAAACTTATAAGCATAGTGACACAGGGAAGATCATATCAAGCTAGGAACACTAGCCCATCAATGATGAGACAAGGCGATTTGATTAGCCATTACGAGTGAAAATTGTATAATGAAAAAAGGAGGGTGCATGTAGAAGAAACAGTGGGTAAACAAGGGTTGGTTGAGGCTTAATAATGTGCCATTCATTCAAGGAGAGAGAGAAAATTCTTGCAAGGGTGAAGGGCACACTCTCTAAGCACAAGGAGGGCACACTAGAGCTTGTAAGTACGTTATGCACTCAAGGGAAGCCAGTGAGGGTGAAGGGTGCATCATCAGTGGTCAAGGGAGCAGGATTGATGATTTTTTTTTGATGTGTGCTCAAGAGAGAGAGAGCTTTTTTTGGGTGCAGTTTTAGAGAGAAATGGGTCCTCGTTTCTCCATATTGCGCTCAACATGGAGACTTTGTCTTATGGGAACAATTCTCCAAGACAGCGGGGTTCTAACTTCCATAAGTGCACTCAAGGTAGAGATGGGCTCAAAATATGCTAATTGAAGATCATCAAGGGATTTGAATTTTGATAAAAGTTCAAGGAAGGGTTTGCAAGAATTTATAAGATTTGTCACAATCATGACCAGAAGATGGAGGGTCATGGAATGTGAAGAGTCATAAAAGAAAAATAAAAACACTTGTGATAAGGAGAATGGATAAAAATCCACTAAAGAAAACTAAAATGAACTAAAATGTCAACAAAGAAAACAAAAATGGAAGCAAAAATGACAAAGGTAGAGAAGAAAAGCAACATGCAAAACTTACTTGTGATCACAATTAAGAAGAAATCCCCATGATTCAAAGAAGTGTGCTTACCCTATAATGATGAATGATTGTAAGAATGAATAATTGACGAGATTTTTATAAATAAATATTATATGCAAGGCAAGTTCATGTATTCCCGCCACTTGTCAATCGATGATTTAGTTAGTTGCATATAGTGGAGTAGGATCCTATTTTATAGGAGTGCTCACAAAAAGCCAAGGGAATGGTGCATGCATGAATCACAAGAGGGTGCAGTCACTATTGCAAAGGAATGTGTTCAAACTGGAATAAAGAGGGCCAGTTCCTCAGAACAAGGAGTAAGCACCTCCTCTCACATTTAGCCATGTTCACCAGCCTACTGGGGTAAACATGTGATGAAAATTTACTATGATATGACTCAACCTCCTAAGTAAAATTAAGGAAGTGGAATCGACAAATATAAACTTTAATGACCTTCCTTGGGAGCTACAGGACCCCCAAGAGCTAAACCACCCCTCTAGGTGCCCAAACCTTGAGTCAGATTGTTTTTTCACTGACCTGAACTCCCAGTTCCATGAAAAATCCTGCATCCATGCAACTGTATGCCACTAGTCATATGCATAAGCATGAAAGGGAGCGATTGCAATCCCAATTTCCCATTTATGCGCCTGCAACCATGAAATTTGTGCCACCTTTTCAGGCCTAGACTCCCAACCACTACCCAAAACTTAATGATACTTTTAGAAATCATAAATGACACAAATACAAATCCTTTAACACAAAATGTAATCAAGGAATTGACCTAACCAAGCTTAACTATGACATTCATTTCGTCAAACATATGGAAAACATGTAATCTACAGTTTATGAATGCATATCTGAACATCAGTGTCAAAAAATTATCTGAGATTCACTAAGAAGGTCTAATGCCCTCCCATAATATTTGCAATAACATTCATTAGTACATGCATTCATTAACCATTCATATATTCATCAAACATGTCACGATTCGTATACATTATACATCATATAACCAGCAAATAACCAAGATAGAAGTCAGCAAATAAACAACATATAAACCATGTGAACTTAGCCATAATATCACCATCATAATCAATACATATGCTCATAGATCACAATAGAAAATGGCTCTTATTAAAGTATGAAAATTCCAACCAAGTCAGGGACTTCCGCGTACCACCCAACCATAGATTGGGATGAACCAAATATTTATTTTAACCAATCACCTCAGCGCCATATTCCAAGCATGAATGTGTGGTATCATGGAATAACCAAAACAAAACCAAACTAGGGATTCCAGAGGCCAAACCACATCAACCCTCAACCATTGATTCCACCTCATGGTCGAACATCACTAACCATAACCAGATTGGTCTCTACCCAAGTTTTCTAGGGCTCCAGAGCATTTGTTCCAACCCGAATCTAGGACTAGTAACTCAACCCACAACTATCGTAGGGCTCCAAATCATTTTTCCAACCAAGGCTCCAGGACTAGTAACTCAACCCACCAAGGCTCGATATTTTTTGTCCAACCAAGGCTTCCAAGACTACTAACTCAACCCAAGTTTTTCTAGGGCTTCCAGAGCATTCATCCAACCAAGGTTCCAGGAACTAGTAACTCAAACCACAACCATAAGGAACATGACCACTAATCAGGAAACAAATGGGAAAACCCACGACACCATGGATATCCAGGAAATGGCAAGGCTAGGAAAAATTGTTGTCAATCAAGGCAATCCTCCAAGCCACTGACAAATCATAACCAAGAAACCACATGCATGTACCATGCATGAAAAAACTAGTAAGGAAACCATACATGCAACTTGATGCATGCAAATCAATCCCATTGTAGTTGTTGATCCAAATATTTCCTTTGTGCTTTACTACTTTCCTTTGACTTCTTTTCCAATCCAAGTGAATTCCAGAATGCTCCAAGAATGTTTTAAGTGTGAGAGAATGAGAGAATAGATTGAGAGTGCCAAAGACTGAACTAAAAAAAAATCCATAAAATTATCCTCAGAAGCCCTTTTATCATTGATACCTCTAATTTCTTCATTTTCCTTCACTTTCCTTCTCATGCAAATATGTGACCTTTCACCTTCCTTTTCTCCTATTTTCCTTTATTTTTATAAATAAAATGCAAATTAATGCCTCTTTGTATTTTCCAATGCCTTTGAAAATTTACTTAGCCATAATAAACCAAAATTGACACCCACTAGAATTTTTTTCCCACCATTAGGCTTGGAATATGTGTCCCATTACCTTGGTCTTATTTTTTTTACGTGGAAATTCAACTAGGGTTGTCATAATTATACAATTTCAGATTGAGGTGATTCAAATTGAGTTCAAAACTAAATTAAAAGGGATATATTTTTTTAAAATCATTTGTAAAATATGTCCATTAAATCCCTCAAATCATGAACTTACTAACTATGTCCTTGAATTTTCTACTTGAGACCTAGTAACTATTTTGGTCGGTCTCTTTTGTTTGAGATCCAAATTGAAAAATTCAAAATGGGTTAGAAACTATATTTCAAAGGATACTTTGTATAGAAACATATTTTAAGGATGAGCCCATATATTCCCCCAAATCCTAGGATTGTTTCAGTTTCATTTTACCATAAAATCCTCTAAAATGAGTTATTGAATAATGACTTGAATCATGAACAATTGATCCACCATTATTATGCATTTTTTTTCCTTTTTATTAATTTATTTATTCCTTTATACTATCATATGCTAATTTAGAAAAGTAATGTGTTCCTCAAGTATAAGAGAATTTTTTATGCATCCATTTGCGTGACAAGGTCATAAGTAAACTCATATCAAAGTTTGAAAAATATACCTTAATGAATTATTGTAGATGAGAGATTATTTGCTCATATAGATTTGATGCCAAGAAATGTCAAGAAATGGAGTGTTATTTTGGCCTAATAACTATTTGGAACTAAGTTTCGATGTGATCTTTTTCTCCTTGGCTCCCCTTACTTTCCATACCATAAAGTTATTTCGAAAGTTGTTCATTACTTTTTTGTATGCACAAGGGTTCTTGTATCTTCTCTTCATTATATGTAGCCCATGACTCCTTGTCCTCCCTACAATAATAACTAGAAGAAACTTCTAGGCTCTCCTCTTTTCATGGATGTTTTTCTCCTCTTCTATCTTATGAAATGAAGATTCATATCTTGTGACAATTATAAATTGTGGACAAGCATTTGAGAAGATACTTGTGGTGGCATACCTTCCTTTACTGAATAATTTTCTTACCGTCCTCCTTTGTTATTTGATAGTTTATGTATTGCAAATGGGTTAGTGGTTTGGTTTTCTTTTCGTTTAGTGGTTGGGGGTTTTTAAATACCTCTCTAATCCTTAGGTATAATGTAAGAATGAATAATAAAACTAAAGATAACATAAGCATACAAATATAAATGTGACTTGGCCTTGCGCAGACTAACTTAAAGTAAATGTGTAGGTTCTTACCTCTCGTCTTACCCTAAATGTTTATATTTGGAAAATAAAATACAAAGACTTCTAAATCTAGTTCTAACACAAAATGAGCTTCCTTGGCAATAGTGCCAAAAATGTCAAACTAATCTATGGGCATAAATCAAGACATAATATGTTTTCATAAACTTAGAATCACATTAAAATATGTAGGTAGCTAAGATAGATTGGATGTCACATATAATACTAATTACTGAAGTCATCTAGTAGAGGTCTAGACTTCTAATTTTAGCAAAAATTACAATTCTAAGCATGAAACAAAACTTAATTAATCACACTTATTGGAAAGTAAAACATACATACTTTAAATCTATTGGATGATTGAGTGTGCATTAAGGCCCCTCATAATAGTTCAACTCATAGTCTTCTACATAATCATGTTTAGTATATTTGCAAGTTTTCACACTAAAATCAAATGCTTGTAAATGAAAAGAACTGGAAACAACACTCAAGAGGTTCAGCTTGATGGATTAGTAATGTGCTAGGGAATTTTCTACTAGTGAGAGCACACGAACACTCCATTGTATTTTATTCAATCCAATAGACTCAACCTAACACTACTTGAGAAGTCAATAATTCACTATTGTCTTTTCTACTTATGAGAGAGAGAAAGTGGATGGACACTTTGGTAGTCCTTTACTCAACTTGTCAGTTAGTGTATGCTTAAGTCATTGGCTAAAATAGGAAAGAAAGAAACTAATATGGGAAATCAAGAAACTATAATGCATTTTGATGCAACACTAAGTGAGAGGCTAAGAGAGCATTGGGCCCTTCTCCACCAAGAAAGGTATTGGATGGGCACTCTTGGTCCAATGCTTAACTTGTCAATTAGCTTGTCTTCATAAGTAACAATTATCCCATGATAACTTTGTTCATGAACAATGATTAATTAGAGATATATGGACAACAATTAAAACAAGTATAAACAGTAAATAAGATAAGTACAAGAAACAAGCTTTTATGAACATATCAAACATGAAATTACATGTTTTCACAAAACAATTAAAAATATATGACGAGGAAATTTTGCTAGTGTGAATATGACAAAAATAACATGAAAATATATATACCATAAATGCAAATCATAATCAACAAGAAAAAGGATGTGTAAGAGTTGAGGTTGTGGGAACCCTCCACGCCTTAGCAAGCACACCTCTGAAGCTACTGTTGTCACTCTATAATTTATAAGATTGGAAAGACTAAATTATAAAGAAAAACATAAAAACACTTGAAGCCTAGGATCTAGCCCTCCTAGACTCGAAGAGGGATTTCTCTATAAGATTTAGATTTGTTTAAGCTTTCTAATATTAGGCCAGTTAAATTAATTGCGAGAGTTGTTTTTGTTTGATTGTTCGTATTTGGATTTAAGGGATTTCTTCAAACGTTTTCCATTGGTCTATGGAGTCGAAATAGGCTGGGGTATATGCATCACATTCCAGAGAAAATGTAAGGAAGCTAGCTTTGAATACTGGTGCTTATGACTAAGTGGAATTGTGAAATGGAGAACAATGTTTCAGTGATGATTTAAGAGCAACTAAGAATTCCTAAACTATACATTGGAAGAAAACATTAAAATTGTAAAGGCAATCAGACTTTAGGTACTCTGAACAGTAAATCTTAAGCTAACTTTCTTTTTTCACAATTATAATTTTAAATGATGCACATGAAAAGATTACAATGGGAGAACATTAAACGTGAATAAGGAAAAACATCACCAGAATACACAACACATGAATCTTGCAGACTGATCTCTTTATTGATGCTCCACCTTGAAAAATTACAAGCACTTGAAATGAAAAGTGCTTACAAAACCAAGTTCCAACCCCAAATACTAAATAAAATGCCATATTTAAACTATTTTGCGACTGATTGTCGTTATCAGAAGAGCAATCATTTCGTTTATTACAAATTAACTAAAATTGGGCTTGTGCGCCTCACACATGGACACGTTGTAGCAGCTTTGTAACAACTATCCAAACTCACTATGAAACTGTCACTCAGTGTAATGGCATTTAACAGATGTTGAAACTCATTATAAAAGTCATTATTCAATGTTGTAGCGGTCTACTGTGCGGGAAAATTCGACACGACTGAGTTGTTCTGGCACACTGGATCCAATGATGTAGATAGTTCGTTGAGCTGCCTATTTTGTCACCATGCTGAGTGGTCATCCTCCCTGGAGTCTGCATAAATTTTCCCATTCCTCTTGAGTCGGGATCTTAGTTCTATTTAGCTTTTTGTAGACTTCATCACTCTCGGTGTACTTCACAAATGCAGGCCTCAACTGAAATATGTGCTTAATTTCGTGTTGTATGAAGACATCATTGTTGATAACTTCATAAAATTCTTTCTGAATCATAGTGTTCTTCATATTTGTAAGCTTGGATGTGTCCTTTGAAATCTGTGAGCCTTTTTACAGAATTAGTCCTATGCATCAACTCATCATTGATAACAAACAAGGAGGGAAATCCCATTTTGTTTAGTGGCTTGATCCTATTGAAAAACCTACTCACTCCAATCTCCAGCTGATGGCATCTTTCCTCTAGCTGTGTAACCAGGCTCTTCTTTCTCAACACCTTTTTTACCTCCAGTATGGTGGTTTTTTTGTCTGCTTCTTGCAGTTGCTCCAATTCATGACTGCTTTTAGAATTCAGGAATCTGATGATATTGTTGGCAGTTTGGGGCTTCTCCCCAAGTTCATCATTTGTTTTCTCAATAGCAACTTTCACTAAATCAATTAAATCCCTCTGTTCAAAAATCATTTGAATTGATGGCCATATATCATTCATGGATTCAATTATATCCAACCAAATAATTTGTTTAAATCTTCCTACCATGCTTCCAATTAAGGACTCCTGAAGAGACTTCTGCAAACCTTCATTCAACTTTTTACTGATCTGTAACTCCGTGGCATGTGTTGAATCTTTTCTTTTAAACTGCTCTTGTAGGTTTCTGAGTTGGTCTTGCAACTTTTTATTTTTTGTTTTCTGTAAGGACATGTTCTCCATTGCCTTAGCTAGCTTCTCAGTGCCTTCACCTAGTGTACCTTTTGTTGTTGTAGATGTTGGAATAATTGTAAGAAGGACTGCATGAAGTGGAATCATGGCTTTAGCTGCTTCTTTCTCTACTTCCTTCACTGCTTATCTTATTGCTTTCTGCCTTACCTTTATCATTTTCTCCATCTCACTCTCCATTTTCTTAATTTATTCTATTTGTTCGACAATCAATTGCAGCATTTATGCCTTCTGTGTTTCAGTTGCTTCTATCTCCTTGGCCATAGGGTCTTATGTCACTCGCATATTAAACTGCCTCCTCAAAGCAGCTATGTCTGCATTCTTCTTCCTCACAAGTGTTTCTGCCACTGCTATGTTTGACGGATTTTACCCAAGTTGCATCACTAAATCCTCCAGAGATTTAATCCTTGAGTCTTTGGCCATGGAGGAGATCTTTTCCACCTTCAACTGTGACTGTGTGTAGGATAATGTCACTTGCAGTTTTGAGAGAATCATGGATGTACTAGTTATTGTGGAGGAGATCGCTTCTCCTTTCTGCTTGTTCATGTCCATTTGGTCTTATTGAATGAATATTCTTTGTGTCAAACTCAAAATAGGTCTTCTTGAAGTCTACTGCACCTTTGGGCTGAGGAATTTGTGCTTCTAAGAAGGTCATCTTCATTATCCCCTTTCATATTCAAAAGCTGAAAGAAGTCGGCTTTGTAAGTTGCTTGTTTGTTTCCAAAACTGATTATATGTGTTGGCCTTAAGAACCTCATTCCTTCTTTTTATTTCTTTGAATGTATCATAGATATCTTCCTCCTTTTTCCCTACAGTGGATGTAGATGTTGGGTTCTGCACATTCTGATGTTAGAAAGGCATAGTGGTAGAGGATGTTGAGAAAATTGTTTGGCCACCTGCTGGAGATGAGCTTGGGGAAACTCTGATTGTGATAACTATCTGCTGATCCTTCTCACTACCCTGGTCAATGTCCATGTGGATTTTTTCCCTCTTCTTGTACTTAATTTTGAATTCTTTAGTGGAGGGATCAATATCAATGTCGGTTTGATCCTCCCTGGTCCTCTTGCTTCCTATCTCCTTTTCGGGCTCCCTTCCTTTGTCATCTTGAACTCCTACATTTTTCTTTTCTTGTGGAGTTGGTGTTTGAATTCTTGAAGTAGAGAAGATCTGCTCTTCTACCTCCTGAAGTGTGTCTGCTACCCATTATGCTTGGTTCATGTACCTTTCTATCTCCATTCTGTGGGTATGAATGTAGGGTGTGGACTTTTTCTCCACCCTCTTCTTGGATATGATTCCCATTGGATCATAGGACCAAGTGAAACTGTGTGTGAACTTCATCTCCTTTTAACATTTTATATGCCTCATCCCCTACTATTATTTTGTTGCAAATAAATGGACCAATTTGGGATTTGATCTTGAATTGTGACTTATTCTTGGCAGAGACAAAATGCATCTCATCTCCATTTATCATTTGTCTGATATATTCAAGTGCAAAAATCCTCATAGAGAGATACTTGGGCAGTTTACAGGGGGCCAATTCACTTCCATAAACCCTGATCTCTATGTAGTTTTGGTAGAAGTACCAATCTGTTGTTCTAATCTGCTCTATCAACTGCATCACCTTTTTTACTTCCTCGCATATCCTTGGCTGTGTATTACTGTTGAGTGCACTGATTTTTGGATGAATAAACAAGTCTACAAAACTCTTGTAGGAGTAATTCTTCTGCTCCTTCATAAACAAAGTAGTCCAGAAAATCACTAATTGGGGCTAAGAATCATCATTCAGCTTCATCATCTCAAATTGAAACCTGCTGGATTGAAAATAAACCATCATGTACACCAACACAGAGGTGTATTTGAAAACCTCTTCTCTCTAAAACTTCAGGAACTGTTCATGAATTGCATCTGCAAGGAACTCTGCATTGTTGAACATGATTTTGGGTTGAACATCTAAGGAAAGAATAGACAATAAGCCAATCATGGCTTAATCTACCCACTGATCATTGTGATACCCTAATAAGTAAGATAAAATAGTGATGATGTGTTTGTTCCTATCAGGAAAGATGGATGAAGGGTATGGGGGATTTGTGGTAGGCATGGGGGCATCTATGGCAAAGAATAATTCTAGGGTTTTGGCCCTACTAGAAAATTCAAGCTTTTGGTATAATTCCCTCAGGGCTTCATGTGAAAAGGGAATAGTATTCTCAATAATGGGGGCATGTATCATTTCTTGAATGGATTGGGCATTGATGGAAAATATAATTTCTCCTGTAGGGTTCACTATGGCTTTCTGGTTAATGTCGTAACATGATTGACATTTTCTGATCAGCTCAGGGCAGTTATGAGTTCTAGGAAAGATGAAATAAGGAAATTTGGTCTCCCAAAGGCCTATATCATCTACTTCTTGAAGGAATTTGTCCTCAAGCTAGCAGTAGACATCGAACAAGTCGAATTCAGACTTTGTCTCGTGGATCTTGTAATCTCTGTCAACCAGGGGTATATGATCTAAGTCTACCTAAGGATAGACCATGGGGTTGAAAGGTTGTTAGTCTACCTTTGGAGGCATTTTATGTCTTTTGTAAGTTAGTTCTCAATCTGCAATCAATAATGGGATGTAAGAAAAGGGAGCAAAGAAGGGAAAATAATATAGATCAACACTGGGGAATGGATATGATATAAGGGGATTGTGATCGGAATTGAAAATTCAAAAGGAGAGTCGTAATCTGGTTCATAGAGTGCCGATAATTTCTCTTGTGATGAAAAATAACCCTTCAAAAACAGTGGATAATCCGTGATTTCTCTGTAAATATCCGCACATCCAAAACATGTAGTAATTCAACAGGATCAGCAAGGTAAACTCTGCTTTAGTGGCAAATTTGGATGATTGGTCGACCATTGAGGTGGCGTCAGTCCGTTGGGTAACGACCCAACCATTTATGGCGCAATAGGCTGCTATAGGGAAAATATGTGATAGGGCGGGGTGGTCAGATGACGGTGTGTGTGGCGCAGCATCTTTGGTAATGGTCAAACGGATGTGGCAGTTTGGTTGATGACGGAAACCGGTTTTTGTAGGGGGTCGAAGGCGATCGGTGGTATCGGCGGAGGGGTGTGATAACTCTTCTCGGAATGACACTTAGCAGGAATGGCGATGTCAGAATACGCGAGCTGGCCCACTTGTTGTTGTAGTTGGGAAGTGAGCGAAAAAATTCGAGGAGCGTCGGATATGAAGTGATGAGCGAGGATGTCGAGAAAGGTTCGGGATGGTTATTTGTGGACGTGACGTGGTGATGGGATGGTGGGGTCAGAAAATATGTGTATCAGAGAGTATTATAAGCTTTAGGATAAAAGAAAATGTGAGATATTTGAGGTTAGAACAAAGGGAATATTAATACTTTGGAACTTAAGATAAACTTTAAACATAAAATATGCCCAAATGACTTGGAACATAAATTAGTTCCAAACTTTAGAATTGGATTCCTTTTTCAAACCTTTGAGTGCAGACAATCTTTGTTTTGATTTTCTTCTTGCAACATAGGAAAATACACCTTTGATGTTGTACTTTGTAGAATAAATTTCATATTTTCCTTCCATTTTTCTTCCTCAACACTTCTACCTACCCAAAGCTACTCGTCTAACATTTTTCCTTCTTTTTCAGGGTGCATTTGGACTAGCAAACCCTTAAATCATTTTCTTTTGAATTTCTATCCTAACACCTATCCTTATTTCATCCATTTGCTGAGTTCAAATTGTTGAGCCAAATTCATTCTCTACCTATCTAATGATAAGCCAAGATTAAACAATTTGAGAAATATTTTTCTCTAACCTATCAACAGAAATTGAAAATTTTCCAATCATGATTGAACTATATGACTGGACAGACTTATCTAATGAGTAATGTCATTTGAACTTGTAGCACTTTTACTTTTGTTTCTTTTTGGGGGTTTTCTTTCTTTTCTCTTTTTTTTCTTTTTCTCTTTTTCTGCTTTTTATACCCTCTTTTCTTTCTTTTCATATTTTTTTTATCTGAAATCATTTGAATTTTGAAAATCCTTTCAATAATGAAAACTTGCAAGAAATTTCAAGTACCCAATCACCTTGAGATCCTATAATTTATAGGGTACTAATAATGGCTCCAGCTGGGGATGGTGCTTCTTGAAAAGAAGTATCAAGAACTTGAGACCAGTAGCCTTGGATGGCTCCTTTTCTGCAACATTTTTAACTGATTTCTTTTATTCTTCAACTGATTTCCATTCTGTTTTCATATCTTCTCATCAAATTAGGCTTAGGGCCTTCACTACGGGCTTCAACCTTGTCCAGTGAATTATTGAAAACTGTAATACTGTGTTATTTAAAATGATGACAATTCAACCTGTATTTCAAAAGAAATGGTGTTTCAGCATCCTGCCATTGAAAGGACCTCCATATACTTCTATACCATCCAACTCTTTGATAAAATAAGCATTATTTCCCCTGAAATCACCAATGATGTATGGCCCTTGCCAAAGATTATCAAACTTCTCATGTTTTCCTTTATCCTCTCTTCTGGAATCCCATTTCAAAACTTTATCTCCCAAGTTGAAATCATTGGCCTTGGTTCTCTTGTCAAATATCTTTTTGATATTCTCTTGAATTACTTGTGTTCTGTTGTAAACCTCCTCTCTGGACTGTTGCAGCTAAATCGTGTCATTTATGCTCCTTTGAATGTCATTGGGTTTAGCTTGAATCTCTTGGACCATCTTCATTACTGGAACTCCCAAGGAAGAATGAAACACCGCATCCATTCCATAGACCAATTGGTATGGAGACATGCCAATTAATTTCTTTGTGGTGAGCCTATCAGCCCAGAGAGCATTCATCAACTTATTGTGCCATGACTTCTTATTTTCCTCTAGGAGCTTTTTTATTATGTTCACCAGGCTTTTATTAGAAGATTCAACCAGTCCATTACCTTGAGGGTAATAGGTTGTTCAATGCCCCAATGTTATATGATACCTATGACATAAATCAACCATATTTTTGGACTTAAAGGTTGCAGCATTTTCTTTAATGATTTTTCTAGGACAACCAAATCTAGAAAGGATGTTGGTTTCTAGGAATTTTATTATGACAGAATCAGTGGCATTTCTAGAACGGGTGGCCTCTATCCATTTGGTGAAATAATCTGTAACAGTGAGGATCCATTTATGTTGGACAGAGGATGGGGGGTGAATTTCTCCTATGAAGACTAATCTCCATTGCTGGAAAGGGCCTTCCACAGAAATAGGTTTCATGGGTAAGGGAAATAGCTTTCTCTTTCCTTCAAATATTTGACATTTATGACAAGCATTAACCATCTTATGGAAATCAGGAAAAAGGGTGGGCCAGTAAAAGCCAGCTCTCATGATCTTGTTAGCAATGGTTTTCCAATAAAGATGGCCACCATAGTCACCTCCATGGAACTCCTGCATTGCTATATCTACATCATAATTCAATAAACATTTAAGAAAAATACCCCCAGTATCTTTCCAATACAAAATGTTGTCTAAAATGTAGAATTTAACAGCTTTAAGTTTCGGAAATATAGCTTTTGTTTTAGACAAACCAGGAGGAGCCTTCAAGTTTTACAACACATACAAAATATCAGCATACCATGGAGAATTTAGGAATGCTTCGTCAGTCATTGGAGTCGCCAGTTCCTCTTGATCATCTAATGAATGTACCATGTTGATGTCTAGTGCATGAAATTTGGATTCTGCCATCAATTTAGCTAATCCCTGGCCTTTAATCAACTTGGTAGGCTTGATTTCAAAATCATATTTTAAGATCACTGCAATACATTTTCCTCTTTTTCCATCAGGATCGTTTTTTGTTAAAATATATTTGACAACTGCATTTGGAACATAAGAGATGATATGTGAATGTAAAATATAGACTCTAAATTCTTTCAATGCTTTAACCAAGGCAAAATCCTATTTTTCCATGATATTAGATTTCAATGATGCATCTCTTAATGCCTTGCTGAAAAAAGCTATTGCTTCTCCTGTCCTTCACTATTTTTCTGTAATAAAACAACAGCAATAGTATGTTCAGAAGCAAAAGAAAAAATGATGAAATCTTTAGTGAAATCTAGACTGATTAGTACTGGGGCTTTTGTCAATCCTAGCTTGACTAAATCAAAAGATTGTTTTGCTTCTATGGTCCATTTTATTTCTGATTCTTTCTTGAGCATATTAGTAACGTTCCTTAAAATTTCTGCCAAGTTTGGTATAAATCTCCTTAGGAAGCTGATTTTTCCATTGAATGATTGGAGTTCTTTAAGATTTCTGGGATCGCTGATTTTTAATATTCTTTCAATTCTGCTAGGGTCAATTCTGATTCCATCCTGAGAGATCATGTGACATAACATTTTTCCTTCTTCCAATCCAAATAATGTCTTCTTAGGATTCAGGGAAATTCCAAATTTTCTGTATTTTTCAAAAACTCTTCTCTAGTGTGCTAAATTCTCTTCATCATTTTTATAAAACATAGTGATGTCATCTAAATAAATCACAATAAAGTGGCCAATGTCATCAGCGAATGCAATGTCCATGGCCCTTTGAAAAGTAGCTCCAGCATTCATTAATCCAAAGGGAATTTTCACATACATGAAAGTCCCCCAAGGAGTAGTAAAATTTTTCTTATCTTGGTCATCAAGATGTACTAACACTTGATTGTAACCAGAAAAACCATCTAACAAAGACATCCTACTAGAACCCACTACCCTTTGCAATATGTGATCCATTTTTGGTAAAGGGTAATTATCCTTAAGAGATACTTTATTAAGATTTCTAAAGTCAATACAGAGTCTAATTTTGCCTGTTTTCTTTCTATTTGGGACAATATTGAAAACCCATTTGGAGTATCTGAGTGGTACTATGATTTTTTATTCATACATCTTTTTAATTTCTTTCTCAACTAAGGGCATCAAAACAGGATTTATTCTTCGCAAATTCTATCTGAATGGTTTTTTATTTTCTTTAAGGGGAATTTTATGTTGAATGATGTTGGTATCATAAGACTTCAAATCCTCATAGCTCCATGCAAACACATCAATGAATTCTTTGAACAAGGCCATATATCTCCTTTTTGTAATAATAGGCAGAGATTTAGACAATTTGATGATTTTGGGATTTTGTTCGGTGCCTATATTACATTCCTCAATATTTGCTCCATTTGGTTCCATTTTGGGTTTATTTGCCACATCATTAAAGTCAAGTAATTCCTCTAAAGGGACCAGCCCTCTAGGCAGATTATTGTCTTTGAGTTGGAGTATTTCAAATTCTTCTTTTTCCAGGTCTTTTTTATTTTGTGTGTTATGTACAGTTTTGTTATCTGGAATATTTACATTGGTATTTACATCTAAAATAGCAGCTTGTTTTTCTCCAGTACTTTATTCATTAGTAAGGTTGTCTTCCTCACAATCCATGTCTATATTACTGTCTTCGAATTCATCTTTGGATTGTAGGAAGTTTTCGATTTGTTTTTTACTGCCAAAAACCTTCCATTATCTCATGTTATCTGGCACAAAAGGATGATGTTTGACCTCAATTGTATGTTTTTTATTTGGGTGAGGCAGATTTCAGGTACTTGCTGAAAAATCTAGGCCATTTGCTAGGAAATTCTGGTTTCTGGGAATCACTTCTAAATCATATTCCTCAAAATTTCTCAAGAAATCAAGGAAAACATTTCTGTAAGCTCTTAATTGGGATGTTTTTTTGCATATAGTCCTTTGACTTGTTTTATGACCAACTCAGAGTCACCATGCCCAGAGATCCTTTTTGCTCCTAATTTTTTCAACATTTGTAATCCCAAAAGTAAAGCTTCATATTCTGCAATGTTGTTTGTGCACTGAAAAATTAATTTGTATGAATGACCCTCTGCACTATTGTTTCCTGCATTATATACCCAAATTCCTGCCTCTGAGCCAGCTTTGCCACATGAGCCATTAAAACTCATGTTCCAGAGAGGTTCATTTGTTGGATTTGGTTGTTTTGTTTCTATGTGACTGTCATTATTTTCTATGGAATAATTTTCTATATGGGAAACTTGTGAATCAGTGATTCCATCATTGTACAAAATGAAAGAATAAAGGTCAATGTGAACAGAGTACATAGGGTAATTGTGAGGTTTCTCTTAGCTACTTACCATGTACTTCATTAATGTTTCCCTATATAGTCTTCTTGGTTAACCAAACACCAGAATTGTATCATATGTCATGTCCAATTGCGGGGTCACTTGTAATTTTTCTCCCCATGAGCGAAATAAGAGAATTTCATATTTAGGTGAAATGTCAGCTACAGCAATGTCCATCACTAAACTCTTTGTCGGTATCTGAGCTAGAGAGACACAAAGATATTTAATCAGACCTAGGCACCTAACTTTACTGGAGTCAAAAGAGTATAAATATTTGTAAGGTCTAGTGATTTCAAGGACAAGTTTCTCCATGACAGCCTTTGGCATAAGGTTGTGTGATGCACCTAAATCCAACATGGCATTGTGAAGAATATTTTCATGAATGTTTAAACTGACATTAAAAGGAGGGACACCTCCTTCCTAGGGTTTTCCATCCACTTCAGGCCCAAACAAGAGTTTGGGTTGATCATCATTCAAATTGACAGTATATGTAACCTCCGCTATATTTAACACTCTGAGGACCTGAGATTTGTAGACATTTTTGTTGATTAATTCAGTGAGAGGGATAGAAATCTTCACCTTTGCAAGTTCACTCTCAATACTGAATGTTGTTTGAGTTTTCAATGGGTTTTTCAAATCAATTCTTTGAGCCTCTATTATTTGGGTAACCTAAGTCTGTTTGCTTGTATTGGGGATGTCTCTCTGAGCGTTTCTAGCAGGAATATCTACTGCTTTCTTGGCACTGTTTTCTTTTTTTTTTCTTTTTTGGTTTATTTGCACTTTTCTTGGTGTTTTCTGTCATTTTCTTGAATTCATATTCAAACACTTTCTAGGTAGAATTTTCTGAATCCTTCTTATTAGAATTATCCAAATTTTTCTTGCTCCTCAAATTGTATTGTTTGTGGACCTCCATAATGGCATTCTCAAAACCCAGTTTGTAATCATCAGATTCTTTGGATCCAAGGTCTGTTTGGGTTAGTGAAAACAAGTCTTATTCTTCTTCAGTGAGACAAATATAATCATCTTCATTAATACCCATCAAATTAATATTATTTTCATCAACTTCCTCCATTATTCCTTCATCTTCATCAGCATAGTTTTCTTGAAAAGGAGGCCTCATCTGCTGATCAGAACCTCTTTTCTCTCTCTGCCAAACCTTTTCTTCTTGGGTTCTGATTTATGTTTTGGGGTAATGGTTGATTTTCTCTTTGTATTTCTCTTTCATTTAGACTCATTCTTTCCATCATCCTTTCCATAGTCCTTAACAAATTGTCAATCTTGGCATCGGATGTAGAGGCTATAGGTTCTTCTCTTATTGTGACTCTCCTCTCAGTCCTTATCCTAGCCCTTTTAGCTATTAAATTAGCTTCTACACTCACAGTGTCTTTTTCATTTCCTCTAAGGTTGATGAGTCTCTTTCCCTAAGTTGATAGGCCATGTCTAGGTCAAATCCATCCAGGAATTTAAGCAGAACTATCCCTTGGAGTGGTTTCATATTATCAGGGAGTGCATTGTATAGGTTTTTAAATCTAGTACATTAGTCTTGCACACTCTCTTCTCGAGATCTCTTAATAGTTTCATATTCTGATAAAATCTACAGTGGATTTTTCTTGACTTCCCATCTGCTTGTAAACTTTTTGTGAAAATCAGGGAGATCATGAATACTATTAGCAGTTAGACCTTTAAACCAATTTCTGGCTTCGCCCCCTAAACTCTGGGAAAACATTCTCAATTTGACATTGTCATCATCAATTTCTTGCAGCTCAAAGAAGTCATTCATTTTATCTATGTGTTGCTCAGCAGTCATAGGATCAGTGCTATCAAATAGTGGAATCTTAGATTGGTAATCCAGGGGAATAGGAGATAAAGGGATTGGGAGCACCAATGGGGCATATCTGGCTGCCATTATTGGTAGAGGTGGTGGAGGGGGATGAACGGTGGGTGAAGGTGGATGGGTAGAGGTATGAAATATGGATAGATAAAAAATTGTAAGGTCAGTCCAATTCTAAGATTTGAGTTTGAAGATACCTTGTTCAAACTGCAAATCAAATTGAATTTCTTCCAAAGTGACAAAGTTATCAGGTAAGGAGCTAGACCTATAAATAATTCTGCCACTATTTTAACTGTCTGTTCTAGGAGTTTTCCTCAAGATCTTCTTAGGATTGTCTACAATAGGATGGGGATTTGGATCTGGATGGGATCTGGTGGATATTCTTTTGGGAGACAGACTTTAGTTCAAAATCACATACAAACTGATTATTGAAGACTGAAAGAAACCAATCTTTAAAATAAAGCTGCATCATACAATGCTTTTTAGCTAGGGTTTTCTAAACTCGGATGAAAATTGAAAATTTTCTGTTATATCGCCAGTATGGTCGCCACTATGTTGTCACTATATAATTTATAATATTGGAAAGACTAAATTATAAAGAAAAACGTCAAAACCACTTGAAGCCTAAGATCTAGCCCTCCTAGACTCAGAGATGGATTTCTCTATAAGATTCTGATTTGTTTAAGCTTTATGATATTAGGCTAGTATAATTAATTGTGAGAGTTGCTTTTGTTCAATTGTTCGTGGTTGGATTGAAGGGGTTTCTTTAAATCATTTCCATTGGGATATGGAGTCGAAATAGGCTGGTGTATATGCATCACATTCCAGAGCAAATGAAATGCAAGCTAGCTGTGAATACTGGTGCTTATGACTAAGTGGAATTGTGAAATGGAGAACAGTGTTTCAGTAATGATTTAAGAGAAATTGAGAATTCCTAAACCATACATTGGAAGAAAACATTAAAATTGTAAAGACAGACAGACTTAAGGTACTCTGAATAATAAATCTTAAGTTAACTCTCATGTTTTACAATTATAATTTTAAATGATGCACATGAAAAGATTACAGTGGGAGAACATTAAATGTGAATAAGGAAAAACATCACCAAAATACACAACACATGAATCTTTAAGACTTATCTCTTTATTGATGCTCCAGCATGAAAAATTACAAGTACTTGCAATGAAAAGTGCTTACAAAACCAGGGTCCAACCACAAATACTGAACAAAATTCCATATTTAAACTATTTTGCAACTGATCGTTGTTATCAAAAGGTCAATCTTTTTGTTTATTACAAAGTAACTGAAATTGGACATGTGCGCCTCATGCATGGATGCGTTGTAGTGGATTTGTAACAACTATCCAAACTCACTATGAAATCGTCACTCAGTGTAACATCATTTAACAGATGTCGAAACTCATTATAAAATCTATTATTCAGTGTTGTAGAGGTCTATTGTGCTGGCAAATTCGACACGGCTGAGTTGTTCTGACACACTAGATCCGATGATGTAGATAGTTCGTTGAGTTGCCTGTTTTGTCACCATGCTGAGTGGTCATCCTCCTTGGAGTCCTCATAAATTTTTCCATTCCTCTTGAGTCGGGATCTTAGTTCTACTTAGCTTTCTGTAGACTTCATTAGTCTCGGTGTACTTCACAAATGTAGGTCTCAACTGAAACATGTGCTTAATTGTGTGTTATATGAAGACATCGTTGCTGGTAACTTCATAAAATGCTTTCCCAGCTATATTTTTCTTCATATTTGTAAGCTTTTGTGTGTCCTTTGAAATCTCTGTGAGCCTCTTTACATATTCAGTCCTAGGCATCAACTTATCATTGATAACAAATAAGGAGGGAAATCCCCTTTTGTTCAGTGGCTCGATCCTATTGAAAAACCTACTCACTCCAATATCCAGTTGATGGCATCTTTCCTCTAGCTGTGTAACCAGACTCTTCTTGCTCAACACCTTTTTTACCTCCAGTATGGTGGTTGTTTTGTATGCTACTTGCAGTTGCTCCAATTCATGACTGCTTTTAGAATTCAGGAATCTAATGATATTTTTGGCAGTTTCGGACTTGTCAACAAGGTCATCATTTGTTTTCTCAATGGAAACTTTCACTAAATCAATTAAATCCCTCTGTTCAAAAATCATTTGAATTGATTGCCATATATCATTCATGGATTCAATTATATCTAACCAAATGATTTGTTTAACTCTTCCTACCATGCTTCCAATTGAGGACTCCTGAAGGGACTTCTGCAAACCTTCATTCAACTTTTTACTCATCTGTAATTCTGTGGCATGTGCTAAATCTTTCCTTTTAAACTTCTCTTGTAGGTTTATGAGTTGGTCTTGCAACTTTTTAATTTATGCTATCTCTAAGGACATGTTCTCCATTGCCTTAGTTAGTTGCTCAGTGCCTTCACCTGGTGTACTTTTTTTTGTTGTAGATGCTAGAATCAATGTAAGAGGGACTGCCTATAGTGGAATCATGGCTTTAATTGCTTCTTTTGCTGCTTCATTCACTGCGTCTCTTATTTCTTTGTGCCTTTCCTTTATCATTTTCTCCATCTCACTCTCCATTTTCTTAATTTGTTATGTTTGTTTGACAATCAATTGCAGCATTTATGCCTTCTTTGTTTCAGTTGCTTCTATCTCCTTGGCCATAGGGTCTCCTGTCACTCGCATCTTAAGATGCCTCCTCAAAGCAGCGATGTCTACATTCTTCTTCCTCACAAGTGTTTCTGCCACTGTTATGTTTGATGGATTGTACCCGATTTGCATCACTAAATCCTCCAGAGATTTAATCCTTGAGTATTTGCCCATGGAGGAGATCTTTTCCACCTTCAACTGTGACTGTGTGTTGGATAATGTCACTTGCAGTTTTGAGAGACTCATGGTTGTACTAGTTAGTGTGGAGGATATAATTTCTCTTTTCTGCTTGTGCATCTCCATTTGGTCTATTGGATGAATATTCTTTGTGTCAAACTAAAAAGATGTCTTCTTGTAGTCTAATGCACCTTTGGGCTGAGGAATTTGTGCTTCTAAGAAGGCCATCTTCATTCTCCCCTTTTCAGATTCAAAAGCTGAAAGAAGATGGCTTTGGGAGTTGCTTGTTTGTTTCCAAAACTAATTATATGTGTTGGTCTTAAGAACCTCATTCCTTCTTTTGATTTCTTTGAATGTATCATAGATATCTTCCTCCTTTTTCCTTGCAGTGGATGTAGATGTTGGAGTTTGCAAATTCTGTTTTTGGAAAGGCACAGTGGCAAAGGATGTTCAGAAAAAAAAATTTAGCCACCTACTGGATATGAGCTTGGGGAATCTCTAATTGTGATAAATATATGTTGATCCTTCTCACTGCCCTGGTCAATGCCCATGTAGATTATGGCCCTCTTCTTGTACTTCATTTTGAATTCTTTAGTGGAGGGATCAATATCCATGTCGGTTTGATCCTCCCTAGTCCTCTTGCTTCTTATCTCCTTTTCGGGCTCCTTTCCTTTTTCATCTTGAACTCCTGTAGCTTTCCTTTCTTGTGGAGTTGGTGTTTGAATTCCTAAAGTAGAGATGACCTGCTCTTCTGCCTCCTGGAGTGTGTATGCTACCTATTCTTCTTGTTTCACGTACCTTTCTATCTCCAGTCTGTGGGTATGAATGTAGGGTGTGGACTTGTTCTCCACCCTCTTCTTGGAGATGATTCCCATTAGATCATAAGACCAAGTGAAACTATGTGTGAACTTCATCTCCTTTAACATTTTATGCGCCTCATCCCCTGCTACTCTAATGTTGCAAATAAATGGATCAATTTGGGATTTGATCATGAATTATGACTTCTTCTTAGCAGAGACAAAATGCATCTCATCTGCATTTATCATCCGTTTGATATATTCAAGTGAAAAAATCCTCATAGAGAGATACTTGGGCAGTTTATAGGGGGCCAATTCACTTCCATAAACCCTGATCTCTTTGTAGTTTTGGTAGAGGTACCAATCTGTTGTTCTGATCTGCTCTGTCAACTGCATCACCTTCTTTAATTCCTCACAAATCCTTGGATCTGTAGTATTGCTGAGTGCATTGATTGTTGGATGAATAAACAAGTCTACAAAGCTCTTGTAGGAGTAATTATTCTACTCCTTCATCAATATAGTAGTCCAGAAAAGCACTAATTGGGGCTGAGAATCATCATTCAGCTTCATTATCTCAAACTGAAACCTGTTGGATTAGAAATAAACCATCATGTACACCAACACAGAGGTGTATTTGAAAACCTCTTCTATCTGAAACTTCAGGAAATGTTCATGAATTTCATCTGCAAGGAACTGTGTATAGTTTGAACGTGATTTTGGGTTGAACATGTGAGGAATAATAGACAAGAAGCCAATCATGGCTTCATCTGCCCATTGATCATTGTGATACCTAATAAGTAAGATAAATAGTGATGATATGTTTGTTCCTATCAGGAAAGATGGATGAAGGGTATGGGGAATTTTTGGTAGGCATGGGGGCATCTATGGCCAAGAATAATTCTAAGGTTTTGGCCCTGCTAGCAAAGTCAAGCCTCTGGTATAATTCCCTCATGGCTTCATGTGAAAAGGGAATGGTATTCTCAACAATGGGGGCCTGCATCATTTCTTGAAAGGATTGGGCATTGATGGAAAATAGAATTTCTCCTACAAGTTTCACTATGGCTCTCTGGTTAATGTCGTAACATGATTGATATTTTCTTATCAACTCAGGGAAGTTATGAGTTTTAGGAAAGGTGAAATAAGGAAATTTGGTCTCCCAAAGGCCTATATCATCTACTTTTTGAAGGAATTTGTCCTCAAGCTAGCAGTAGTCATCGAACAAGTCGAAGTCAGACTCTGTCTCGTGGATTATGTAATATCTGTTAACCATGATATATGATCTAAGTCTACCTGAGGATAGACCATGGGGTTAAAATGTTGTTGGTTTGCCTTTGGAGGAATTTTATGTCTTTTGTAAGTTAGTTCTCAATCTGCAATGAAGAATGGGATGTAATAAAAGGGAGCAGAGAAGGGAAAATAATATAGATCAGCACTGGGGAATGGATATGATAGAAAGGGATTGTGATTGGAATTGAATAGTCGAAAGGATAATTGTAATCCGGTTCACAAACTGCCGATAATTTCTCCTATGATGAAAAATAACCCTTCGACAACAATGGATAATCCATGATTTCTCTGTAAATATCCGCACATCCAACACTTGCAGTAATTCAACGGGATCAGCAAGGTAAAATATGCTTTAGTGGCGAATTTGGGTTTTAAAGGATGATTGGTCCACCGTTGAGGTGGCATGGGTCTCTTGCGTAATGGCCCGGCCATTTATGGCGCAACAAGCTGCTAGAGGGAAAATATGTGATAGGGTGGGGGGGACAAATGATGATGGACGTGGCGCAGCAGCTTTGGTAATGGTTAAACAGATGTGGTGGTTTGGATGACGGCGAAAACCATTTTTCGGAGGGGGTCGAAGGCGGTCGATGGTATCGGCGGGGGGGTGCGAACTCTTTTCGGAACATGACATGTAGTGGTATGGAATACTGTCCATTTCAGACCCCCACCCCCCCACCCATTGTTATAGTTCGGAGAGCAAGGGGGGCGAAAAGGTTTGAGGAGCGTTGGATCTGAAGTGATGAGCGGGGATGTCGGGAAAGGTGCAGGATGGTTAGTCATGGATGTGACGTGGTGATGGGATGGTGGGGTCAAAAAATATGTGTGTCGGAGAGTACTATAAACTTTACGATAAAAGAAAAAGCGAGAGCTTGGAGGTTAGAACAAAGGGAATATTTATACTTTGAAACTTGAGATAAACTTTAAACATAAAATATGCCCAAATGACTTTGGAACATAAATTAGTTCCAAACTTTAGAATCTGTTTCCTTTTTTGAACCTTTGAGTGCGAACAATCTCTGTTTTGATTTTCTTCTTGCAGCATAGGAAAATACACCTTTGATGTTGTACTTTGCAGAATAAATTTCATTTTTTCCTTCCATTTTTCCTTTTCGGCACATCTACCTACCCAAAGCTACTCGTCTAACATTTTTTCTTCTTTTTCAGGGTGCATTTGGACTAGAAAACCCTTAAATCATTTTTATTTTGAATTTCTATCCTAACACCTATCCTTATTTCAGCCATTGGCTGAGTTCAAATTGTTGAGCCAATTTCATTCTCTACCTATCTACTGATAAGCCAAGATTAAACAGTTTGGAAAATCTTTTTCTCTAACCTATCAACAGAAATTGAAAATTGTCCAGTCATGATTGAACTGTATGACTGGACAGACTTACCTAATGAGTAGTGGCATTTGAACTTGCAGCACTTTCAGTTTTGTTTCTCTTTTAGGGTTTTCTTTCTTTTCTCTTTTTTCTTTTTCTCTTTTTCTGATTTTTGTACCCTCTTTTCTTTCTTTTCATATTTTTTTTTGTTTTAAATCAATTGAATCTTGAAAAGCCTTTCAATAATGAAAACTTGCAAGAAATGTGAAGTACCCAATCACCTTGAGATCCTATAATTTATAGGGTACTAACAGCTACTACTCAAGAAAATTCAACAAGCTTCATATATTGATGAAATAACCATGTTCACACCTACAATATAAATTTGAAAGTCTGGTACTAATACTAAAATTTATAAATTACAAAACTTACTCAATTCTTCATACACTTGTGTGTTTATATACAAAGTTTAAAAACTAAAAATGCTATGAAAACTTAGGCCATAAATTAAAATACTAATTTAGAGAGATAGTTGGGTCGAGCTCCACTCTAGAAGGCCCTCAAAATCTGATCAAATCCCTAAAAACCCAAAATAGGTCTGATTTTTAGGCTAAAATGTGGCACTTTCTTCAAGAATGGTTGCATTGACTGAGCATTGACCAGAAATGTATGAGTTTATTTGTGGAAAGAGAATAGGTGTTTTTCCATCAGTGGGTTTGTTGATGACAAAAAATGACCATAATCAACATTAGGGAGATCACCCGGTCAAGGCCCCAATTAGTCCTTTTTTTTGTTTGGGATGGTGATTCCAACTGATTCAAATGGGTCCAGTTACCCCTTACTCTCTTATCTAAGAAGATATTGAAAGGCGTAAAAATCAAAGTCCTCAAAACTCTTTAAAAATAGATTCAATTCAAATATATCATTTCAAGGGATCCAATGACGCAAACGACACCTCAATCTGAATCTGTATGCAAAATTTATGCTCAGTCAAAGTTTTATTCAAACTTGGAAAAATAATAAACCACCAAATAAATTTGGACCAGCGTCAAAGTTGGTGGCCTGACCAAATTTAGTGTTTGGGGGGCTAAAATTGGTGGAGCTCTAGATAAAAATAGTGACACCGCTATAGTTGGTGGAATCACTAAATTTGGTAGCATTCCACTAAATATGGTGACAAGTTAGTTGGCCCAATAGAATGGGGCCATGTGACCTAATCAAATGGTGCCACGTGGTACCCAACTGATGGCTAAATAGGCCTAGCCATGGCCTAAGATTAAATTAGCGGTGCTTCAGGTCAAATTTTCAAACTAGCGTCAAGTTGGTGGTTGGGTTTTTTTAATATAAAAAAATTGTTATAACATACGTCCAAACAGGAGTCTGCAACATTTGAAATTGCAACACCATCGGGATGAGCACCATATTTGCACTGTTCCAGCCAACCTGCCAGGTAGCGAGACTTTGCTATTTTCTTCAACACAACACTATAAAAAACTCAACCATTTCATTCGAATGATGGAGGAGGTCGAAACCGAATAGTGTGTGGGCTCAGGGAACCAAGAGGGTTGCAAAACCCTGTAACATGTTTTTAAAGGATTATATTCCTAGGGTATATTCCATGGAATCTTCTCAGGAGAATATTCCTGAAATATTTTTGTGAAATCTTGGAGATTCTTTGGGGGTCCAAATTTTACAGTGTCAAAATCTGGTCAAGATTATTCTCATTTTACTCAAAAATTCATAAGGATTTCACTAATGCAATTAGATTTTGGAGTTGAGCATCTCATTTTCAGGTCACTCCCATAAGTGAGGTATAATGATTTATTTTTCCATGTATTTGTCTTTCTTTTTGGTGAGATGAATGAAGATGCCTCTCCACTTTGAAGTTGGGCCTGGAGATGTAGCCCACATCAGGTGAACTTCTTTATCAAATATTGGTGAATTGTATTTATGGTATCTTTAATGTGTTGCTTATTCTTAAAGTGTTTCATTTATGCTCTTACATCCTCTTTTATGCAATTATGCTAACATCGCTGAAGAAAAGATCTTGGATCATGTTAGTATCAGAGTGGTCTTCATTTGCATGTGAATTGTGAGTGTGGATGATACAAGGCCAAAATCAAAGGGGGAAAAGGAAAACTCAAGTATTTTGACCCCGATATTGGATGTGCAACACGAAGAAAGAAAAAGGAGAATGATGATCACACTGATAATGAAAAATCTTTCCATAAATATTTCTACAAGATGGCATACATGGTAGATAAATTGTTTTAGGTTATTGGTCTGTATATGTAATTTCTTTAGGATTATGTAAATTTTGCAACTGATTAATTAGGTTTTTAAGCCTCTTATGTGAAATTATTAAACACATAAACATGAATAAAAAGTTATGTTTTTGCAGTAAACAAGAGTCAACATCATCATAACAGTAAACACAACACAGCAAATGATGAAGGAGTTCACCCCTCCTGGGCTACATCCCCTGGTCCAGCTTCCAATGGTTGGGCCTCTTTCATTATGCTCAAAAAATGGTGTTTACATCATGTTTCAATGCTCAAATGGCTTCAAAAGTAGCTCTAATAGCTTCAAAACTGTCAAAAGCCCTGTCTAGCCTCTTTCTGCTCCAAAAAAGGCCAAAAACTGCAAAATTTATGATCTCCTCAAGTTTCTCTGTTATTCGTTCTACAAATCGCACCTTCAGCCATCTATCCTACAATTTCGGGCTTTGTCGGCCACATGGGGTGAAAAAATTTCCTCGCTCTGGGTGCAATTTGTCACCTAGTTAATCAGGTCAGTGAGCCCCGTACCTGGCTGAAAATGTGCCACATCGGAGGAAATCCATTGTTGATTTCGATTTTCCCACCAGTTGATTGACCCTAGGTTTTGGTGTTGGCGACCAGTGGTTATGGTCGAGTTGGTTTAACGGAACCCTGCCCCTAGCAGGTTCCGCTACCCATTGTACATTCGGCGCTGGCGACTACATAAAAGGTTGAGGCAACATGTGAACACCCATTCTAGAATTAAACCTAACCTAGCAGTGACTTGTGGTTTGGCTCTGGTCAGTAACCGTGGCAAAAAACCATCGTCAGGTGAACGTTGTCAACTATCCACCTAACCACCATCCTTTACCCTGCCAATAACATACCGATCCAATGGTGGCATCATATGTGACCAGCTAACTAACTGTCAATGTTACATCTGTTTCAAAAGGTTTAAAACGCTATTTTACAATTGTTCCAAAACTTTGGTTAACGCTTATATGATGGGTTAGTAATGTTTTAACCGTTGATACAATATATGCCACCAGACTTTGGTATTGTGGGTTTATGAACAAGGTTTATTCCAATATGAGGTTGCAACATGAACTTTGGTTTAAAACATTACCATTTATTGAGGGTTGGGGTTGGACCCTAACCCTAGTTTGCAGACCGCGGTCGAGGGTTAACCTGGTCCCAACCCCCACTTTCCATTCACTAAACCTTAAATAGGTATGAAGAACCAAAAGGTTAAGTAACACATGTAGTGTCGATGATAGGAGGACTTTGTTGCTTGGATGGGGTCTCGTGTTCAATTCCCCGAGGACCTGGTCTGGCCCCTTAGCCAAAATTTTAGTGGCCACCAAGAGGCCACATGGTAGCCTTTGGTTGGCCCACATGGTGCCTCCCAGTTTGTCCACTTCACCAACATCATAACCAATAGAAATTAACCAATTCCAAGCCAATTAAATTGTGAAATGTGGAAATTTGCGATACGCCAGAGGATATTGTCAGCAGTACAGTCAAGGTCCAATCAGCAGTTCGAACTGCTGACTATACATCCCTGTACAACTAAAAACCAAAAAAAATTTAGTTGTTTCCATAAATGAACAGAACTTGATTACAGGAGCATACGAGGTCAGTTTTTCACAAAACGAGTTGCGTCAGATTCAGAACGATGAGATCTACGCTGTATTTCAGGTTCCAACTCATTCCAACAACTTTAAATTTTGAGCATAAATTTGATCCACCAGATCATTCCTCCCCACTAGAAGATTTTGGACCTCCAAAATCTCTTTATCCATCAACAAATAGATGAGGGTACATCTCCCTCACCCTTCCAGTCTCTATCCACTCAAACTTTCTTGAATGCGATAATTTTGAGCTTTTCATGAAATTTCCCCTAAATTTGGATACCTTGACTTGTTTTTATAGATACCATCTTGCTGCAATTTCCCAGAATGTGTAGAATATAAAGTTGTCCTTGAAGGAACAAACACATTCCCTCCTCGGTCATTAATCAAAGGAAACTTAAACAACTTCAAATTCATCTCACCTTGAACATTGTCGACATGACAATGTTTAACATGTCTCACCTTATGCTTGGCTCAACTCTTGAACAGATGTGATCGACATCGCCATGCAACATCCCATTTCAAATACAAAACTTTGTGAAACCCACAAGAAGCACTTTTGAATCCAATTCCCTCTTTGGAAAATTTATTTGGAACTTTCTCTTTGACCTTTGCACTCTCTTGCACTGGAATCTTGTTCACATCATTGTTCAACAATGATGCATGTTGCTGCAATTTTACCTCATCTCGTTTACCTATTTTAGGAGACAACATGTTAGCATCCTGAAACATCTTATCACAACCATTAGCAACCTCAATGAAATCATATTTTTCATTTTATGCACTTCCTTGAAAGGCCTCATTCACAACATCTTCATGCTTAAATAATAAAAAAGCATAATTTTGACTAGCATTCACAATTCTCTTCATTTGTCCAACATTCATAAGATACAAACTCATCTTCTTACTATGCGCCCTAAGAATGTACTCAATCCCATTCTTTAACAAGTGATACTTATTCTCATGGAAATGAAATATTTCTCTCCTATCATAAAGATATGGGCTTCCCAAAACTATACCACAAATATCAAGTGGAGATACATCAAGTTCAACTTCATCAAGAAAGTTTTCACTGATTGTAAATCTAAGGATACACCTTCTTGTAACCTGAAATTTTGAATTCTTACATACCCAGCCTAAAGGATAAGGTCTAGGATGTGGAATGGTCTCTAATTTTAACTTATTAACAATGTCCTCAGAAATAATATTTGCTTGTGAACCACTATCAAACACTATTTCAATCTTGGTATGTTTTGAAACAACTCTAATATGGAAAATCTCAATTCTTGTTTCTTCATCTAGAGTATCATTTAGAAAATTTGAATAATAAGTACTTGCTATGTTCTTACATTTCCAACCCATCACTGCGATATGTGTTTCATCTCCAGAATCAGAACCTAAATCATGTCATATTGTTTTAGTTGTCTTCTCCTTCTCCTTGTTTTTAAATTTCTTGAGTCTCATTTTTGGATGAAGTTTCCAACAATGATCTTCATCATGTCCATCTTTGGAACAATGTTTGAATTTGAGTTTATATTTCTCCAAATTTAGGGATGCATTCTTCTTTCCTTTTCCCTTGAACTTATCCTTTCCCTTCTCCCTAGACTCAAAGATATTCTCACTTGTCTCATCTGAAACATGTTTCCCTCTTCCCTCTATATGTGTGGCATGTACATAAACTTCATCTAAATTTGAAGGATTAAACATGAGAATACTATGTCTTAGGTAACTATGAAAACCTCCAATGTATTTTAATAAAGTTTCTTGAGATGTCAAATCCACACCCAATATTAGTTCTCTTCTCCTAAATTCTTGAGTATAGATTTGCACACTTTGTCCTTTTCCTTGTCTTAAGTTTTTCTAGTCCATTATAACTTTCTGCATGTATGCTAATGGATAGAATTTTTTTCTCAAGGCAACAACAAAATCATTCCAAGAGTTTAAGATATTACCATGTTTATCCATGTCCTCTTGAGTTTTGGCTTCCCACCAAATAAGAGTTGCACTTTCCAATCTTAGTGAGGAAAGTTGAATCTTGGTGTCATCATCCTTGATTCTTTGTATCCTGCAATAGACTTCAAGCTAACATACCCAATTATCTAATCTTTCAACATTTACCTCTCCATCATACATAGGCAAATCAAACTTTATGTCAAGTTTAAGAACTGGAGTTTTACCATGACCTTTTGGAGAATGTGGAGGTGTTTGTGAAGGGCTTGTTGTGGAAGAAGATGATGGTGAAGATGGTGGTGAGGATGGAGGTGAAGATAATGGTGGTGTAAAAGGTGGTTTGTCACTATTCCCATTACCTTTTTGAGTCTTGTCTTCATCTCCTCCATCTCCTCTTGAAGACTTATCTCCCTTTGGAGGATTGGAACTCTCACCTTTCAACCTTGTGTTTCTCTCTTCATAGAGAAATTTCACCATTTGTGTCATATCAAAGAATTATTTTCCGAAAGCTTTTTCATCCTCAGACATATTTTCAGCCTCTCCTTCATGTGACATACTTGTTGAAGCTCCATCTACAATTTGAGGTAGAATTTTTTGTGTAGATTGTGACAAACTTAATCTCCTTGTCCTTGACCTAACTTGAGGACTTTAAACCACAAGATTTCCTTCTCCTCTATTAAGCTTCAACCTTGTAAGCATTAGAAACACTTACAAACAATTAAACCCTCATAGCCACAAAGAAAACCTAAGCTTTGATCAGGATTATGTAAATTTTGCAAGTGATTAATTAGGTTTTTAAGCCTCTTATGTGAAATTCTTAAACACATAAACATGAATAAAAATAAAAATTTCTACTGTAAACAAGAGACAACATCACCATAATAGTAAACATAACACAATAAATGATGAAGGAGTTCACCCCTTTGGGCTACATCTCCTGGTCCAGCTTCCAATGGTTGGGCCTCTTTTATTATGCTCAAAAAATGGTGTTTACATCAAGTTACAATGCTCAAATGGCTTCAATAGTAGCTCCAATGGCTTCATAATTGTCAAAAAACCCTGTCTAGCCTCTTTATGCTCCCAAAAAGGCCAAAACTGCAAAAGTTATGATCTCCTCATGTTTCTATGTTATTTTTTCTACAAATCGCACCTTCTGTAATCTGTCCTACAATTTCGGGCTTTATCGGTGACGCGAGGAGACAAATTTTCCCCACGCCAAGTGTAATTTGTCGCCTAGCTAATTGGGCCAGTGAGCCCCATACCTGAATAAAAATGTGCCACATTGCAACAAATCCACCGTTGATTTCGGTTTTCCCATCAGTTGATTGACCCTGGGTTTTGGTGTTGGAAACCTGTGGTTATGGTCGGTTTGGGTTAGTGGAAACCTGCCCCCGGCATGTTCCTCTACCCATTGTGCATTCGTTGCTGGAAACTACATAAAAGGTTGAGGCTACATGTG
Organism: Pinus albicaulis; assembly: GCA_034641835.2. Taxonomy (NCBI): domain Eukaryota; kingdom Viridiplantae; phylum Streptophyta; class Pinopsida; order Pinales; family Pinaceae; genus Pinus; species Pinus albicaulis. Next base: position 479,927,454 of record CM076578.1, read on the forward strand.
AAAACCTGTTTTGGCATTAAACCTAACCTCACGGTGACCTGTCATTCGGCTTCGGGCGGTAAATGTGGTAACAACCCCTCTTCATGTGAACGATGTCAACTATCGGCCTTACTACCATCCTTTACCCCGCCTATAACATACCGCTCCAGTGGTGGCATCATATGTGACCAGCTAACTAACTGTCGATGTTACATCCATTTCAAAATGTTTAAACTTCTAGTTTTACAATTACGCCAAAACTTTGGTTAACACTTATATGGTGGGTTTTTAACGTTTTAACCGTTGATACAATATATGCCATCATACTTTGGTATTGTGGTTTTCTTACCAAGGTTTATTCTGATATGAGTTTGCAACATGAACTTTGGTTTAAAACATTACCATATATCATGGGTTGGGGTTAACCCCTAACCCTAGTCTACGGACCGGGGTCGGGGGTTAACCCCGATCCCGGCCCCTGCTTGACCTTCACATAAACCTTAAATAGGTATGAAGAACCACAAGTTTAAGTAACACATGTAGCACGGATGGTAGGAGGACTTTGCTGCTTGGATGAGGTCCCTTCTTTGATTACATGGGGGCCCGGTCTAGCCCCTTAGCCAAAATTTTAGTGGCCACCAGGAGGCCACGTGGTATCCTCTGGTTGGCCCACATGGTGCCTCCTGGTTGGTCGACTTCACCAACCTCATAACCAATATAAATTAACCAATTATGAGCCAATAAAACTCTAACAGGTAGCAAGCTACGATAGGCCCTAGGATATAGTCGGTAGTACAATCAGGGTCCAATCAGTAGTATGAACTACTAACTGTACAGCCTTGTACAACCAAAAACCAAAAAAAAATTAGCTGTTTCCATAAACTAACAGAACTTGATTACAGGATCATACGACGTCGGTTATTCGCAAAATGAGTTGCGCTAGATTCAGAACGACGAGATCTACGCAGTCGTTCAGGTTCCGAGTCATTCTGACAACTTTCAAGTTTGAGCATAAATTTGATCCACCAAATCAATTATGAGAAGAAGTGGAAAAGAAGAAGAAAGAGAAAGCAGAGGACAATGCTTCGGTAAATCAAGTAAATGGGGGATACCCTCGTGAACCTACATCTCCATATTCAAGTGAATGTTCTTCTTCTTCATCTCACTCTCATCATTCTAACAATCATCAGAACAAGGTTGCTAGAAAACCATTGTTGAAGTTAGATGTGAAATTTGATTTTCTTATGTTTAATGGAGAATCTAATGCAGAAAAGCTAAACAATTAGATTATACATATCGAATTCTATTGTCGTTTACAACAGATCAAAGAGGACGAGGTGAAGATACACTTAACATCTCTTTAGATGGAAGGCACAACTATTATATGGTGGGAGAGAAAACTTCATAAAGATAGTAAGCTTAATGGTAAACTCATTTCGTCATGGTTTGAATTTACATCTGCATTAAAAGGAAAATTTTACCCATTTTCTTACAGGGAAAAAGTCATGTTGTAGTGGCAACATTTGAGACAGGGTAAAGGTGAGAATGTTCAAAATTTTACAGAATAATTTAGGAAGAAAGCACTAGCATTAAGTATTCCTTTAGACTCACCAGAAACTTTGATGAAATATATTGGTGCTTTAAATAGTTATCTTCAACATTCATTATTTTTGTTTGATCCTACTAATCTAGATAAAGCTAGTGTGAAAGAAATTCATCTTGAAAATAGGGGAAATCATGAACAATGTGACCATGAAAATAAGATAGAAACAACAAATAAAAAGGAAGAAAAGCTCTCTTGCTCTCATTGCAAGAAAGAAGGGCATGATGAGGAGAATTGCTAGAAATTGCATCCAAAGTTAAAGCCTAAGAAGTATGGTGGAAAAGGGAAGCATAAAAATGTTGTTATAGTGCAACATGACCTGGGTTCGGATTGAAAGTATTGGACCAATTATGGGAAACACATAAAATAATGCATGGATCTAAGAACTTAAGGAGATAAACTAGATTATTCAAGCATAGAATGTTGAAATGAGAAGACCGATATAAGAAGCAGGGATTGTAGATTAAGTTACAAGCCACAAAATAGGCCTTCGAAAAGTTGAAGTGCAATGAAGGCTTAGGGAAGCCATCATCACCCACTTCATAATCGAAAACCGAGGTAAACATTGTAATTAATTCTTCAATTTCATGTTCCCATTATGATGACAATTTTGGCGCATTTGAAAGGCACACAAAGGGCATTGGTTCGAAGCTAATGAAGACTATGGGATATGAAGGAAAGGGCATAGGAGTTAATGGCCAAGGCATTTTAAATCACATCCAAGTGCTGGAACTACCTTGATATGCATGATTGGGATATGTTAGAGAGGAAGCTGGAGAAGCCTCCAAACCCATAGAGACGGGAGAATATTCAAGCGACAAGTCAGAGTTAGTCCAAGATGTTGAGAGCACATCAAAAACTTCCAGTGATAATGAGAATTTCATATGAAGAGCTAATTCAAGTTCTCCTCGCCAGAGCTGCACCAAAGATAGTCATTCATGGAAGGTTATGTCACCCAAGAAGGAGACACAAATGAAGGTCAAGAATTTCTAGAGAAAGAAAAACCATTGCAGCCATTACAATAAGGTTGGACATTAAAAAACTGCATGTTGGAAGCTTCCATCCAAAGCTATTCCCAAAGAAGGACTAGAAGCCTATGAAAGAACTTGTGAAGGAATCGGTCGATGAAGTAGTTCAACAAGGAAGCCAGCTACAAGAAGAAATCTCATTAACCTATTTAGGTAAGAGATTGGTATCCGTTTTAAGTAGTTGAGTATTTCCACCATTTTAAATCACACGTTGATTTTTAAAGACCCCATAGATGGGAAAAAACTGTTGAAAGTGATGAAGTGTATAACATCACTTGAGTATGCAACATAGTTGTATTTTGGTCTTTAGTTGGATAACAAACGATATGGGTTTGTTGAAAATAAGATAAAACATGGATGATCTACATTTGTAACTTTCGGGGACCAAAAGACCTTCAGTGGGGAGGATTGATCCAGGAGGATCCCAAAATGACTAAAAATTGAAGTCCTCAAAACTGAATGAAACCAGATTCAAGTCGAATATCTCTTCGTAAGGAATATAATGGCACAAACGACACCTCAATCTATGTCTGTATGCAAAATTTATGCTAAGTAAAAGTTCGAGTTAACTTGGAAAAATGACAAATTTTAGCTGGCGTGAGATAAATTTGGATTGGCGCCAAAGTTGCAACCCAACCAAATTTGGCTATTGGGGGGCTAAAATTGGTTGATATCCATATCAAAGTAGCAATGTCGCTACGGTTGGCAGAATCACTAAATTTGGCAGTGTTCCATTAAATATGGTAGCAGGTTAGTTGGAAGAATAACATGGGGCCATGTGGCAAAATAAAATGGCACCATGTGGCACCCAAATGATGGCTAAAAATGCGCAGCCATGGACTACAATTAAATAGTTGAGCGTTGGGTCAAATTTTCAAACTAGCGGCAAGTTGGCAATTGATTTGTTTTAATATAAAACAATTGCTATAACATAACCTTAAATGAGAGTCTGTGGGGTTTGAACCCGTAACCCTGTCGAGTCAGGTGTTGTATTTACACCGAGCCAACTAACCCGCCAACCGATAGGAATTTATTAAGTCTACCAGCATGGCACTATAAAAAACTTTCCCATTTCATTTGATCGATGGAGGAGGCCAGAGCGGAACAACACGTGGGTCGAGGGAACCAAGAGAGCCACGGAACCCTGCAGTGAAACCTTGTGGTGTGTTTTTTGAAAAGTATATTCCTAGGGTATATTCCTTTGAATATTCGCAAGAATATTCCCAAAATATTTTGTTGTGGAATCTTGGAGGTTCTTTGGGGGTCCAGAGTTGACGATGTCAGAATCTGGTCAAGTTTATACTCATTTTACTTATAATTTCGCAAGTATTTCATTGGTGCAGTTAGATTTGGGATTTGAGTAGCCCATTTTCATGTCACTCCTAAAGGTGAGGTATAATGATGTATTTTTCCGTGTACTTGCCTTTATTTTTTCTAAGATGAATAAAAATGCCTCTCCATTTTGAAGCTGGGCCCGAAGACATAGCCCACATCGAGTGAAATTTGTTATCAAATATTGGTGCATTGTATTTATGGTCTCTTTTATGTGTTGCTTCTTCTTAAAGTGTTGCATTTATGGTTATACATACTCTTTTATGCAATTCTGCTAACATCACCCAAGAAAATATGTCAGATCACTCTCCCTATTGATTTGTGATATTTCTAATTACTATCAACAAGAAGAGGCATCAGACTTATCCTCCTACAACACGCTTACAAAAAATCAGTCTTAAGATGACATAAGGGCTCAGTCAGGCCACCAATGATTTTGCTCCTATGTAAGGAGACTTTGAACAATGTATTGCTAAAGGTATATGCAATTCTATTCTACCATGCAAGCAACAAAATTAAATCCTAATTCATCTCGATTACAAGAAGAATTAGTCCCCCTCTCATTCAAAGGAAAGGTATAAGTGGAATGGACCATATTTGAACTTAAGATTCAAATGATCCAAAAAATTTAAGTAGTTCATACAATTTTCAATTGTTAAAAGTAGTGTGCAAATATGAATATCCTAATAAATAATTATCAAGATCTCATACACACATCCTTAAATTCAAAGAACGAATTCAAAGGAAATTGTATTATCACATCAAAGAAATAGTTCTCGAAATGGAATGGTAATAAAAACAGATATGAAAATGTCATCAAATAGCTAAATAGTTAACAATGATGACATACATATCTACGTGAATTCATTATTCAACGTGATTTCAATCATATCCACCATTAAAACGTAGATTTCCAATTATTTAAATAAGCATATAATTAAATGGAATTTACAGTAGTGCAAAAAACAGTATCAAATAGTTTTCTAGATCTAGAATTGAATCAAAACAGAATTAAAATAAAGAATATTAGTTAGCCTTTAACCAGGACAATCGTGCACAAGAGTTGCAAGTCTCCTAAAAGCTTCTTGGGTACATAAAATTCTAAAAAAAATCATGATAGCATGAAATTTTTGGAGTTTTAATAAATCTCTTAATTTGGACCAAAATCTTCAATTTCCTCCAAGGATATAACCCCTATGGTAGTGTAAATAGCTTCTTATTTTCGGAAATTGGAACCCTCTACTCATCTTCTAAGCTCATATTTAAAATTTTACAAATCCAATGCCCAAAAAGGAAGTCAGTTGAAACGCGGTATTAATATCTATTTTTGGGGTTGTAAAAATCCCGTTTCCTTCTCTGATACTCCAATAATTAATCCTCTGAAGCTCAAGATCCTTATCTTCTCCAACAACCTCTGCAAAAATCATAAGTAAAAACCAATTAAATTTTCACCAAAAAAACCAAAATGAAAATTTCAAAACAACATTCAAATTAAAATTTCATTTAATAAACTAATTAAAATAAAATCCATGGATTTTATTGCTCCTTAGGGAATTCTCTAGCAAGTGAGTGATTTGAAATGAATGAGAAACAACCAAAAACTCTATGCAAATGAAAACTCTCTGAAACAAACTCAAAAAATTAATTTGGTTGCAAATTTGAAGCTTTGACTTCTGCTAATTTTTTTGGGCAATAAATGATCAAATCTGGTCAAATAATAACTTCCGTATTATTCTCCTTAGAAATATTTTTTTAACGAGCCCTCATTTTCCTCATTTGACGCATTATAACTTGAGATATCTAGATAAAAAATCTTTCTGATTAATCACATTATTGGGATTTGGTCGACGTTTTGAACCATCTCATCTATCTACATTATGGATCACAAAAGTCTTAGATCTAATAACTTGAGATATCGTCATGTGAAGTTGGAGTGTTGTAACAATTTGAATTTTATTCATAAACAAATTTTAGACATGTTTGTTTTTTATTTTTAATAAATTAAATATAAAATATCAGAAACAAATTTTATATAAAACAATAAAAATAATAATAATAAAGTAAATATAAAAAAGGGGTTACTTTAGTGGTTCATGGTTTAATGAAGTAGTGGAATGAGACTTAAGTAAGGGAGAGTGCATAAGGTGGAAGGAGGGAGTAATGGAGGAGGTGGGTCACGTAAGTGGAGAGTGGCACCCCCTCTCCACTACCATATAAACAAGAAACACATGCAGCCCCCTTTCCATATTTAACTAAATTCCTCCCACTTTATATATGATTACCATATAAACAAGAAACACATGCAGCTCCCTTTTCATATTTAACTAAATTCCTCCCTCTCCACTACCATATAAACAAGAAACACATGCAGCCCCCTTTTCATATTTAACTAAATTCCTCCCACTTAATATATGATTACCATATAAACAAGAAACACATGCAGCCCCCTTTTCATATTTAACTAAATTCCTCCACTTAATATATGATTACCATATAAACAAGAAACACATGCAGCCCCCTTTTCATATTTAACTAAATTCCTCCCAACTAATATATGATTACCATATAAACAAGAAACACATTCAGCCCCCTTTTCATATTTAACTAAATTCCTCCCATGATTTTTTTGTATGATACTCCACGTAATCCTAAGAGTTTCATCTCGGGAATTTTCGACGGAGCACCATACGAAAAATCCTGAGATGAAACTCTTGGAGTGACAAATGTGATAGTAGTTCTCAAAAAAAAAAAATTTATTTTCTTTATATTCTTTTAAAATATTTTTAATATATATTTTTTGAACACACACATAGTGCTTGAACGTAGTGGTTTTTAAATAAAATATTATTATTGTATTTACATATTAGATAATAATAAAATTATCCCCATCGTGAGTGTTGATCCATGCTTGACGTCATAGTAATAATGCATTGCTTTCGAAACACATGCCACCTCGTTGGCCATGCAGATCTGATTACTCTAATATACAATATGTTAAATTCCCAAGTGCAGCGAACCATCACTTAACGGGAGGTGAGTACATCAGGGTGTGTAAAAGAATAATGGCAAAGCATAATAGAAATAAGCGCTCTCTCGCGTGTAAACCTGAGCATATTCGACGGCGAATACGCCTGAGCATATTCGACGGCGAATTTATCACACATATATATCTCCACTAAGCATATGCAACATTTTCACCTTTGTTTTATGTTCAGTCATGTGGAGTCGCGCAGGATATATTGTCTCATTGTGGTGAGGAGGCTACCTTAAAGGTCCTCCCTCTTTTGGTCGTCTCTATGCTTGGTTTCGCATTTCTCATGAACAATTGTGTTGTGTCATGGCTTAGTCCTCAATGCTCGGCTCCTGAGTTCTCTTCAGTTTTCGAGGAAAGTTTGTTTTTCTCTAGGGTCTACTCTGTGGGGTAACAAAGTAGTTGGAGGTTTGTGACATCCTTCAACCAAGTTGTAGAGAATTGTGGTTTCGACGGAGGCATTCTTCTCTTGGTACAATATGGAATTGATGTGCACTCATGTCAATGTCGGAGGAGTGGCTTATGGTTGAATTGGCCTTGGTAGGAATTAATTGGCCCAACGCGTTAGGATCTAGGTATTTGATGGCCTTTTGCATGAGCTTCGTTCCATGCATATTTTTCTCAACGAGTTCAAATTACATGGTGGTAGTTTGTTATTCTCTATAGTCTCTAAGAATGATTCCTTTGGATAGTGTGGGTACTCCTAAATCTTGTAATTTTTGCTTAGATGTGATAGGCTTGCGTGCTTGTTGTTTGTCTCATAGTTCTTCAAGCCTTTTTATATTGTCAAAGGCCATGGTCAAAATAAGACAATGTAATCTCAAGATTTTGAACTTGTGCTATTACTAGGGTTTCTCTTCGGGCAGACAACTAGCATGAAGCAACTCCTTATGTAATGTTTTTTTGAAGTAATGAAACAATTGAACCTTTACACACAAAAAATAATATTTACAAATAAAATTAAAAAAAACTTAGTTTTATTAACTAAATTAATTAACTTTAATTAATTTAATTAAATTAAATTAACTTAATTAATTAAGCAATAATTAAATTAATTAGCTAAAAATAAATTAACTAATTTAATAAAAAAACTATTTACACATTAAAATTAATTTTGTTCACGCTTTATAAAAAACATTATAAAATACACAGTTACATATTTTATGCCTAGACTGTGAAAATGACCAACCTTTGACCAGTCATAACTTTAAAACCATAAGTCTGAATCAGAATTATAGTAGTTGCAAAGTTGGTAGCAAAACAAAATCAATGGAATCATCAAAACGTAAAGATGTAAAAAAAAAGTGAAAAGCATTCAAAATAAAGTGAAATAAAGCATTCTAAGAGCGATATTAACAAAATAAACATGGAGGGCCCTGTTGTATCTTAAGAGACAATTCCTTGGCTGTAAAAAGGAATCAATGCTTAAGACATTTTTTAACAATGTGTCACGGAAGTAATTATATCAGGTGGTCTTCGTTCAATCTCTTTGGAAACTAATCCTTTAAAACTCTTAATAATCCGGTATATTAAAAGACTCTACAATGCCATTAACTATTGATATCTGAATGGAAAAGAATAATTGTAGAAGAAACTCAAAATAATATGTTGTAACACAGAATCTACCACTTTAAATTTCAGAATGAATTTATGGAGAGAGAGGAAACTCAAAATAATATGTTGTAAACACATAATCTATTAATTTTAAGTTCCAAATAGAATTTGTGAAGGGAGAGGAGTTGGAGTGAAGGAGCACAAATTAAGGTTATTTAAATCTTATTCACAGATGTAATTAGGAGACCGGCAGCTACTTTACTTCACTTCATTCCAGGAAGAAGGGGACACAAAATGGCACAGGAAAAATGAATCACCATCAACAGTTGCAGGAAACTTGATGCTTCTTTCATTAATTCCTCATAAAATTAAGTACCAAAGTTTTAGTCTTCCAAAGGTCCAAAACTCAGAACCCTTCTTCTTTCTTTCTATCTTGCTTAAATACATCAAAAGCAATTCGTAACTGCTAGAACTTATTGAAACTACTTCGACTACCTAAACTGTTAAAACTACTTATTACATTGCAATTGAGGACATTACTATAGCTTCAATATTAACAAACAAAGAAAAAAAATTAAAACTTGAAATATTATTCTTTTTGTTGAATATGATTTGTTGTTGATGCATCTCCTTGAAGTGTTGATGTGTCTCCCTGACAGATCGGACATCCTTGCCCTGCATTTCTTCCAGAGTTCAATATTTTTCTTTTCTACTTGTTGTCATGTCTTTTTTGTTTCTGATGTGGTATTCGAACAGTTCTGCAATGACGCCTCTTTACCCGAATTGACCCAGCTGTTGTGTTTCCAATAGTGCCACTATATGCTCCTTTGCCTAACTCTGCCAATGCATCTGTGTTTCAAACAATGTTATCATGTACCCTTCTGCCCGACTCTACCTCTTATGCTCGTGCCCGTTGCATTTAGTCTTCCATTTATTTAAAAGGTGCCACCGCATACAACATTGTTCTGCATGGGGTCGGGCATTACCCAAGTCTACTGCCTGCATTCATGTTTCTCCATAAAACAACGCAACTACAAATAATCCTGGAATTTAAATAAATTTACATTAACCTTTGAATGGTATCGCGTCCACCTTTCCATCGCATTTCGGCTTTCCATGTTGCTCCATAATAAGCCTCCTCTTACCTCCGATGCGATTTTTCAAAGGAAAGGTCCTTCTGGATTTGAAATCCTTTGCAATTTAACTCTGAAACTACATCGCATCTGCCCCTTATCGCATTTTGGCCTTTATAATATATTCCTTATCGTCATTCCTCTTGAGCTTTGCGATTGCGATGTGCAATATGCGATAAAGGTAGGGATGACGTGGCAAGTGGAGGTGGGGTCGATCGCAAATCGTAATTGGAGATATAAAACTTATTGCAAATCGCATTTCATCCTTTATAACATATTCCTTAGTGCCATTCCTCCTGAGCTTGCGATGTGCGATGTGCGATAAAGGTATGGATGACGTGGCAAGTGGAGGTGGGGCCGATCGCAAATCGCAAGCGGCGATATGAAACTTTGTCGCATTTCGGCATTTATAACATATTCCTTATGGCCATTCCTCCTGAGCTTGTGATGTGCGATTGGAATATATTAAAGCATAGTTCTGAGCTGCATTGCATCCGGCCCTTGTCGCACTTCGCATTTCGGCATTCATAACATATTCCTTAGCGCCATTCCTCCTGAGCTTGCGATGTGCAATGTGCGGTAAAGGTAGGGATGACGTGGAAAGTGGAGGTGGGGAAACTCGACTCCACCTTGGCATGTAATGTTCTGAACGCATCCATCGGCCCTACTCTCGAACTGTTCTGCACGCGAATAAGCATGACTCGACCCGCCTTCACATCTCTGCACATAATGTTAATACACCAACATTTAAATCAAAAATTCTTTTTTGGTATACAAAAACTTTAAATTTTCTAACATATATGCTTTTTTTTGGTGTTTTTTGAAATATTTCAAAAATAAATGCAAATGAGCCACAACATCTGGCTCCACCTGGGGATAGTGTTTTTTTCCATAAAAGCACTAAGAACTGCAGATTAGTACTTTAGCCATTGGTCATGGATTCAAATATTGCTTGGTGACATATGAACAATGAGCAATCCGGTATTTACAATGGTGGAGTGTTGACTTTTAATGCTTCAAATACTACCCAATCACAGGTAGCTGCAGAGATTCTCCATCTAAATCTTCTAGGATGAAAGTACTGTTTGATCTGGCTTTAGAAATTATGTACAGACCGTACCAGATAGGGTCAAACTTACCATGCTTCCCTTTTTCTTCCCTTCTGGTGTCCCATCTTAATACTAAATCTCCTGCTTGGGAGAGGATTTCTTTTGCTTTTCTGTCAAATATGGACTTCATCTTTTCCTGATAAGAAATCAATTTATCTCTAACTTTATTTCTGTTTTCACTTGATTCAATCACTTTGTTCAATATTCTCACTAGAGCATTAGGTCCTTCCTGATATTCTTGAAGGAAAGCAATCACTGGTTTGGCCAACTAAGTAGGAAATAGTGCCTGAGTTTCATAAACCAATTCATAGGGTGAATTTCCAGTAGACCTCCTGGTGGTTACTCTGACTACCCAAAGAGAAAACTTCAAATTTGAATCCCGATATTTTTTATTTTCGGTGATTGTCTTCTTCAAAATCATAACTAGGGTCTTGTTTGAAGATTCTACCAACCCATTCCCTTGTGGATGATTTGTTGTGGAATGTGACAAGATTACATTATATGTTTGGTAGAAATTAATGAATTGAGAATAATTAAATACCTGAGCATTATCAGTTACAATCTTGACTGAACAGCCAAACCTACTGAAGATGTTCTCCTCTGGAAACTTGATCACCACTTGGTCATTTACTTTCTCGATGGGGATTGCTTCAACCCACTTTGTGAAGTAATCAGTGGTATTTAGAATCCATTTGAACTACCCACTTGATGGTGGATTGATCTCTCCAATAAAATCCAGTCCCCACTGCCTAAAGGGCTCTTCTATGAATACAGGATTAAGAGGTAATGGAGAAATTCTTTTCTACTCAGCAAACAACTGACATTTCTAACAACTTCTGACCAATATATGTACATCTGCAAACAAGGTCGTCCAATAAAAACCTGACTTGAGGATTTTATGGGTTGTTACCTTCCAACTATAATGTTCTCAACATAGACTTTCATGATATTCCTTGATAACCTCAATGGATTCACCTTCAGTTAAACACAATAGAAAACTACCAGCATGATCTTTCTAGTACAACTTTGCTTCTATTATGACATATGGCTGATATTTAAGCTTGATAGCTCTGTATTTGGTTCTATTCAATGAATATGGGAAAGAAAAGAAACACAGGTAATTAACCACATCTTTATACCAATATAAACAAAAAATTTGTATTGAATACCTGTTTTGGGCTTATTCTGGCCTTCTTCGTTGACAGCTCCATCCACTAGTGCCAAGAGGTTAATTCCCAATGCTTGAAATTTTTTTTATGTTAGCAAATTTTCTAAACCTTGTCCTTTGATTAACTTGGTGGGTTTAATGTCAAAATCATACTCCTGGATTTTAGCTGTCCATTTTCCTCTTTTTCCTTCAACGTCACTTTGAACCAGCACGTCCTTGACAGCAGAATTAGGTACATAAGAGGTTATTTGGGATTGTAACACATACGTCCTAAATGCTTTGAGTGCTTTGACCAATGCACACACTTGTTTCTCCAAAATGTTATATTTGATCTCGGCATCTCTGAGAACTTTTCTAAAGAATGCCACTGGTTGTTCCTTACTATCCTCATTTTTCTGCAATAGCACAACAACAATGGTAGTGGGGGAAGAAAATGAAAATATTTGAAATACCTTTTGATAATCAGGACCTACTAAAATAGGAGCTTCCTGGATTGCTTCTATTATTCTGGAAAATGCTTCTCTTGCTTCTTTATCCCACCTCACTTCTGCATTTTTCTTCAACATGTCAATTATATTTCTCACAATCTCAGCATAATTTGGTACAAATCTTCTCAGAAAGTTTATTTTTCCCAAAAATATCTGAATATATTTCTTGCTCCTGGGTAAAGGAATGGTATGAATTTCCTCCACCCTTGTTGGATCAATATTTACCCCTTATTTTGAGACTATGTGACCCAATAATTTACCTTCCTCCAAGGCAAACAAATATTTTTTGGGATTTAGTGACAGACCATACTTCCTGCACTTTTCGAAAGTTCTTTGCAGACGTTCCAAGTGTTCAACATCTGATCCTGAAAAAGCAGTTACATCATCCAAATATATAACCAGATACTTGTCTCCAACAAACGTTATGTACATGGCCCTCTGAAAAGTTGCACCTGCATTTGTAAGACCAAATGGCATCCTTGCATACATGAAGGTACCCCAGGGGGGTTGTGAAAGTTGACTTTTTCTGATCTTCCTGATCCACTGCCACTTGATTATATCCAGAGAATCCATCAACCATAGACATCATGTAAGCTCTTGTCGCCTTCTGTAAAACATAATCCATTTTAGGTAAATTATAATTATCCTTTAGAGATGCTCTGTTTAAATTCCTGAAGTCCACACACAATCTTATCTCTCCATTTTTCTTCCTTGCAGGAACCATATCTGAAACCCAATCCGAGTATCTGAGAGGGACTATGATTTTTGCTTGCAGCAATTTCTTCACTTACTTTTCAATTGGAGCTAACAGTAATGGATTAATATGTGTGAGCTTTTGTCTGTGTTGTTTGAGTCCTTCTTTCAATGGGATCTTATGTTGTATTATGCTTTTATCATACGTTTTCAAGTCTTCATATGACCAAGAAAACAATCCATATACTTTTTAAAGAGATTAATATATCTTTCTTTGTCATTTTTGTGAACACCTTTGAATAATTTCACCATTTTTGGCTCCTACTTAGTTCCCAAATTACAATCTTCCATCTCTTCCTATTGATGTATTTTCTTTGAATTAACAGCAACATCATTTGAATCAAACAGTCTCTCAAGAGGAACCAAACCTTTAGGGAGTACATTATCTTTCAACTGAATAATATTCTGATCACCTATTGAATTTTTGAAATGTCTTACCACTGTTTTTTGCTCTGCTTGTTCTTCTTCTTGTCTATCTCAGCATCTTCAAAGTTTCCAATCATTGTCAAGAAATGATTTATATGCTCATCATCTTCAAACACCTGTTAATGTTTCACATTATCGGGAATAGAGGGTCTATGTCTAATTTCAATCTCATACCTTAAACTTGGATTCATAGGTGGATTGAAGGTGCTAGCTGCAATTGGTGAAGAATATGCCAATCTATTCTACCCCCTTGGAATAAACTGAAGATTGAAGGCTTCAAAATAGTTCTCTATCAGATCCCAAACTTCATTCATATATGATCTTAATCTCGGATGCTTGGTTTGACAATGATTTTTAATCTGCCTTATTGTCAATTCAGAGTCACCAAAAATTGAAATACATTGAACTCCCATCTGTTTAGCAACTTGAAGGTTAATGATCAAGGCCTCATACTCAGCTATAATGTTTGTTGAATCAAACTCTAACTTGAAAGAAAAAGGCATGAGGTTACCTTCTGGCGATATCAGCAAGAATCCAACTACTGCGCCTTCCTTGGAGTAGGCACCATCAAAGTAGAATTTCCAAATCTTTTTTGAGTGCAGCTCATTATTTACAAATGCTTAAGAGAGTTGCTTCCCTGTGTCTTCAACAAATTTTGCATCTTCATGCAGCATGAAACATGAAAGATCTTTTGTTTCTTGACTACAAATAGGGGAATTTCATGCATATTTCTTGGTAGTGGTCTTCACGAACCTTGTTTCCCTGTACAATCTCCTTTCTTCCCCATTGAAAACAGGAATGATAGCATAAGTGAAATCCAATTTTAGAACACCTCCCAACTTTTCTCCCCAAGGTTTTGACATGAACATTCCAAACCTGGCTTGAATGTCAGCAACCACTGCATCCATGACTATACTCTTTGTTGGAATTTGTGCCAAATAAACTGCTACATCTTTAATTAGCCCAACACATTTCACCCTTTTGGAATCAAATGAATACAGATCCCTGTAAGGTTTGGTAATCTGAAAGTCTAGTTCCTTTATAACAGACAATGGCACGAGATTATGGGATGCTCCTGAGTCCAGCATACAATTATTGAGAGTAAAATCATGAAGCAACAGAGAAATATAGAATGGTGGAACAGAAGGATCTTCTTCTTCTACATGAGGACCAAAGGTGACCATTGGCTTCTCTTCTTGTAAGTTCACAGTGTCACTTATATCTTCAATCTGTGTGAGATTAATAAATTCTGAAATTTCTTTCTTGTAGACTGGTATTTTAGCTAATTCTAGAATAGGTACCTGGAACTTTTACCTTCTCCAAATCTTTTGTCAAACTGAAAGCATGAGTTTGTTTAACATTATTTTCAGGTTCTTCTTCACTCTTTCTAGAATTTTCCGCTTGTTCGGGTACAGCAACAACTCTCTTCAAAATATTAGCATCAACTTATTTTCTCTAGGAAGGTTCACCCTACTGCACATTTGCTCTATTAACTAAATTTACAAGTTGCTCCCCATTACTGAATTATTGTACAGGGTCCTTTCATTGTGGATTAGCCATTGGAGGAGGAATTTAATCTTGTTGTTCGCCTTCATTATCTTTCACTCTAGATCTCTTTCTATACCTTAAATCATACTTTTTATGTAACTCAGCTTGCATGAAATCTGTGAATTTCCTACAGTATTCATCCATTTCATCTTGATCAAAAGATGCTTCAGCTTCAACATATTCTCCCTCACAATCTTCCTCTTCATCCTCTTCTATTATGTACATAGAAGATATTTGATCTTCAGCTTCCTTTTCGACATCTTCTGCTGACTCTTCAAGTGTTGCTTCTATATACAATGGTGCTTGAACCTAGTCTTCATATTTTCTTTCCCTCTGCAAAATTTGCAAGGTTTGTCTTCTGAATTGAGGGTTAAATCCTCCTCCGTTTTATTGTACTTGTCTTTGGGAGTTTTTACTTTCCAATTCCATCTTAACTAGCTTATTTGACAAAAAAAAATTATCACCTTTGTCATATCTTCAATTATTTGATCTTGTGATGATTCTTCTTTTGCTTTCCCCTTCTCTTGGACTGGTTGTTTCCCTTTCGCCTTCCCAGCTGCAGTCATATTAGCTTCAATTTCTAAAGCATATGTCTGTATCTACTCTAGATTAGGGGACCTCCTTTCTCTAAGTGTGAAACTAAAATTGGCTTCAAAAGCCCCAGAAAAAAACTACCTTTTCTCCAAAAGGAGGGGGCTTCATTTCTACAAGAAAATGGTTATACATTTTATTGAATCTTTTGATAAAATATGATATATTCTTGTATGGTTTTCTTTTGATTGCATTGAATTCTGTTAGTGAATAGCCATGATCCCTTTTTTCACCCCGTCTCTGAGTGAATTTATTTTCCAGTTCTTCCCATGTATTAATAGAATTATTTGGCAATCCCTTAAACCACTTTCTAGCCTCTTCATCCAGAGACTGAACAAAAAGCCTCATTACAACATCAAAATGTTCTACATTCAGATTTTCAGCAAAATTACAAAACACAGGCAAGTGTTTTTTTGCAGTTATTTCATATTCTCCAGTAAAACGTGGGAGTAATTTGAGATACTCTTGAGGCATTGCATTCATTGGTTGTGGAAGGTTAAGTGGAGCATATCTATTCAACAAAAAGGCTGGTGCTGCCATGTTTTCACCTTGATTGACTGTTACTTGGTTAGATGCAATCGATGAACCTGTTGTGAAAATGAACGTAGGTGGAGGTAAAACTGATATGGGAGTGGGTTGATGGACAATGGCAGAGGGACCGGCAACTTGATTTTGTTGAGCTTGAGTAAAAGTAAAAGAGACAGACTCAAAGGAGTGTTATTCCAATTTAGGTTCTTGAAAATAAATTGGTGTGAAAGGTGAATCTTGCTCCAAGAAAGGAAGTACTTTAGAGATATCTTCAAACAAAGGATTACTAGAACTACTGAGATGAACAGACGTTGTAGGACTAGGTTGTTAGGGGGTTTTGGGTTTCCGAACCCCTTTAGAAACCAATCTTTCAGGGTCTGAAAAAGCAGGGACAATCTTTTGTGAGGTATCCGACCTGGTGTGAGGCCTTTTGTGAGCCGGAATTCTAAGAATAACAAACACAGCAAAATATTTCCTCTTCATTGAAAAACCAGAGGAAATAATGTGAAAAACCTAGGGAAAATAAACTTCGTCTCTTTGTCCTTGGCAACGGCGCCAGAAAACGTTGTATCTTAAGAGACAATTCCTTGGCCATGAAAAGGAATCAGTGCTTAAGACATTTTTTAACAATGTGTCACAGAAGTAATTATATCAGGTGGTCTTCATTCAATCCCTTTGGAAAATAATTTTTTTAAACTCTTAATAATCTTGTATAATGAAATAATCTGCAATGTCATTAACTGTTGATATTTGAATGGAAAAGAAGAACCGTAGAAGAAACTCAAAA